>CM066166.1:43735153-44222653 GCA_033629205.1 Lithocarpus polystachyus
CTGTTACCTAAATCTCTTCCAACTTCCTCAGAAAAATTTTCAAAGGGGAGGCCCCAAACTTGAACCCAGAAAGAAGAGTGGGTAAAGGAAATATTTGACACTAATAAGCCTTTCTTCCATCGGCATAGCAGGGGGAGATTGTTATCAAAGTTCCATGGACCATTCCTCTCCACCCACTCCATTTGATATGCTGAAGTAAACTTGAAACGCAGAATATCTTTACCCACATCTACAATTCTCAGCTCTGATCCCATTTTCCATGCTGCTCTGAGTGTGTTTTTTAGTGCCTTTTGGTTTTGTTGCCTGTCTGAAAGCAATTTACCGAATAGACTGAAGGCACATTCCTCCATGAGATCCGATCTGCACATAGTTGAGATGTCTATATCCTCTTCTTCTTCCTTAGTGAGCTTAAGATGCTTTAAGCTTTCTATAACTATCTGATCCATCTGATGGGTTGGTGGTTAAAGGAACCTACTTTACCGATCAGAGATGGAGAGAGAGCCCTTGAGAAGGGAGAGGGATGACCTAGAGAGTCAAGAGAGAAGACTCCTATGGAGGGAGAGGGAGATTCTGGCATTTTACCCTCATTTTTTAAAAAAATTAGCAATATGCCCCTGTTTTGAAACTATGTAGGAAAATGCCCCTGTTTCGATACTCGATCACCGTAAAATCGAGTTTTCAATGAAATACTCGGTTGGTACAAAATCGAGTTATGCTCGATTAAACTTAAAAAAAAAAAAAAAAATTTCATGGAACTCGAGTTTAAGAAACTCGAGTTCCATAAAAACGCTGCTATAGGTTTTAAACAACACTGCTATAGGTAATCCTAAATGCCGCTATAGCTGATCAAACTAAAAAAAAATTGCCTAGAAGTCTGTCATAACCTATAGCTACGTTTTTGTTTTCCTATAGTGGCGTTTTTGTACACCTATAGCGGCGTTTTTATGGAACTCGAGTTTCTTAAACTCGAGTTCCATGCAAAATTTTTTTTTTTTTTTAAGTTTAATCGAGCATAACTCGATTTTGTACAAACCGAGTATTTCATTGAAAACTCGATTTTACGGTGATCGAGTATCGAAACAGGGGCATTTTTCTACATAGTTTCAAAACAGGGGCATATTGCTAATTTTTTTTAAAAATGAGGGTAAAATGCCAGAATCCCCGGAGGGAGAGAGATTATAATTTAAGTACTTGCAATAAGTTGGAACTTAGAACTGCTACGTGTCGATTCCGTGTTTGTTTAGTAAGAATAGAAAAAAAATAGAAAATTAAAATAATCTTGTAATTTTATTTTTTTTTATACTCTTTTTTTATGTTATTTAATTACATGGTCTAGTGGCTTTTTAAAAAAATAAAAAATAAAATGCTGAGGTGTTATTTTTTTAATGTTGATTAAAACTTTTTAACATTAATTTATTAGCCACATCAGCATCAATTGTGCCAACTTGCACACGGTTTGCTATAAACGCATTTTTCGTTAGTGAGTTAACGGTAAGAATCAAATTGACTGCAAATTAAAAATAACAGTGATTAAATTGATTAATACCAAAATGTAAGGACTAGATTGACTATGACCCCAAAATATATATACTAAAATGGTATTTTTTCCAAAAAAAATAAAAAAAGAAGCCAACCCGACTCGAAACCTGAAAAACTTACCCGAATTTTGTCAACATTTCAGGCGGGTTAGTTAACCATGCGGCTGAGTTTGATTTTTATCGGGTTGGGTTGCGAGTGATCCCAAACTCAACCCAACCCAATATTTGCTCATCCCTACCTTAAGGGATGGAATTATGCCCTATATTTCTCTTTGTCTCTCAGCTACAGAGATAAAGACAAATACTAAAGTAGTTGTGGATAGGATGACATATTTTTCTTGTGCTAACATTTCTCTTCCATCTCTTATTTCAGAATGCAAGGATTTGGTGAGGCAAATTCCAAGTGTGAAAATTAATAACTGCTTTAGGAAAGCTAATTAATGTGCTGATTGGTTGGCAAAGTAGGGTTCTACTTTACAAAAATATTTTGTGATTTATCATACTCCTCCTACAGATATCAATTTGTTTTTTCTTTATGATTATGTTGGTTTATAAGAGGTGTTGTAATAACCCTTACTTTGTTCCTTTATCTATAAATACTATATTACCAAAGCCTTTGATTTTTTTTTTACCACATCAACTTTGAAGCTCTCAAAATTTTCCATGTTAGGCTTGTTAGCTAATTATTTTATAAAAATTTTAATACCTATTTTCAATACCGTCCCCCCCCCCCCCCCCCTCTCCACCCCCCGGGGATAATTTTTCTCATTTTGTGTCTCTCGGATGCTCTCATGGTCGAAGGCTTGCAGCCATCTTCATTTGTCACTCTTTCTCTCATCTTCTCCTCAGTGTAGTACAGTGCCTTTCTCTCAAACTTGGTCTGAAGTCGCTCACTCCAATCGCTCATGCAAACACAGTTCCCGTCTGTGGTCTGTTAATCGTAAGAAACCGCTGCCACGAAATTCTGATTTGAGATGGCACCAGAGTGGGTGAGCCTCTTGGAGGGCGGGAAGAGTTAAAGGAGGAGGTTTTGACTAAGCTGGGCAATTCTCCTTCACTCGATGATGCGACTGCAACTCAGATTAAGACTCAGAAGAGTTCTTCTTGTATTGAAGTTTCTAAGCTTATTTAAAGGTGCTGTGGTAAATGTTTTAATTGTTTATACCAATGTAAAAAATCTTGGTTTAATTGTTCTCATGAACTCTCTTATAATGACCAAATAAATGACATAAGGGCCCAGGTTGCAATAAGGTTTCTAATTTCTAGATTACATTATTCTTAAATTTTTTAATTGCTCAAAACTTATGCTTCTCTCTATCTTGGCACCTGTAGATCAACAAAATTCTATTTCAATATTTCTTGGCTATATTTGCTAGGTGTTCGACAAAAGTTCTCCAACTCCAAGAGCAACTGGTGTATATGTGTTGTGTATTTCTGTTTTATTACTTCTATCTATGAAAATTATTGCTTGGAATGTGGATTTCTGCTTGATGTAGAATGGGGTCCACTGACTATGGAATTTTGTTACCTAAAATATGATTGTGTTGGCTTACCTGATGTGTGGTTTTGAGTTTAGCAGTCTCTTACAAATTCGAACTATGTAAGAGCTACATTATATGTACAGAAGTGTTTCCCAATCAGGGAAAAGAAAATTTCAATCTTGACAAAGAATAGGTATTTCATTTTTTAATGACTTATTTTCATGTTATGAACCTTACAAAAAAATTGTTTTATCTTGTAAGTCTTATGAATTAGATCATTGAAATTCATAATTTGATATTAATCATTTTATTTTTCACATGGCAATATGTCTATGCATCTAATACAGAAGTGTTTCCCAATCGGGAAAAACAAAATTTCAATCTTGACAAAGAATAGGTATTTCATTATTTAATGACTTATTTTCATCTTATGAACCTTACAAAAAAAATGTTTTTTCTTATTAGTCTTATGAATTAGATCATTGAAATTCATAATTTGATACTAATCATTTTATTTTTCACATGGAAATATGTCAATGCATCTAATGGATATAAGTTTCAAATCATTTTGTTCTTTTCCTATGCAGTAATTGTCATAACTCATAAGGTATCCTTAATCACTCAAAAGAGGATGTGTAAGCCAAATGTATATGTCTTGAACACTGTTCGGAGGCCTTTTTCGGTTGCCCAACCACGTGTGATCTTTTGGAGGGGTGACCTTATTAGGCCCAGGTTCTTTTTGGGGAGTTGCGTCCGGAACTCAACATTGGGCCACGTGGTCCAACAGCTACCGGCGTACTTTTAAGCCTACAAAGCCATTAAAATCAAAGTCTAAAAATCACGATAATGGTCGAATAAATATGTAATACGCGTTTGGTATGATAGCTTTGATTAGTAGTTGTAATGGCAATTGAAATAAAGTAGTATTTATTTAGAGATAAAGTAATCATGTACTTAATGACGTAAACTTAAGGATATGGAAGTAAAGTCACTTATCTTTAATGGTTTATAGCTTTAGCTGTATAGCATCAGTGAGCTGATGGGATCTCAGCAGAACGCTAGCGGTAGAGGCTAGTTAAGCTTACCCCTTTTATCATGCATGTAAATGAGTTTAAGCCTTGGTTAATAGTTGTAATAGTAGTTGAAATGAAGTAATATGTATTTAAATGTGAAGTAATCATGTATCCAATGAAATAAATTTAAAGATATAAAAGCAGAGAAACTTATCTCTGATGGGTTGCAGTCCCAGCGGTACAGCTTCTGTGAGTTGATAATATTCCAGCAGAGTGACCCCAGCAGTAGAGGGGTAGTTTGCCATGATAACTTCAAGATTAAGGGGGAAAAATGGGTGCAACTGGAGGGAGAGAGAGTATACCCAGCTGTGTGTAGGGGCTGGTTAAGCTTGCCCCTCTTATCATGCACTTAAATGAGTTTTCTCCTTGACAATACTCTTTTAGTTGTTGTGAAGTTATGAGCAGTGTTGCCTTCCATGAGAAGGGCTTTGTATAGAGTATTTGTGCCTTCTAAGAGAAGGGTTTATGTAAGAAATAGTTATGTCTTCTAAGAAAAAGGCTTTTTGTAAGAAGTAGTTGTGCCTTCTAAGAGAAGGGCTTTGATATGAGATCTTGGTGCCTTCTAGGAGAAGGGCTTTAACATTAGAAGTTTATGCCTTCCATGAGAAGGGCTTTTAATATGAATGTTTGACATCTCTTGAGAAATGTGAAGATAATGAAAGATATAGATGTTTTGTGGGATGTAGTGTTTGTAGTATGTATGATATATGATAGTATGTGAGATATGGAGGTTAAAGATAGTAAACATGTGAGATTATGACTGCTGGAGAAGTTGTATAGATTTCTTCTCAAGAGGAAAGATTTTGTAAGATAAGAGCATGGAGATGTATTTAGGTATTTGGAGATAGGAGCAGTAAGATATGTGTATCTTTTGAATATGGAGAGTGAGAGAATGAGTATAAGAGAGGTAATAGTGCTGTAGTGTGTTTAGTAGTGTTGCTGGGATTTTCTGCTGGAGGAGTAATAGAGACTACATTCCAAGAGGAAAGATTTTGTAAGAAGAGTATAGAGATGTATTTTGGGGCAGCAATACAGTAGAATTTCGGAGTGAAGAGAGTGGAGTTTAGAAGAGTTGTGATGTGCTATATGTAATGTTGTAGTAAGTGTGTATGAGATTGTGTAAGAGAAGTGAAGAAAGAGATGTTTAGTTTCTCATATTGAAGCTGAAAATCCAGAAGCTCAAAGCTTCATTTTAGAGCTTAGAGGGAGAGAGAATAGATAAGTTGATGAGAGAGTTGTTCCTCCATTGGCTCCCCCTTTGAGGAGTTGATGAAGGGTCCCTTATAGAGCTAAGTTTAAGGGGGTATTTTAGCTAAGAATATCAGTCAAAATCTGTCCTAAATAGCAATAAATCTTCAGAGAATCAATCTTAAGATTTGGCCCAAAAATGGTATGTTTAGCTTTAAGGTATTCTTGCTATTTCGGGTAAGAGCTGCTGGGGAAAGAGTAGCTGAAAAGGAAAGTATTTTAGTAAGAGAAATGTAGTTTCTCTAGTTGGTTTTGGTTTTAGCCAAATGAGGAAAAAAAGAGAATGCTTAGCTGCTGGGTCAGCTGTCACAACTGTGACAGAAAGCTGTCCTGGCTATCAGGAAAAGCTGTGACAGAAAGCTGTCCCAGCTGTCAAGAAAAGCTGTGACAGCTATCATGAGTGATTTCTGATGGGTGATTTCTGACTGCAGGGGAGGTCATTCAGCATTTATTTCTTGGATTTGGCTGAAAATGGTAAGATCTCTTTGAAGGGTATCTTGCTATTTTAGGTATAACAGCTAGCTGCTGAGATTTTAGGATTAAGTGGCTGATGATATCACTTCCGGCCAGGTGTCAAGTGCTGAATACACTGTTGGGGATCAGCTGGAAATGTTTCCTTTCTTGGGTGTTTGTGTTTTTGGTGCAAGGTTCCATTACAACACATTTCTAGCAAGTAATAAAAGGGTTGTTTGAAGGTTAATGAAGCTTTAGAGATTTTGTCAAGGTCTCATTATGTTGTGACATAATCTTAGTGACCAGGAAGAGTATTTAAAGCTTTACTCTAGCAGCTGGCAGAAAAATACAAGGTCAGATTGTGGCAGACAGTAGCTGGGTATCAAGGATATCATGAATATTTTGTATATAGAGAAAGATAAAAGATAGCCAATCAGATTAGGCCATGTGTTTGAGTTGGATTTTAGCTGAAAGTAGTAATCAGATTTATGTAGAACAACATAATAAAGTTTCTAAATTTGTAAAGCAACAGTTGGGGGTTGAATGAACAATTATTTTCCCAGCAGTTAGATGGCTGGGTATATTGAGCATTTATCATATGATGAATATTAAGCTTTAAGAAAAGAGCAATGGGGAATTATATCATTTTAAGTGCTATGTGATAAGAGATGCTTACCATATGTTACCCGTTACACACGGACTCGTCAGAGTTCAGGGAGTTGGAGAAAACATGCCGAGCAACATGTTTCTTTTTTCAACTTTGAACCGCTGGAGCTTTACTAAACATATCTCTTGGCCCTCCAAACCAAGACTCCCAAAGTTTCCCCAAAGAGACTTTCGAGCTTAGATCATAAGCCGAAGATGAGATGACGTACCTCGGGTTTTGTTGTCTTTTTGTGCAAATATGGGCTCTTGTTGAAGAAGCCACTTGCCATGAGTGTAAGAGAGGTAATATGGGTCATGCATCCGCCTCTTGAAGTAAGGATCTCGAGGGCCATGCGGGCCCAATCCATGTAGTTGAATGAGATATGAGCTTATTTTGGGCTTTAAATAGATTTTCTCAAAAAAATCAATAATATGTTGATATGGCATGGGTTGCCAATGAAGTAGTACCACGTAGGCCAAAAAAAGAGTCCTCAACATTTAGCCCCTCGAGTGCATGGGCTTGTACTGCAAGGGCATGCACGAGTAATGAGTTTGCTCAAAAACCTTTTTAGATGAGGCAGTCCGAGATTATTGACTGCTGAGGATGATACTGCTGGATTGAAGGCAGCAAGACAATGTTGCAGTTGGTCATGGTTGCAGCTGGGTGCGATGTTGCTGGAGTGAAAGCAACAAGGTAATGTTGAAGTTGATCAAGGTTACAGCTGGGTGCGGTGCTGCTACAGTAAGGGCAGCAAGGTAGTGTTGAAGTTGATCAGGATTGCAGCTAGGTGTGGTGCTGCTAGAGTGAAGGTATCAAGGTAATGTTGTAGTTGATCAGGATTGCAGTTGGGTGTGGTACTGCTGGAGTGAGGGTAGCAAGGTAATGCTGTAGCTGGTCAGGATTGCAGCTGGGTTTGGTGCTGCTGGAGTGAGGGTAGCAAGGTAATGCTGCAGCTGGTCAGGATTGCAGCTGGGTTTGGTGCTGCTAGGTTGAGTTTGTTGAAGTTGATGCATTTAGAACTGACTTCATTCTTGTAGTTGTGACCACGGTTGGTCCATTTAGAAATAATATGAGAGCAACTTTCAATGTTACGGCTGGAGGGGATACCACTCTTAATTCAGCGGTTTGAAGTTGTTGCTGCTGAAAGTTTGGATACTTAGCTCATGGCTAGGGCAGTCTAGAATGTATTTTGACATCATGGCAAATGGCCAAGATAATATGAGCTTTCCATTGAGATTTCATCCTTGTTGGAAGAGTTGCTTTAGGGGGCATAAAGATTGAATGGCCACTTATAGGATTGGCTGTATGATCATGATTGTATTGATAGAGTCATAAGTGGTGATCATATTGTTGAATTTGACAGTACTGCTAGGGTAACAAAATAGGTGCTGCTGGGCATGTGCAGATTCAATGCTGCAGAAATTTCCATAGCTGGGGCAGTAGCTTTGATTTAATTGGTGGAGTGACTGGTCTTCATGTAGATCTATATGTAGTCTTCTTAAATAGATAGTGAGAGACCAAGCCCCCAAGTCTAAGATGACGTTTGCAAAGATCCCAGTGGTGTGATGTATAAGATAGCTATGACTCCAATAGTGTAGTGCGTGGGACTACCACGGCTTTGAAGAGGGTGCATGGGACTTCCACGGCTTTGAAGAGGGTGTGTGGGATTGCCACAGCTTGATATTATAGTACTCCAATGAATAGAGCTTCATTTGTTGCTTATAATTTTGTGAGAGTGCCGAGTTAATGAGTAATGTGTTCTTGGAAAAAGTTAGCTGCTGCTGAGTCGATAGACATGTATAGTAGAAATGCCTCCATTGATATTGTTATGATAAATATCCAATTGCAACCCCTAGAGATGGAACCTTTGGGTTGATAAGACCAAGCCACCAAGTTTAGAGAGGCCTTGGATATGCATATGTTAGTAAGTGAGGAGTACCTTGACAAATTCAGTAGGGGAATTGGCACTTTGCTGTTTGAGATAGTGTAGGTACTTGTAGTAATAATCTTGTATGATGATTGCTTGATTGAGCATGCTTAAATTAGTAAGTCTGTCTGCTGGGGGTAGTTATATAAACTGATGGATCTGCTGGAGTTCTAAACATGAGTAGCTGAGGTTTGTTCTGTCTGCCCAGGCAAGCTATTAGGTGTGTGTCAGTTTACTGCTGGAGTAATCTTTCCTTGATTTGAATAAGTGGTTCATCTTTCCAGATGACTTTGTGATTTGCTGAATGTAATGACTATTGAGTAGATGATAATGATTGAAAATATTTGATCTTTGTGTCATTATGAAGGAAATAGTATTGGCAGCTTCTAGGAAAGTATGGCTGGCATGAGTTCTAGTGGTAAGATAGGAAATACCAGATTGATGGCAATGATCTGGATCCAGCAATAGAATAGTATGGTGGCAGCTTCTCCCTTGTGTTTAGGAAGTAAGTTCAAGGGTGCCACTTGACAATGTCGATAAATGATTCTTTGTTGGATTTAGATAGTTTGGAGACTACTTCATCTTTCCCAGCAGTAGGTGGATCTTGTCAAGTTGTTGGCCATTGGCTTCTTGCATTTTTCACCATTTGCTGGGTTATTATCAAAAGTAACAAGAACTGTGGAGTACTCATCTTGCTCCCCAGCAGTGCAAGGCTTTTACTGATGCAGTAACTTTTCAGACCTTTGTAGCAGCTGGGTAGATTGTGTAATGTGAAGATACAGCAGTAGGTAGTTTGGAATAGTGCCATGGAATTCCTGGGTGTATTCAAGTAAGCCTGGATCTGATTTTGCTTGTGGAGGGCATCAAGAGTGATCCTTAATTCTTCATGAGAGCATTTTTTAGCAAAGATTCTCCAGCAATGGGAGTAGGTTGAATAGTAGTGCAGCAAAATGTTGACATGATCCGAGATGTTTTAAGAAAGTTCTCTTGCAAAGTTCTTCACTTCTTGAATGTAGGCCTCGAATGATAACCTATATGTTAGTGAAATAGCGATAATTGCCATGAGATTTTAGTGAGATAAAGATAATTGCCATTAGATTTACCATGGGCTTTGACAAGTAATTGCCATGGGCTTGAACCATGGGCTTTTAATATGGGATTGAATTCCATTGATAAAATAGTTTTGCCATAGACTCGAATCATGGGCTTTTGAAATATATTGTTGCCAAAGTATTAACTTTGGGCTTTAGGTGTAATATAATATTAGTTGCCAAATAATATTTGGGCTTTTATGAAATAATTATTTGTCAAAAGTAGTAGTTTTGGATAATTGATAAGATATTGCCAAAATAGTATTGGGCTTTTGTAAAATTTTGCCAATGATAGCATTTGGGCTTTGTAAATTTTTTCCAAAATAGTATTCGGACTTTTGATAGAATATTGCCAAGAATAGTACTTGGACTTTTAGTATTTCTAAAATTTTGCTAGACTAGTATTTGGGCTTTTGATAAAATATTGCCAAGGATAGTACTTGGGCTTTTGAATATTTATAAAATTTTGTCAAATTAGCATTTGGGCTTTTGATAAAATATTGCCAAGGTAGTACTTGGGCTTTTAGTAGTT
This sequence comes from Lithocarpus polystachyus, assembly GCA_033629205.1. Classification (NCBI taxonomy): domain Eukaryota; kingdom Viridiplantae; phylum Streptophyta; class Magnoliopsida; order Fagales; family Fagaceae; genus Lithocarpus; species Lithocarpus polystachyus. The sequence continues at coordinate 43,745,143 of CM066166.1, forward strand.
TTTTGTACATAGTTGCCAAAATAATATTGGGCTTTTAGGAATAGTTGCCAAAATAGTATTTGGGCTTTTGATAAAATATTGCCAAGGATAGTACTTGGACTTTTGAATATTTGTAAAATTTTGTCAAATTAGCATTTGGGCTTTTGATAAAATATTGCCAAGGTAGTACTTGGGCTTTTAGTAGTTTTTTGTACATAGTTGCCAAAATAATATTGGGCTTTTAGGAATAGTTGCCAAAATAGTATTTGGGCTTTTTATAAAATATTGCCAAGGATAGTACTTGGGCTTTTGAATATTTGTAAAATTTTGTCAAATTAGCATTTGGGCTTTTGATAAAATATTGCCAAGGGTAGTACTTGGGCTTTTAGTAGTTTTTTGTACATAGTTGCTAAAATAATATTGGGCTTTTAGGAATAGTTGCCAAAATAGTATTTGGGCTTTTGAAATAGTTGCCAAAATAGTTTTTGGGCTTTTTAGAAATAGTTGCAAAAATGGCTATAGTGCCAAAATGATACTTGGGTTTTATTAAAATAATGCCAAATTATTATTTGGGCTTTGTAAGATAGGTGCCAAAATAGATTTTGGGATTTGTAAAATAGTGCCAAAAGAGTTTTAGGGCTTTGTAAAATAGGTGCCAAATTATTATTTGGGCTTTATAAAATAGTGCCAAATTATTATTTGGGCTTTGTAAAATAGGTGCCAAAATAGTTTTTGGGCTTTGTAAGATACGTGTCAAATTATTATTTGGGTTTTTGTAAAATAGTGCCAAATTAGTATTTGGGCTTTGTAAGATAGGTGCCAAAATAGTTTTTGAGTTTTATAAAATAGTGCCAAAAGAGTTTTTGGGCTTTGTAAAATAGATGCCAAAAATAGTTGTTGGGCTTTGTAAGATAAGTGCCAAAATAATTTTTCGGCTTTGTAAAATAGTGCCAAATTAGTATTTGGGCTTTGTAAGATAGGTGCCAAAATAGTTTTTGGGCTTTGTAAGATACGTGTCAAATTATTATTTGGGCTTTGTAAAATAGTGCCGAATTAGTATTTGGGCTTTGTAAGATAGGTGCCAAAATAGTTTTTGGGCTTTATAAAATAGTGCCAAAAGAGTTTTTGAGCTTTGTAAAATAGATGCCAAAATAGTTTTTGGGCTTTGTAAGATAAGTGCCAAAATAATTTTTGGGCTTTGTAAAATAGTGCCAAATTAGTATTTGGGCTTTGTAAGATAGGTGCCAAAATAGTTTTTGGGCTTTATAAAATAATGCAAAATTAGTATTTGGGCTTTGTAAGATAGGTGCCAAAATAGTTTTTGGGCTTTATAAAATAATGCAAAATTAGTATTTGGGCTTTGTAAAATAGGTGCCAAAATAGTTTTTGGGTTTTGTAAGATATGTGCCAAAATAGTTTTTGGGCTTAGTAAAATAATGCTAAATTAATATTTGGGCTTTGTAGGGCTAGTGCCAAAATAGTTTTTGGGCTTAATAAGATAGATGCCAAATTAGTATTTGGGCTTAATAAAATAGGTGCCAAATTAGTATTTGGGCTTTAGAAAACAGTTTGAGATTTTGTAGTAATATTGTCGTGTAGCAACGGACTTTAGATAGGTGTCGTGTAGCAACGGGCTTTAAATAGGTGCCGTGTAGCAACGGGCTTAGAGGTGCCGTGTAGCAACAGGCTTTAGATAGGTGCCGTGTAGCAACAGGCTTTTAAGTGCCGTGTAGCAACGGGCTTAGAGGTGCTGTGTAGCAACGGGCTTTGTAAGAGTGCCGTGTAGCAACGAGTTTTAAGGTACCGTGTAGCAACGGACTTTAGAGGTGCCGTGTAGCAACAGGCTTAGAGGTACCGTGTAGCAACGGGCTTTGTACGAGTGCTGTGTAGCAACGGGCTTTAAGGTGCCATGTAGCAACGGACTTTAGAGGTGCCGTTTAGTAACGGGCTTTGTAAGAGTGCCGTATAGTAACGGGCTTTGTAAAGGGTTTTATTGGGCTTTTTGGGTTTTGCCCACAAGGTAAATGAGTTTGAGCTTTTTATAGAGATGGTATAATTTTGTGACTCAATATAGTAATGGTATGGTAAGTATTTATGTGGACCCAAAATAATTTATGGGACTTGTATGGAGAGTATTTGTGGCAGCTCAAGTTGGGTAATAATGTGGAGAATATTTGGGTAATATGTGGCAAGTATTGGTAGAGGTTATTTGAGTATTTTATATTTGGTGAGTGGGTAAATAGGGATTTGAGATGTAATAATTCATCCAGCTGAAGAAGTGTTTTCTGCTGGGGCTTTTTGATTTTACCGCTGGGGAAGAAAATAGACTGTTCAGCAAAATGAGGGCTTTTTGCATGATGAGGCCTGCTGCTGTGGAAGTGATAGATAACAATGAATATGTCTAGAAGCATGAGGGCTTGCTGCTGATCAGGCCCTTTGTTGTTGGACTGTTGGATAATAATAAATCTGCCCAGCTGTATAAGGGTTTGCTGATAAAGCCCCCTGAAGTTGAACTGCTGGGTAATAGTGTAGCCAAAGAAGGGCAATTTGTTGCTAAGGCCCTTTATTGCTGGAGAGACGAATGTGTCCAGCGGTAAAAAGGGTTGTTGTTGATTAAACCCTTTCTTATTATACTGCTGGATAATAATAGATCTGTCCTGCTGTATGAAGTTTTGCTGATAAAGCCCTCTGATGTTGAACTGCTGGGTAATAGTGCAGCTATAGAAGGGTAATCTGTTGCTATGGCCCTTTGTTGCTGAAAAGATGAACATGTCCAGCAGTAAAAAGGTTGCTGTCTATTAGACCCTTTCTTGTTGGAGTGCTAGATAATAATAAATCTACCCAGCTGTATGAGGGTTTGCTGATAAAGCCCCCTAAAGTTGAACTGCTGGGTAATAGTGCAGCCAAAGAAGGGCAATCTATTGCTAAGACCCTTTGTTGCTGGAGAGATGAATATGTCCAGCGGTAAAAAAGGTTGCCGTCAATTAGACCCTTTCTTGTTGGAGTGCTGGATAATAATAAATCTGCCCAGCTGTATGAGGGTTTGCTGATAAAGCCCCCTAAAGTTGAACTGCTGGGTAATAGTGCAACCAAAGAAGGGCAATCTATTGTTGAGACCCTTTGTTGCTAGAAAGATGAATATGTCCAGCGGTAAAAAGGGTTGCTGTCGATTAGGCCCTCTCTTGCTTGAAATAATGGTACACATTTCAGCAAATGGAGAGTTCTTTTTTTGTTGATGAAGCTCTCTCTTGCTGAAGAGATTAATATGCCCAGCGGTAAGAAGAATTTCTACGGCGGAGTCCATCTGTTGTTGGTAGATAATAACGAAGACCCCCAGCGACAAGAGAGGTTTCTGCTATTGGGGCCTTTCTGTGGCTGGAATGACAGATAATAGCGAAAACCCCAGCGGTAAGAGACTTTCTGCTGCTGGGGCTTTCTATGGCTGGAATGATAGATAATAGCTGAAACCCCCAGCGGTAAGAGAGATTTTTGCTTGTGATGCCCAAATTTAATTGATTGATTATGTGATGTGTGTGGGTGTGTGATGAGTCCCACATCGGGTATTTACCGGGTAGATCTGGACTTTATTAACAACTACAAGGAGCTTCAATAGTGACTAGTCCTTTTGAGGTATAGCGCAGATGTGGCTAGCGCTTTTCCTTGGGTCGTTACATATGGTATCAGAGCCGACCTGGTAACCCCATGTGGGCTCGGAGACACTACCCCACAAAGTGGACCCTAACGAGGACGTTAGGGATTTAAGTGGGGGAGATTGTGATGCCCCAATTTGATTGATTGATTGTGTGATGTGTGTGGGTGTGTGATGAGTCCCACATCGGGTATTTATTGGGTAGATCTGGGCTTTATTAACAACTACAAGGAGCTTCAATAGTGACTAGTCCTTTTGAGGTATAGCGCAGATGTGGCTAGCGCTTTTCCTTGGGTCGTTACATAATAAGAGTTATGGCCTTCTTTTAGATTGTAATACACCGAAAAAAAAAATGATTAAAAGAAAGGTTATTTAAGTAAATTTGTTTATGGGGTCAATTTTATAATTAATTTTCTAAGGGGTTTTTAGAAAATAAGGTTGAAACCCTAGCTATATAAGCTTATTATGTCAATTTATATGGGGTGACATTTTTTTGAGGGAGGAGACTACTCAAAGGACTGAAGTAGAGAAGGATTGACAACACTCTTGAGGTAAGTGCTTAAGAAATTTTATTCTTTTATCAAATTTAGATTTTATGCGGTATTATAATATTTTCTTATGTGAGTATTTTTGCCCAATGAGACTTTCTTTAACCATGGCGGCATGGGTCTGTATCACGTAATTTTCTTAAAAGAATTGTATTGGATTGATGGAGAAGAAAAAAAAAACGCTTGAAGAAAGGAACACCAACTCCTTCCTAATATATTATTATTTGTCCATTGATTTGGTGGAGGTAGAATAGCGTTTTAATAAAAGCTTGTGGCAGAGCTTGGTTTGTGTGTTTTGTCCTCATGCCAAAAGAAAACTAGAGGCGGCAGTGGCAGAAAAAAAAAAAAAAAAAAAAAAGAAAAGAAAAGAGAAACAAACAAAGGAGTTACAAAGGAGCACACAAAATTGAAGAGGGCCCACGTGCTTATATAATAATAGGAGTTATGGTCTTCTTTTTGGGGCTTTAGCTGTGGTAGAAGAAAAAAAAAAAATATATATATATATATATATATAAAGAAAAATATTATGATATGGAGAAATTTTAGTGTGAGATAACAGTAGATAGTTATTGAGTATTTTTAGTAGTCTTTTTATCTAGCCGAGTATTATTATAAGTCCTTAAATTATTTGATTATTGAGTAAGAATATTTGAAAATTGTTCTAGGTGATATCTAAAGATTTTAGAGGAATTATTAAGGAAAAAGTTTCTTTTGAAATAGCTTTTGGAGGTAAGTAACCTTATCCTAATTGGTTTTATTTTGCGTATTTTAATTACTGAAATTGTTTACTGTTATTACAATTTTATTTCTATTGTACTACTGATTTCAAGTAAATAATTATTACAAATATATTTGATTACTGAATATATGATGTAATTTATGTAATTACTTTTAGCTATACTGATCCAAAGTAAAGAGTAAAGAATTTTCACAAATAAATGTGTTTTGAATATAAGGTTTTGTTTTATTTAATTGTTTCATAGCTATAATGATTTAAAGTAAATAATATAGAAATATCACAAATGGATTTGAATATTGAATATAAAGTGTGTTTGGCTAAGATATTTTTTTTTGTTAGAAACTATGATTTTATATATGTGATTATGAACAATTTGACTATGAATTTATTCTGATACCCAGCCAATGGGGGTTATTCATTGGTACTCTGATACCCAAACCAATGGGGGTTATTCATTGGTACATTGATACCCAGCCAATGAGGGTTGTTCATTGGTACTCTGATTCCTAGTCACGGGGATATAGCGTGACCATAGTCATAAGATTGTTAAGAATATGAGTTGCATTTGAATATTTTTCTATTTTGAGTCCTTAAAACTACATATGTGATTTGGAACCTATTGTAAAGTTATAGCTTTGACATATGGAAAAATTAACTACTTTCTAAATCGTCTATGATATATTTGTCAGATTAAAGTATGTGATCTATTTGCAACTTATTATTTTAAGACTACGAAACTGCTTCAGTTATTTTGAAAATACATAGTATATTATAACTTGAAAAAAACACATATTACTTCTTTTCCTTTACAGATCTATTGCTTGATAGAACTTATTAAGATTTTGGTTACTTATTGAGTTGTCAACTCACCCCCCTTTTTCCCCTCTAGTTTCAAATTGTGAAGAATATCAAGTTTTGGGATTTTTGATGTTTTGTTGTGAGCAGAAAAAGAAGCTTTGTGATACTGGGATTGGATGGTCTTCTAATAGTTTTATATTTATTGGCCGATTGGCATTATGTACATGAGGTTTGGAATTTATTCCTATTAAATTATTGGAGAGCTATTCATAAAAAAAAAAAAAAAAATTGTTGAGGTATTTTAGATTTATTTGATTTAATTTTTGAAGATAAATTTTAGTTGCTAAGAAGGCCTTGCACACTTGTAGGTGCTTGTTTTATAAGTGTGCGGCAGTTGTCACGTGCCTATCTTGGTGGTTGGGTTCGGGGCATGACAATTATAATGGTATCAGAGCTTAGGTTATGATCTTGTAGACTCTATTCTAGGATTTGATTTGGAATAAAGTTTGTGTACTAGAGACTATGGTTTTAGTCATTGTTTATGAGGGTTATTAGGTCATAGATAGTGTTCTTTTGATGACTTGACGAGAAGTGTAAGTGAGGTTCCATCATATGATGATTTGTGAGATCATATTTGAAGGTTTTGATACTTATGTCTATGTGGTTATGCATACGTGACTTATAATACAAAGGGAGGATTTTAATTAATATACTTCTATGATCTTATACTAGTATTAAGTGGGTGTATTTTATTCTTGAAAATTTTGTAATTGATCAGATTGGTTATTAAAACTTCTTCTTCTTATTAAAAGGAAAAGAGAGTGAGAAAGGAACATGCAAAGGAAATCTTCATGTTGTTTTGTGATTGATCTTTTGAAAACTCATTGATAGTTTTGCCTAATGTAGTCGACCTACCAAGGTTAGTTTGATCTGTAGGAGATTCTCATAGGTTTAAATTGTTGAATGATCGTCTTCTTTATACCCTATTTAGAATTCAGAGTGCTTTGGGGAATTGGAAATTGCAGAACTCTATTTAGGGGTTAAGGTTTGATGTTAGAGCTATGATTCCTTGATTTTAGTTTATATGGAGTAAGGAAATTAATGGAAAGTTCGTAGTGTGAAGGAAATTAATTTGTGGATATTGTAGTTCATATTATATTATATGTTATTATATAAATTTTGAGGGTGTTTAAGGAATTCAGTAATATATCGGTGGACTTCCTTGGATTCTAATGTTAAGGACCGAGACCTTCTTTTGGATCATTGTTCTTGTTAGGGTTGACCTACATGGATTACCATAGCCTAATTTATGTGTGAGGTAGTCCTTAAACGTTTTTGAGACATGTTTTGTTACTTTGAAGTTTGAGGTCATCAATTTCTTTTCTATGGAATTGGAAAATTGCTTAATATTCTGGGGAATAAGTTTTGATGCTAGAAATGTAATTCTTTGATTTTAGCTGATAAGAGTTAATGGATTGGCTCAATAGAAATTAAAGTGGATAGAACACAAGTATGTGATAGTATTGAATTGGACTAGTGAACCATATTTTTGATTGGATATTGAAGGAGTTGGGATGCGAGAGAGTTTATTTTGAAAGACTATTACAATCTGAATTATAGTCAATTGTTGTACCTTTTGTTTTATATTGGCAGATGGTTAGTGATTATAAATTGCAGAGTACTCTTAAATTCTAGACTATTATAACTGCTGGGACTATTAATTGCAAGGTAAAAAAAAAAAAGGGGGTTGAGATACTTCATGGACTATTCTCTTCTAGCCGATGTATACTTAGAGACTTGTTTTCATAATAAGCAATGTAATTATAAAGAACCCATCTCTTCAATGAGTTCCAACCCATGTATCATTTGGAGATTATAGGTGAATAACTGTTGCTTATTTGAGAAGATAATTTATGGTTAAGATAGAGGTTCTATGAAAGACCTTATACCAATGCTCAATTGATTATTTATGGAGATTTTGGAATTTCTTTTTCTTACAAAACTTGAGGAAGAAATGATATAGTGATATATGCATATGTTGTAAATTCATTTTGAACTTAGGAAGGTTTGGAACTTTGGATGCACTACTTGATTTCGAGGTAGAGAATTAGACGGATGCTAACATTCAATGGTCTATGGTGAATCTCAAAATTTTGGATTTCCATAGTCACAATTTTTGGAGACTACTTAGGCCTTGGAATTTTGTTGAAATTGATAATTGATAGAAAATTAGTTATTGTGGTCAATCTAAACAAATGGGCCTCGGAACTTTTATTCATATTGAAAGGAACTTAGAGAGCTATTTAGACTAGAGATATGTGTATATATCTTTAAAGAATCTTATATTTTTGTTATATAGTTGTTCTTAAACTATGGGTAATTGAGTAAGAGATTTTATAGTGGTATTGTATTATGCAGCGGAAGCATCATGCCCCCATTTGTTTTGGAAATTTTTATTTTACAAGTCTTGGAAAAAAAAAATTTCGCATATGTTGTGAAATAGTTTTGAACTATGGTGATGAGTGATAAATTCGTATAGATCGATATAATTTGTGGCTTTAGAGTAGCGCAATAGAAGCATGATAATTCGTTCAGCTGGTGATGAATTCAGAGAACTGAATTCTTATAAGTGGGGGAGATTGTAATACCCCGAAAAAAAAAATGATTAAAAGAAAGGTTATTTAAGTAAATTTGTTTATGGGGTCAATTTTATAATTAATTTTCTAAGCGGTTTTTAGAAAATAAGGTTGAAACCCTAGCTATATAAGCTTATTATGTCAATGTATATGGGGTGATATTTTTTTGAGGGAGGAGACTACTCAAAGGACTGAAGTAGAGAAGGATTGACAACACTCTTGAGGTAAGAGCTTAAGAAATTTTATTCTTTTATCAAATTTAGATTTTATGCGGTATTATAATATTTTCTTATGTGAGTATTTTTGCCCAATGAGACTTTCTTTAACCATGGCCGCATGGGTCTGTATCACGTAATTTTCTTAAAAGAATTGTATTGGATTGATGGAGAAGAAAAAAAAAACGCTTGAAGAAAGGAACACCAACTCCTTCCTAATATATTATTATTTGTCCATTGATTTGGTGGAGGTAGAATAGTGTTTTAATAAAAGCTTGTGGCAGAGCTTGGTTTGTGTGTTTTGTCCTCATGCCAAAAGAAAACTAGAGGCGGCAATGGCAGAAAAAAAAAAAAAAAGAAAAAAAAAAAAAAGAAACAAACAAAGGAGTTACAAAGGAGCACACAAAATTGAAGAGGGCCCACGTGCTTACATAATAATAGGAGTTATGGTCTTCTTTTTGGGGCTTTAGCTGTGGCAGAAGAAAAAAAAAAAAATATATATATATATATATATATAAAGAAAAATATTATGATATGGAGAAATTTTAGTGTGAGATAACAGTAGATAGTTATTGAGTATTTTTAGTAGTCTTTTTATCTAGCCGAGTATTATTATAAGTCCTTAAATTATTTGATTATTGAGTAAGAATATTTGAAAATTGTTCTAGATGATATCTAAAGATTTTAGAGGAATTATTAAGGAAAAAGTTTCTTTTGAAATAGCTTTTGGAAGTAAGTAACCTTATCCTAATTGGTTTTATTTTGCGTATTTTAATTACTGAAATTGTTTACCGTTATTACAATTTTATTTCTATTGTACTACTGATTTCAAGTAAATAATTATTACAAATATATTTGATTACTGAATATATGATGTAATTTATGTAATTACTTTTAGCTATACTGATCCAAAGTAAAGAGTAAAGAATTTTCACAAATACATGTGAGTTTTGAATATAAGGTTTTATTTTATTTAATTGTTTCATAGCTATAATGATTTAAAGTAAATAATATAGAAATATCACAAATGGATTTGAATATTGAATATAAAGTGTGTTTGGATAAGATTTTTTTTTTTTTTTTTGTTAGAAACTATGATTTTATATATGTGATTATGAACAATTTGACTATGAATTTATTCTGATACCCAGCCAATGGGGGTTATTCATTGGTACTCTGATACCCAAACCAATGGGGGTTATTCATTGGTACATTGATACCCAGCCAATGGGGGTTGTTCATTGGTACTCTGATGCCTAGTCACGGGGATATAGTATGACCATAGTCATAAGATTGTTAAGAATATGAATTACATTTGAATATTTGAACTATTTTGAGTCCTTAAAACTACATATGTGATTTGGAACCTATTGTAAAGTTATAGCTTTGACATATGAAAAATTAACTACTTTCTAAATCGTCTATGATATATTTGTCAGATTAAAGTATGTGATCTATTTGCAACTTATTATTTTAAGACTACGAAACTGCTTCAGTTATTTTGAAAACACATAGTATATTATAACTTGAAAAAAACACATATTACTTCTTTTCCTTTACAGATCTATTGCTTGATAGAACTTATTAAGATTTTGGTTACTTATTGAGTTGTCAACTCACCCCCCTTTTTCCCCTCTAGTTTCAGATTGTGAAGAATATCAAGTTTTAAGATTTTTGATGATGTGTTGTGAGCAGAAAAAGAAGTTTTGTGATACTGGGATTGGATGGTCTTCTAATAGTTTTATATTTATTGGCTAATTGGCATTATGTACATGAGGTTTGGAATTTATTCCTATTAAATTATTGGAGAGCTATTCATAAAAAAAAAAAAAAAAAAAAAATTTGTTGAGGTATTTTAGATTTATTTGATTTAATTTTTGAGGATAAATTTTAGTTGCTAAGAAGGCCTTGCACACTTGTAGGTGCTTGTTTTATAAGTGTGCGGCAGTTGTCACGTGCCTATCTTGGTGGTTGGGTTCGGGGCGTGACACTGCTGTTGGGGTTTTATGTGGCTAGTATGATGAATAAGACTGGATATCCCCAGTGGTAAGAGGGTTTTTTGCTGCTGAGGCCCTTTGTGGCTGGGATGATGGAAAATAGTGAATGTCCCCAGCGGTAAGATGGTTTTCTTGTGCTAAGGCCCTCTGTGGCTGGAATGATAAATAAGAGTAAATATTCCCAGCGGTAAGAAGGTTTTCTACTGTTGAGGCCCTCTACGACTGGTCTGATAGATAATAGTGAATATCCCCAGGGGTAAGAGGGTTTTTTGCTGCTGAGGCCCTCTGTGGCTGGTCTGATGAATAAGACTGAATATCCCTAGTGGTAAGAGGGTTTTTTGCTGCTGAGGCACTCTGAGGCTGGTCTGATGAATAAGAGTGGATATCCCCAGCGGTAAAAGGGTTTTCTGCTGCTGAGGCCCTCTATGACTAGTCTGATAGATAATAGTGAGAATCCCCAGTGGTAAAAGGGTTTTCTGCTGCTAAGGCCCTCTGTGGCTGGTCTGATGAATAAGACTGGACATCCCCAACGGTAAAAGGGTTTTTTGCTGCTGAGGCACTCTGTGGCTGGTCTAATGAATAAGAGTGGATATCCCCAGCGGTAAGAGGGTTTTCTGCTGCTGAGGCCCTCTGTGGCTGGTATAATAGATAAGAGTGGATATCCCAGGGGCAAGAGGGTTTTCTGCTGCTGAGGCCCTCTGTGACTGGTCTAATAGATAATAGTATCCCCAGCGGTAAGAGGGTTTTCTGCTACTAAGGCCCCCTGTGGCTAGTCTGATGAATAAGACTGGATATCCCCAGCGGTAAAAGGGTTTTTTTACTGCTGAGGCCCTCTGTGGCTGGTCTGATGAATAAGAGTGGATATCCCCAGCGGTAAGAGAGTTTTCTCCTGCTGAGGCTATCTGTGGCTGGTATAATAGATAACAGTGGATATCCCAGCGGTAAGAGGGTTTTTTGCTACTGAGGCCCTTTGTGGCTGGTACGACAGATAAGAGTGAATATGCCCAGTGGTAAGAGGGTTTTCTGCTGCTTAGGCCCTCTGAAGCTGGTATGATGAATAAGACTGAATATCCCCAACGATAAGAGGGTTTTCTGCTACTGAGGCCCTCTGTGGCTGGTATGATGAATAAGACTGAATATCCCCAGCGGTAAGAGGGTTTTCTGCTGCTGAGGCCCTCTGTGGCTGGGACGATGGAGGAGTTTCTTTTATAGGGTCAATAAGCTCATAATAAGAATGTTGTAGCCATGGAGCTGCTCGAATGATAGAGCAACAAGTGGAATAGCATTTCCGTGAATAAATATGAGATAATATTGTTGTGACTCAGCGTCGTCAGCTGCTGGGTCAAGAGATTTTGAGTATTTGGAGTTGAGTTCTCCTTTATGACATGTGATTCTAGACTTTGGGGGCATGATACAGCGATACAAGCAACTCCCCAGTGTAGTCGCTAAATGTTCGGAGGCCTTTTTCGGTTGTCCAGCCACGTGTGATCCTTTAGAGGGGTGACCTTATTAGGCCCGGATTCTTTTTGGGGAGTTGCGTCCGGAACTCAACATTGGGCTACGTGGTCTAATGGCTATTGGCGTACTTTTAAGCCTACAAAGCCATTAAAACCAAAGTCTAAGAATCACGATAATGGTCGAATAAATATGTAATACAAAATTGGTATGATAGCTTTGATTAGTAGTTGTAATGGCAATTGAAATAAAGTAGTATATATTTAGAGGTAAAGTAATCATGTACTTAATGACGTAAACTTAAGGATATGGAAGTAAAGTCACTTATCTTTAATGGTTTATAGCTCTAGCTATGTAGCATCAGTGAGCTGATGGGATCTCAAGAGAACGCTAGCGGTAGTGGCTAATTAAACTTACCCCTTTTATCATGCATTTAAATGAGTTTAAGCCTTGGTTAATAGTTGTAATAGTAGTTGAAATGAAGTAATATGTATTTAAATGTGAAGTAATCATGTATCCAATGAAATAAATTTAAAGATATAGAAGCAGAGAAACTTATCTCTGATGGGTTGTAATCCCAGCGGTACAGCTTCTGTGAGTTGATAATGTCCCAGCAGAGTGACCCCAGCTGTAGAGGGGCAGTTTACCATGATAATTTCAAGATTAAGGGGGAAAAATGGGTGTAACTGGAGGGAGAGAGAGTATACCCAGCTGTGTGTAGGGGCTGGTTAAGCTTGCCCCTCTTATCATGCACTTAAATGAGTTTTCCCCTTGACAATGCACTTTTAGTTGTTGTGAAGTTATGAGTAGTGTTGCCTTCCATGAGAAGGGCTTTGTATAGAATATTTGTGCCTTCTAAGAAAAAAACTTTTGTAAGAAATAGTTGTGCCTTCTAAGAGAAGGGTTTTGATATGAGATCTTGGTGCCTTCTAGGAGAAGGACTTTAACATTAGAAGTTTATGCCTTCCATGAGAAGGGCTTTTAGTATGAATGTTTGACATCTCTTGAGAAATGTGGAGATAATGAAAGATATAGATGTTTTGTGGGATGTAGTGTTTGTAATATGTATGATATATGATAGTATGTGAGATGTAGAGGTTAAAGATAGTAAACATGTGAGATTATGACTGCGGGAGAAGTTGTATAGATTTCTTTCCAAGAGGAAAGATTTTGTAAGATAAGAGCATGGAGATGTATTTAGGTATTTGGAGATAGAAGCAGTAAGATATGTGTATCTTTTGAATATGAAGATTGAGAGAATGAGTATAAGAGAGGTAATAGTGCTGTAGTGTGTTTAGTAGTATTACTAGGATTTGCTGCTGGAATTTTCTGCTAGAGGAGTAATAGAGACTACTTTCCAAGAGGAAAGATGTTGTAAGAAGAGAGTATAGAGATGTATTTTGGGACAGAAATACAGTAGAATTTCGGAGTGAAAGAGTATGAGAATGGAGCTTAGAAGAGTTGCGGTGTGCTGTATGTAATGGTGTAGTAAGTGTGTATGAGATTGTGTAAGAGAAGTGAAGAAAGAGATGTATAGTTTCTCATATTGAAGCTGAAAATCCAGATGCTCAAAGCTTCCTTTTAGAGCTTAGAGAGAGAGAGAATAGATAAGTTGATGAGAGAGTTGTTCCTCCATTAGTTCCCCCTTTGAAGGGTTGATGAAGGGTCCCTTTTAGAGCTGAGTTTAAGGAGGTATTATAGCAAAGAATATCAGCCAAAATCTGTCCTAAATAGCGATAAATATTCAGAGAATCAATCTTAAGATTTGGCCCAAAAATGGTATGTTTAGCTTTAAGGTATTCTTGCTATTTCGGGTAAGAGCTGCTGAGGTAAGAGTAGCTGAAAAGGAAAGAATTTTAGCAAGAGAAATGTAGTTTCTCTAGTTGGTTTTGGTTTTAGCCAAATGAGGAAAAAAAGGGAATGCTTAGCTGCTGGGTCAGCTGTCACAGCTCTCAGGAAAAGCTGTGACAAAAAGCTATGACAGCTATCATGAGTGATTTCTGATGGGTGATTTCTGATTGCAGGGGAGGTCATTCAGCATTTATTTCTTGGATTTGGCTGAAAAATGGTAAGATCTCTTTGAAGGGTATCTTGCTATTTTTGGTATAACAACTAGTTGCCGGGATTTTAGGATTAAGTGGCTGATGATATCACTTCCAGCCAGGTGTCAAGTGCTGAATACACTGCTGGAGATCAGCTGGAAATGTTTCCTTTCTTAGGTGTTTGTGTTTTTGGTGCAAGGTTCCATTACAACACATTTCTAGCAAGTAATAAAAGGGTTGGTTAAAGGTTAATGAAGCTTTAGAGATTTTGTCAAGGTCTCATTATGTTGTGACATAATCTTAGTGAGCAGGAAAAGTATTTAAAACTTTACTCTGGCAGCTGGCAGAAAAATACAAGGTCACATTGTGGCAGACAGCAGCTGGGTATCAAGGATATCATGAATATTTTGTATATAGAGAGAGATAAAAGATAGCCAATCAAATTAGGCTATGTGTTTGAGTTGGATTTTAGCTGAAAGTAGTAATAAGATTTATGTAGAATAATATAATGAAGTTTCTAAATTTGTATAGCAATAGCTGGGGGTTAAATGAACAGTTATTTTTCTAGCAGTTAGATGGCTGGGTATATTAAGCATTTATCATATGATGAATATTAAGCTTTAAGAAAAGAGCAATGGAGAATTATATCATTTTAAGTGCTATGTGATAAGAGATACTTACCATATGTTACCTGTTACACACGGACTCGTCAGAGTTCAGAGAGTTGGAGAAAATATGCCAAGCAACATGTTTCTTTTATTAACTTTGAACCGCTGGAACTTTACTGAACATATCTCTTGACCCTCCAAACCACGACTCCCAAAGTTTCCCCAAAGAGATTTACGAGCTTAGATCATAAGTCGAAGATGAGATGACGTACCTCGGGTTTTGTTGTCATTTTGTGCAAATATGGGCTCTTGTTAAAGAAGCCGCTTGCCATGAGTGTAAGAGAGGTAATATAGACCATGCATCCGCCTCTTGAAGTAGGTCATGTAGTTGAATAAGATATAAGTTTATTTTGGACTTTAAATAGATTTTCTCAAAAAAATTAATAATATGTTGATATGGCATGATTGCCAATAAAATAGTACCACGTAGGCCGAAAAAAGAGTCCTCAACAAACACTTATATATGTAACTTTATATGCTATTATGGTGATTTTGTTCTTAAGTTTTAAGACTTTTTAGACATTTTGCAGCAAGGTTTTTGGGTCAATATTCTACTGTAGGTTCAGGTATGGAGAAGGTAGTATGTAATTTTAATGTTGTTAGTTAGGGTACTGAGTGAAGGATACGATTTTACTGGAGTTATAGGCTAAGATTGCTACAATTGCAATCTAAAATTTATTGCACAAGTTTCGAGTTAAAGAAAAATCACATTTGTTTTATGATATTAAATGGGTATAAACACAGGTATGAAAAAAGATTAATTTATAAATCAAAATATCAAAGTTGGCGTATTTGTGGCTTTTGCTGTATTAGTTGATAGTCTGTTACAATTGTGGAGTAGAAGAGATAGGGTGTGGGGGTGGGGGTGGGGGTGGGGGTGGGGTCTAAAATTATAAACTTACGAAGTTGGTGTGTATCAGGGGCATATTCAACAGAAAAACATACCATACTTAAAAATAAAATAAAAATCTCCCATAATTTTCTCGTGAATCTCATAGTTTAGCAACTAGTTCTTTTACATGAAACTCCTTCTTTACTAAAGTAGGCAAATAAATGATAACAATTGAGAACCAAATATTTTTTTGAGAAAGACTTAGACTAAAAAAAAAAACTAGGTCATGTAAGCAAAATAAACGGAAAATTAAAACCACATTCATAACAAATAATAATAATAATATTCAATATGGAAGTAAAGTAATGGATAGAAAAACAAAATAATGATTTGTTTCATATAAGCCAGAATTTAGTGGAATGGAGTGGAGATAAGGACAAGGTAGAATAAATGGATGATTGGCACCGGTTCAGTAATCAGAATAGTTCCGGACAAAACAAAACGGGATAGATAACACTGATATATACAGAGGATGAAGATTAAATATATACAATACAATAACCAGAAACGCTTAGAATAGAAGGTTTAAATATAGGGATTAATATGAGAGGAATAGTCACGAATTCCTGCTCCTTCCCATCCCATCCACTCTTCCCACAAATCCCAATCAGGATCATCCATTCCTCTCATCGGCTCATCAACATCAATATCCTCCTCATAGTACGACTCATACATCTTCGATACACTCGATTCCTCCTTCAAATTACTCATTACAACCTATTGTACACAAATATATCATTAGGTTAAGTTAAAGTAAAATTTTTATTTTATATAAAAAAAAAATTATCAACCAATAAAACTAAATCAAATTCTACGAGAAAACACACAGCCTTGGTTGAAGGATAAACTTCTTTTTCTTTTTCTTTTTCTTTCCATATTTATAGTTAACAAAGAATATTTACCAAAAAAAAGAAAAAAAAAAAGAAGTTAACAAAGAATTGACAGGGCAAAAGGCGATGAGTAGGCGGCAGTCCAATCATGCCTCTTTGTTTTTTTTTTTTTTTTTTTTTTCAAAAACTTTTTTTTTTGTTTATTTTTATAGGGTATCACAATTATTCACAACACAAAATAATAATAATAATAATAATAGTGATTAAAATGACTCATGCACCATTAGCGGGCACCGCATTCACATGACCTATACCATTTCTGCTTAAAAGTCTGGGTGAGATCCTTTTTTTTAGTTAAATAAACTTCCTATAATAATGTTTTTATTGATTAGATAAATTAATCAGAAAAATGACCTGACCAATCGAACATTTCTAATCCAATTTTATTTTGCTAGGAACCAATACAAAGCTTTTTAAGAGAAATTTTCAATAACTCTTCTTATTACAAAGTGATACTGTAGTTATTAATTTCTCAATACTATCGGAAAAAACAGACATGTATATAATATCACAATTTCTTCGGAAAGTTTTTTTTTTTTTTTTTTTTTTTTTTTTTGAAACAGACAGATATATGTATATATAATGAGAAATACTACATCCACAACATTTCTCATAACATTCTCGTAACAAATTGTAGTTGGCAAGCTGTTATTTGCTATTACTAGTGGATAAGAAAGTAACTTCCGTATTAAATTTAAATTTAAAATCTGTAACAACCTGCCAATTAGAATTTATTGTGAAAAATGTTGTGGATGTAGCAGTTCTCATATATAATATCACAAATTTCTTAAATCAAATATCAATATTCAAGTGTAAGATGAGATTAAGCCAAAAATTACTAAGGAAAAGCCAAACAAGGAAAAATAAAAGGATTGGATTGCGTACATCATAAGCTTCATTGATTTTGTGAAACTGCACTCCACAATTGCTTCCTCTGCATACGTCCGGATGATACTAGTGACAAAAAAAAAAAAAAAAAAAAAAAAAAAAAAAAAAAAAACACAATTTTAAATCAATCAGAGAAAGTTCTATTTGACATGAGAGAGAGAAAAACAAAAAACCAAAAAAAAAAAAAAAACAAAATCAATCTTAAAGATCAAATTTTGAAATTTCATTTATATAATCATAAGCCAAGGGGATTTTTTTTTTTTTTTTTGTCTTTTAAAAAAAAAAATCCTAACCAAACCTAAGATTTAACTTAAAAAAATCCAAACTAAACCAAGAAACCCAAGAATAAAAAAGAAAAAAACCTGCAAAGCAAGCTGTCTGAAAGCCTTCTTGACATCAGATTCAGAGGCACCAGGTTGGATTTTCAAAGTCTTGTAAGGATCAATCACAGAAGAAGCAGAACAAAACATAACCCTATTCGCCATCTTCTTCTTCCTTTGCCTATCTCTCAGCTTAAACCAAGAAGAAGAGGAAGAAGAAGAACACCCATTTCCACCAATAATTCCAGCAGCAGCGGCCATTGTTAAATAAAAATAAAAAAATAAAAACTTCTTTTCAAAGCACAATACCACCAAATCTTCCGTCTTCTTTTTTGGCTTTCAATAGAGGAAAATTTTAGGAGGAAGGTTATTGGAAATGAATCCAATGGGAAACGGCAAATGGATTTTAATTAAATTCTTAGGGAGAGAGGTTTGAAGTTTGAAGTTTGAAGTTTGAAACGGTGGGTTTCGAAACCAATGATTGTTGAATAGAATAAATAAATGGATAGAACGACTTTTCAAACAGGGAAGCTTTATTATAGAATATTGATTAGATCAGGGAAAATGTATGAGGTGGCACGGAATGGAATTGGGAGGTCCTTAT
The DNA here is from genome assembly GCA_033629205.1 of Lithocarpus polystachyus. Lineage (NCBI taxonomy): Eukaryota > Viridiplantae > Streptophyta > Magnoliopsida > Fagales > Fagaceae > Lithocarpus > Lithocarpus polystachyus. Next base: position 43,763,463 of record CM066166.1, read on the forward strand.
CCAAAGGGTCAGATTTTAGATTTGTGGTTTTGTTTGTTTTTTTTGTTTTTGTTTTTTTTTAAGGATTTGGATGCTTATCTTTTGCTCTATTGGTCGTCCTAGTCAGACTTTTTTGGTTTATTTTGGGAATATTCCTTTTTTTTTTTATAGGATTCTTTATTTATTATTTATCTATTTCTTTTCCGCTCTAGCCCAACATAAACTACTTTAGTTGTTTCGCCCCTACTTTTTGCCATTTTCTATATTTGATGCTTTGCTTTGATTATTTTTCTTTTCCGTTCTGGCCCAACAGTGTAATCAAGTAATTTTTTTTAAAAACCATCTCTTCTTCTTTTTACTAAAAATTATAGAAATTCATTCATTCAATCAAGATACAACGGAAAATAAAAAAACGAACATTCCTCAAGCCAAACTAAAGTCTCTTATGTCTCTTTTGCTGCTTCACAAGAGTTTGAGCAATACCATAAAGTATGTGTATTTCATAATAGAACAAAAGTATTAGTCTGTAAAGGAAAATCAATTCCATGTAAAAAAGAAACAAGTGCAACATGAAGACTTCTTAATAGGCCGTCTAATTTTGTACCTATCAAATTACAAACAAAAGAATAACTATTCCAGATGAATTTTAAAATATTAATATTAGTAAATAATACTTTGGTATAAAATTATAAATACTCTCTCTTGTTTTTTCTTTTACAATTCTATACTAAAGCCTTTTACCTTTAGGATAAGAAAACTGTGAAACTATTGAGATGATTTTTATTATACAAATTTTGTATAAGCTACTCAACCGCATTATTTAAGGTCAAAATATGAATTCAATGATTTATTGCATATTAAATATTACTGTCAATTTCTTTAAAATCTTTTCTCATTTTTCCGTGTGTGTATGTTAAAATACTTAGTATTCTAAAAAAAAAAAAAAAACACAAACAGTACTATTGAAAAACTCACATATCAAAACCCTTTTCTTAAAATTTAAGGAAATATTTAATTACCCTAAGTTCTTATGATAAAAGGTTAGAATTTGGAATCCCAATTATATAATTGATGTTGACAATTGACCGACTATTGTTTTTAGTGTTTATTATTAAAAAGGAAAAAAACTTGGATAGTTGCTTAAAGAAGTTATAGAATTAATTATATCCATTAGTTTAGGAGTTTATAAGGGAATGAAATAGAATGGAATGAAATGATCATAAAGAAATGGAAAGGAAAAGAATGGAATAGAATTTATTTAAGTAAGGAAAAGAAATGGAAAAGAATGGAATGAAATGAAATTAAGTAACCTTGATTGGATGTTTTAAAATAAAGGAATGGAAAGGAATGGAATGTCAGTAATCTTGTTTGAGAGTAACATGGAAGGAATAGAATAGAATCATTTTATGACAATATTACTATTAAACCCTTATTTTAAAATAAAAGGTTGAATATATAGAGGTATTTTGGGAGTATTAATAAAAATTTCATTAAACCTAAATCAATTCCCTCCCATTTCTCCCAATTTTGAGGGGAACAAAAATTTGAGGTTTTGAGGAAAAAGGAAGGAATGAGCATTTCCTCCTAACCATTCTATTTCCTCCCACTTAAACTTCCAAACAAAGGAATGAACCTTCCATTTCCTCCGTTAAAACTCTCAAACAAGGGAAAGGAAGAATATTATAAAAATATTCCTTTTATTCTTTTCTATTCTATTTCATTCCCTCCTCCCAAACGGACCCTCAAAGTAAGATTCGGTAATATCTCTTAATCCAAAAAAAAAAAAAAAAAAAATCAAATTTTATAAGAGTGAATATGAACACTAGATGAAGTTTTTGTAATATTAAGTTTTAACATCCTAATGTGTATGCATCATCATCATCATCATCATTATTATTATTATTATTTTAAGAATGTGTTTATGCATTAATCTCATTTCAAAAGAATCATTCATATGAAATGATTTTATTATTTAATAAAATTTATCAATATCAAATTCGGTGAAGGGATTAGGGAGGAGCAGCTTTACTAAAGTTGTCGAAAAATGATAAGAAATTTGGGGATGTGAGGGGTAGAGCTAGGAATTTGCATTAAAATAACAAACAAAATAGTAAAAATATGCAAACAATGGAGGGCATATGAAAACTGAATACGTGGCATTTTGACACTACGCCGTCCAAGACAAAGAGATGCGGGGAAGCTCGTGCCTCGTAAATTTTGGGATATGTATTTTTTTTTTTTAAGGAGAAAAGTACTACTGAGTCTGTTTGTCTGAGAGTATTAATATTATATTAATAGATTGTATAATATTTGGCTTTTCGAATCTGAATAAAAACAATCCCTTTTGAACTAGCAGATAGGTCCATAATAGCACTCTACACGTGGTTCCACGCATGCAACCTAGCAGACCAACCCTGACCCTTTAGGAGTTGTTTGGTACATAATTTAAAATATATATTTTTAATTTTTAAACAACATTATATACATATTTACACATTTTTTCATCAATACGTATTAAAAGGGAAAGAGGCAGAATTGACCAAGGCTTAACAAGCTGCCTTTGAACTAGGGCAGAAAGAGACCTCGGCCAGCCTTACCCTCCAAATGAGAGATTTAGGTAGAGAGTTCTGCTGCCAAGTTTGGGCTAAAGCTCTTAATGCTGTCGGGTGGACTCATCTTCGGAGCTTAGAGATCCATCAAAGATTGTCTACCCTTTTGCTCTTAAGGGCGAAGCCAGCTCATCCACCCCAGCAATAAACTCTACCGACCTAACTTCTCAATCTCCATTTGAAAAGGAGAGCCACGATAAAAGGCCACTGGAGAAAGGGGAAAAGGTTGGGGAGTAAAAAGAAAACTCTAGAGGATAGGATAAGCCTTTTTAAATCTTTTGTAATAGGAGCTCCAATTTTGTAATTTAGCTTAATTAGTAGGCTTTTCTACCTCTCTTTTTTGTACTGTATGTCCCATGATTAATGAATGATGAAAGTTCTACTTTTATCTGATTGATACTTGCTCATATTTGCATCTTGTCCTTTTTTTTTTTTTTTTTTGCTTTGTTTTTATTTTTTTTAAAGTGCATGTCTGCCACACTGTATTGGTTATAAGTCTATTAACTTATTTCTAGTGTTAATTTACTCAAGGCATGTGACCTGAAGAATAAAACATGTCTAAGGTTCTGTTTAACACTCAGCCATTTTCTCCTTTTGTAAGAATTAATTTACTCAAGTTATGTGACCCAAGGAGTCGAACATGATTGAGGTTCTGTTTAACACTTAGCCATTTTATTTCCCTTTGTAAGAGTTAATTTACCAAGATGACTTGAGGAGTCGAACATGGCCGAAATTCTGTTTAATACTTAGCCATTTTTTTCATCTGTGAAAGTTAATTTACCTAAGGCATGTGACCCGAAAACCTTGTTGGTGGCCTTCCCATTTAGGCCCGAGTTTTCCCATGTCAGATTCCTAGTGTTCCCTAGGACCTTTCTTAGAACTAGGCCCCCTAGTACGAATGCCCTTGCCTTGGTGCCTCTGTTGTATCCTTGTCTGAGCTTTTGTTGGTAATAGGTTAGCTTAACAGCAGCAATCTTCCTCCTCTCTTCAGCTAAGTCCAGGTTAGCAAAGAGGAGCTGTTCATTTTTGCTGCTATCAAACTGGTCGGTTCTCATCGTTGGGAAACCCGTTTCTAAACCTTTGCTTCATTCAATCTCTTCTTTAGCCCGTCCACAATAACCTTGTTGGTGACCTCAGCTTATCCGTTGCTTTGAGGGTAGGCTGGAGTAGAATATCTATTTTTTATGCCTAGCTCATAACAGTGTCTTCTGAAAGCCTTGCTATCAAACTGGAGACCATTGCCAAATGTAAGAGTATGTGGGACCCTAAATCGTGTGACGATATTCCTCCAGACGAATCTCTTTACATCCTAGTCTTGGATATTAGAGAAGGGCTCTACCTCAACCCATTTAGTGAAGTAATCAATCCCGACAAGGAGCCATCTTTGGTTTCCAGTTGCCTTTGGGAATGGCACAACTATGTTAAAGCCCTATTGTGCAAAAGGCCATGGACTGGTAAAGGGATTCAGGGTCCCTTCTGGCTGGTGAATATTTACGACAAATCTCTGGCACTGATCGCACTTTCTAACGTGGTTTTGAGCAAACTTTTGCATGCTAAGCCATTAATATCCTTAAGTAAGAGCACTATGTGATAAAGACCTTCCCTCAACATGACTACCACAGATTCCTTTGTGGAGTTCTTCTAGCAATGCTTCTACTGCCTTGGGATGAACACATAACAGGTACAGCTTGGAGTATGATTGTTTGTACAATTTCTATTCTTTTGAGAGTTAGTACCGAGGTGCTTTTCTTCAAATTTTTTTGGCCTCGGTTTTATCTTTGGGTAGTGTACAATCCTTCAAGAGTGATACTATTAGCTCGGGGCGACATGTATTGTACTTACTCCAATTGGGACTTGGTCTTCCCTACTGGATGCCACTAGTTCTTCTACCATTATAATCCTTGGTACTCCTTCTCCTAATGAGGTGGCTAAGGTTGCTAACGAGTTAGCATGGGAATTCCTACTCTTGGGAACTTGCTTTATAGAGAATATCTCAAAGCTCGACTGTAATTGTTTCACTTGGCTTAAGTACCATCGCATCTTTTGGTCTTTGTGTTAGGATATATGCCCTTAAATCCTATTGTATGATGCTATATATGACATTATGTATGACTTAATGTTATGATTAATAAAGTTGTTTTATTATTATCTAAAATAATGGTAATATGAATATTTGGACATTATCATATAGTCCATGAGATGCATAGTATGTGATTTATGTGCTTTAGTCACGGAAGATATAGATCACAAGTTCTTTGTAAACTCAGAATTATAGTTCGTAGTTGGTGATGAAATTGGACATTTTATCTGCGAAGACTATAACATATCAATTAAGATGATTTGTCTTGATCATGGAAGTGGAGACTTCTAGTTGATATGTTGATATGTTTTAAGAGTTAAGACATATTGAACTGGACCATTGTGAGATTTATTATTCTCCTAACAACTGTCAATTGAATAATAAATTTCACGACTCCTATTTACATGAACTCTTAATCCTGAGAGAATAATGAACCCGATCATGAAGTGTAGGTTGCTTTGATATATCAGGAGTGTGATCTAAAGTCACGATCAAAACCTCAGTATGTTGCGCAGCCACATTTAGTGTTGATGGTGTTGGAAAAATACATGTTCGTATCACATACAAAACATACACAACGAAAATTTAATGGATCTACTTCATTCGCAATTGATAACATGCACTATGAAAGTTTAAGAATTTAAGAACAAGAAAGCGTACCTTGGTGCGGTGAAATTCAAAACCAAAGATCAGAAGTTCTTGGAAAGACTTTTAATCTTCACTCAAATTCTACTTAATGCCCAAGATGTGTGGTCTCTCAATCAATTGCCAAGGAGAGAACAAGGGAGTGTCCAACACTCACATACAAATCATTTCATTCCTTGTGTAATCTTGATGAAAAACACTAATCAAAAGACTTATGAAAGGGCTTATGAAATTTTGTATGTTTCTCTCCTTATATACAACTGATTATCTAATTGGGCTAGCCTTTTGGGCTATTCCAATTGGGCTCTAGTGTGTGGCTTGGAGTGGGACCAAAATGGAACAAATAAGACTCTAGCTCCAATGGGCCTTGGGCTTTTCTGTCAACTCTTGACAAGTCCAAAGTTACCATTAATTATATTCAATATCACTATATGAATATAATTGTACTCTAGGCCTTATTAATAAACTATATCCCAAGACTTTATTATACATGCAACCCCTTCATTAAAATATTCGTAGTAATACAAAGTCATGAATATAGACTGCCACTTTGAAGATTACTACATCTTAATCCTTGAGTACCCGGTTTAATCTTTAATGTTATTCATCATATATTTATGAAATCCAATTCCAAAAAATATATATACTTTAGTAAAGTGGTTAGGCCTAACTCTCTAAATAACCAAACCCATTAAACTTATCTTAAGGGAATATTTTATATCTTCGTTAAGAGATTATGAATTCCATCTTAAGAATATATGTTCCATCAATACTAAATGCGACTGCCCAACGTATTAAGATTTTGATCGTAACATATAGATCTCACTCCTGATATATTAAAGCAACCTACATTTCATGATCAGGTCCATTATTCTCTCAGGATTTAGAGTTGATGTAAATAGAAATCGTGAGATTTATTATTCATTTGATAGTCATTAGGAGAATAATAAATCTCACAGCGGTCCAGTTCAATATGTCTTAACTCTTAAAATATATCAACATACCAACTAGAAATCTCCATTTCCATGATCAAGACAAATTATCTTAGTTGATATGTTATAGTCTTTGCAGATGAAATGCTCAATTTCATCACCGACTACGAACTAAACTTTTTGGTTTACAAAGAACTTGTGATTTATATCTTCTATGACTAAATCACATAAATCACATACTATGCATCTCATGGACTAAGATAATGTCTTATTAGTTCATTTATAGATAGTCTCATATAATTAAACAATTTAATTATTTATGACATGCCAATAAATTGGATTTTAGGGCATAAACCCCAACAATCTCCTACTTACCCTCAAAGACAATTTACCATATATCCGACACTTATCGCCCTTTAGAGTAATTCATAGTCACTCTAAGGCAAGGTTTGGAAACAAGTTTCAGTCAGATTTATTGCATAAATTATCTTTTCTACTACTACTCAAGTACTCATATCTCTCTAGTGAGATAATACATATGCTTAATGTGTATCTTCACCACTAGGATGAACACATATCTTGAAGTCCAACTTCATGAATCACAATCAAACTACAAGTCAGCATTTGTACATCCAATAACAATCAAAATTTCACTTTTGTGGACAAGCATATAATCCCTCATTCTCCTAAGATATTTGAGTATATGCTTTACTCCCACTAAATTAAGTGATCTTTGATTCAATTGATATTTGCTTACCATGCCCACCGCAAAATAGATATTTAGCCTAGTATATAGCATAGCATAAAGATTTCCTATTGATATGATATTAGGAACCATCTTTATATGCACTTCCTTTTATATGTCTTAGTACTATAGTCCTATATAATAGAACTTCAAACTTAAAAGGAAAGAATCATTTCTTGAAGTATTACATGCTATACTTGGCTAGAATCTAATCTATTTAAGCAGTTTGAGATAGACTCAATATCCTAATTTCTGAATTGTGATAAAGTTTAAATTCTTAGGATATGACTAGTCTTTCTCAAGTACTTTATATCAAACTGAATTAGATAACAAAAACTCTATTGATGACAATATCTCTACATCATTCTAAATGATTAGAATGTCATCAACATACATTAAGAAATTTATTATTCTATATAGCTTTCACACACATAAGGCCTTTTAATACTTGATCAAAATCAAACAAATTGATTGCTTGATCAATGATGACATTTTATGATTCAGATGCTTGCTTTAGTCCATAAATGGAATTTAAGCAACTTGCATACTAAACACTACTGTTTCTTTGCTATGTACAAGTCTAGTTACATCATATAGATGTCTTCCTCAAGATTGCTACTAAAAGAAGCTTTCTTGATATCCATCGCCATATTTCATCCAAATGAAATATAATGGATAAGAGAATCTTGATAGAGTCAATCTTGACTATTGGTGAAAAAATCTTTTCATAATTGAATCATTTCTTTCTGAATAAATGTTTTTGCCACTAGTCTTGACTTTGAAGGTTTGCACCTTCAAATCTATCAATCTCATTTACTTGTAGACCTATTTGAAAACAATAGGCCTAATGCCATTAGGTGCCTCTACAAGTTCTAGACTTCAAATAGAATTTAATTCTATTCACATAACCTTGATCCAGTAATCCATATTCATATCATCTATTGCCTTTACGTAGGACCGATGATCAAATTCATATCCTTTTGGAATGACTTCAAAAGTTTATCCCAAAAGTATGAATTTACTTAGTAATTAATAATCCTCCCACTACGATATTGTACTGGTGTACTAGCTATACATTTAGAATAATGCCTTCTGGTGTATCTAATACAACCATCTCATTTCTAATTGTATTTTATCGTTGTCTTTCAACAAATTCTGACATCTTTCTTCTAGAACAATTATATGTTTAGCCTTAAGATTATTCACATAGTCATCATCAAGAACTTTGTATTTGTACTATACAAACATCTTGTTTTCTTTATGACTACCAAAACAATCTTTTGCAATTCCTTTTGGATACCCTTCATAGACACACATTTTTCTACCTTTTGATTTCAATTTGTTAGACTTCCTTTCTAGCACAAGTGCTGGACATCTCTAAAAGTGGAAGTATCATATACTAGGTTTTCACCCAATCCACGATTTGACAAATGTCTTCAGAACAAACTTTTGAAATCAACTTTAAAAAATGTATAGTAATTATTAGAGTATATCTCAAAAGAAATAAGCAATGGAAATACTTATCATGTGCTTTACTATTTCTAAAAGAGTTTTATTCATCATTCATATATGTACTGACTTAAAAAAGTCAATGGAACTTTATTCCTTTACAATAAATGAGCCCTAGATCTTATTATCCTCTAAATAAAATTCATAGAATGGGAATATAACAAAATAATGGTTCTAAAAGCACATCTTTCACCAATCTTGAATATCATTTAGATTAATAAGATCTAGGCATAAGTGCCAAATACATACAATAACAAAGGGTGGAAACTTTCTCTTTAAAAAGTAAAACATGTAAATTTCCATCTAGAGGACAATCATGAATAATGCTTAGCTTTACCAAAACAGAAACATTTTCCTTTTGGTCATGCTTTTGAGCCTAATTTCCTTTTGGCAACTACTAGGACAACTTGCTTGTCCAAGTGTTTGGTATTATAATTCCTCTTCTTACCATCTTTACCTTTCGGTTTAGGCTAAGAATTTGAATTAAATCATATTGATCCTAACTTTAGCTTTTAGGATGATGCGAACCTCAATAGACTCGCTTTGAGACCCAACAAACAATATTGGAATATTGCCCCAGAAAGCTAAAATTCAGATTTTTGATAGAAACCCTGACCCAACGTTTATAAGAGAAACGCGAACCAAAGGTATAAGTAACAGACCTTGACCCAATGATTACAAAGGAATCACGAACCAATGGTATAAGTAACAGACCTTGACCCAATGATTATAAAGGAATCACGAACCAAAGGTATAAGTTACAGACCTTGACCCAATGATTATAAAGGAATCACGAACCAAAGGTATAAGTTTGAACGCCACAAGGAAGAATCCTTGATAAGTTCACAGTTCTTGAAGAACCAAAGAGAAGAGCAAAGCCTCACCTTTTATGATTTTTATTCAATTCAATATTTTTCCTCTATTACAAGCAGTGCATGCTATTTATAAGGCATGGCTGAATGTAGAAAACCTAATCCATCTATTACAAGGAGTGCTACATTCCTAATCCATCTATTACAAGGAGTGCAAGGCTGAATGTAGAAAACCTAATCCATCTATTACAAGGAGTGCTACATTCCTAATCCATCTATTACAAGGAGTGCATGGCTGAATGTAGAAAACCCTAAAAAACGTTCTAAATAATAAAAGCCTTTAATTAAGGAAGATCTGGTCCAAAAATAACGCCCAATCACATCAGATCAGCCCTCAATAGCTTGGATTAAATTTATTAAGCCTTCATCTTCTTTTGAATCAGCCCAAATCCCTTGAATTAGCCCATTAAGTGCTTCTTTGATCTTCTTGGATCTTGCTCTTGTAATTGGCCCAACTGGAACAAGTAATGGATCCTTGAATGCTTGTTGATTCTCATCATTCCCCCTCTCTTCAAAAGGATTCGTCCTCGAATCATCACATCAGACCCCTCCTCTTGAAACAAACTCGTCCTCGAGTTGATCTTTGAAATCTGAAATCTTCCGCTCCAAATAAACAAATACTTCGAATGCTTTAATAACTTGATACGGTTCTGAAGCTTGAATCCTTTATAAAGTGTAGCATAAAATTTCTTCTCATCTACTTTCAATTTATTTGCAACATCAATCAACAAAGGGTTGATAATAAAATTAAAATTTTCTACTCCAAGAAAATCAATATATTGTATTGTCATCTTCAACAAATCAACTGAGACTTGAGGATTGTGAGTTGTGGACTCATTCTCATATTTGACCTCAATTGAATCTTCCACAATGTTTTCAATAATAACCATCTTTTTTTTTTTTTTTTTTTTTTTTTTTTTTTTTTGAAACTCAGTGCACAGTTTTAACCTAGTGCACCTCACAGAATAAGAACGAAGAACAAAGAACAGAAACGAAACAAGATAACTGGAAACAAAAGAAAAAAAGGATAGAAAACTGATTTTAGAACCTGAGCTCTGATACCAAATGATGCGAACCTCAATAGACTCGCTTTGAGACCCAACAAACAATATTGGAATATTGCCCCAGAAAGCTAAAATTCAGATTTTTGATAGAAACCCTGACCCAACGTTTATAAGAGAAACGCGAACCAAAGGTATAAGTAACAGACCTTGACCCAATGATTACAAAGGAATCACGAACCAATGGTATAAGTAACAGACCTTGACCCAATGATTATAAAGGAATCACGAACCAAAGGTATAAGTTACAGACCTTGACCCAATGATTATAAAGGAATCACGAACCAAAGGTATAAGTTTGAACGCCACAAGGAAGAATCCTTGATAAGTTCACAGTTCTTGAAGAACCAAAGAGAAGAGCAAAGCCTCACCTTTTATGATTTTTATTCAATTCAATATTTTTCCTCTATTACAAGCAGTGCATGCTATTTATAAGGCATGGCTGAATGTAGAAAACCTAATCCATCTATTACAAGGAGTGCTACATTCCTAATCCATCTATTACAAGGAGTGCAAGGCTGAATGTAGAAAACCTAATCCATCTATTACAAGGAGTGCTACATTCCTAATCCATCTATTACAAGGAGTGCATGGCTGAATGTAGAAAACCCTAAAAAACGTTCTAAATAATAAAAGCCTTTAATTAAGGAAGATCTGGTCCAAAAATAACGCCCAATCACATCAGATCAGCCCTCAATAGCTTGGATTAAATTTATTAAGCCTTCATCTTCTTTTGAATCAGCCCAAATCCCTTGAATTAGCCCATTAAGTGCTTCTTTGATCTTCTTGGATCTTGCTCTTGTAATTGGCCCAACTGGAACAAGTAATGGATCCTTGAATGCTTGTTGATTCTCATCATAGGATGTCTTTCGTTGCGTAGAACTCACTCATCAATTCAGATAACATAAAAATAAATTTATTTTGAAAACGATTTGAATTGATCAAATGATTCTAACAAGGACTTGTGGATCATATCCATATGAGATTAACATTTAATCTCTACATCCAAGAATTCCAATTCATTTTAAAATAAAATATTTTCATAAAATGATATAGTGTTGGAACTCTTCAAGCCTTTCATAGCATTCAATATGATTCATACCAAACATCTCATTGAAACTTAATATAAATTCTAAGTCTAGTACTAACTCTTGCATCTCATGCTGTAGCACCCTTGAGATAGAAGTTAATGTAACATTTTAGCATTTCAATGGAGACTATGACCAAATCATAAGATATCTTCCATTAATGCATTATGCATAGGAAATTATGACAATGCTAAATCAAAACATATTTATGTACTTCAGCTCCTTTGAGCACCATGTCCAAAATTATTTTAGTTAATGTGATTCAATTAAAATAGTAGCTAGAGAACAACATTTATGACAACTTCATTTTGAGACTACGGACATAATTACAGGGACATTATATTTTGCATCTATAACCATATAGTATGAAACCCAAAAATACTATACTAGGTGCAACGACAACCTAATCCTGCAATTAATATTTCTCGGAAGCGAGGTCATACCAATCACTATGATCAGGCGAGAATTATTCTCATTATTAATGCTATCATGGTAACTCTTACCAAACAAAAATAATTTGCCGCTTTTCCTTTGGTCTCTAAGTAATAATGACATAGCTCCTTTGGGAAGTTAACATTACACTTAGTCTAATGTACACCATTATCTAGAATCATGTGTAGCCATATTTCATCTCCTTTATAGTGTTTAAAATTGTAGTACCATGAAACAAAACACCCTCCTTTGGGATCGCGAGGCATATACGCCAAGACGAGGTGCTTACCCACACTACTATGAACCGATAATGGAGGCCGTGAGATTCAACCCTTGTATCTCTCTCCCACTAGAAATTTTAAAACAAGTGGATTGTCCTGAAATTATTGTGATCTAATCACAATATTAACCCTACACATCAAACGTATTTAATTGTTTAAATTCAATGTGATGTTACTAAGTCAAGTCACTATAGCATAACGAACATTCCCGCAATCATAAAGAAGTTTAACCTTGTAATCCGTGAAGTAGATACCCTCTGCATGGAATGCAAGACTCGAAGTCAAGACAAGGTATCTATTCACATTACAATAACTTAACAAAAGGGTTATTTCAGCACTCCCACTCATTATTTGGGTTTTTCTTTAAATAATTGTGATCCCATCACAACTAAAAACCTTGCACTTGTTGAAGGCTCTAATCTAATTAGAATCATTAACTAAAACGGAAGTCCTAAACTATTTAGAATTCTTTAAACACTAATGAATCAAAAATTAGTTATATAGAACTCTATCCTTAATTTACTAAATAAAAAGTTCTAATTGCATTAGAAAATATATATACCTTTTAATTAAGCTTTAATCTCATTAAAACTTCTAATTAAAATAAATTAAGGACTTTTAATCATACAACAATTCCAATCTCATTAAAATATTTCTTAAAAGACAAGTCCTAAACTATTTAGGACTAAGAGTTCTATTTAACTAATATCTTTGATCTCATTAGGTCTTTTAGTTAGAACCATGTGTAATCTCATCACACATTTCCTTACACTTTATACATTTGAAAACATTTAAAAAATATTCAAAATTCCCTTCAAATGTATTTCGTGAGAATCTCGCGACTAAGCTCTTCTTGCGAAAACACAAAATTCAGACAGAAACTTTCACTACTGTCTCGCGGGTATCTCGTGATTAAGCATTTCCTGCGAAAACGAGTTAAAGCAAAAAATTGAAAACACAAAAATCAGACAGAAACTTTTGCTACTGTCTCGCGACTGGTTCGCGAGTAAAGCTTACCAGCGAAAAGTTTTTGTCTTCAGAATCATTTTTCGCGAGTAACTTCGCGGGAAGCTAACCCGCGAAAAACCCGTGTTTTCAATTTTTACAGAGCAGTTGCAAACAGTTTTCAATGATTTTTCATGAACAAACAACCATCATATGAACATGATATGCAGAATTTGATATCAAAACTGAATTTTATTGATGCTATAGCCTTAAAGATGAATTTAACATACTTAAATTCAGATTTAAACAACATCATAACATCAACATCAGTTTTTATCAAATCATAATTTCAACTACCATGTAGAAAATTAAATACATAGATAACTTTCTAACATCATGAAACTATTATCTCTAATTCTAAAACTCACAAAACATGTTTTTCAGATTCGAATTGAAGACCGCTTTGATACCAATTGTTGGGAAAATACATGTTCGTATCACATACAAAACATACGCAGCGGAAAATTAATGGATCTACTTCATTCGCAATTGATAACATGCACTATGAAAGTTTTAGAATTTAAGAACACGAAAGCGTACCTTGGTGCGGTGAAATTCAAAACCAAAGATCAAAAGTTCTTGGGAAGACTTTTAATCTTCACTTCAATTCCACTTAATGCCCAAGATGTGTGGTCTCTCAATCAGTTTCCAAGGAGAGAACAAGGGAGTGTCCAACACTCACATACAAACCATTTCATTCCTTGTGTAATCTTGATGAAAAACACTAAGCAAAAGACTTATGAAAGGACTTATGAAATTCTGTATGTTTCTCACCTCATATACAACTGATTATCTAATTGGGCTAGCCTTTTGGGCCATTCCAATTGGGCTCTAGTGTGTGGCTTGGAGTGGGACCAAAAGGGAACAAATAAGACTCTAGCTCTAATGGCCTTAGGCTTTTCTGTCAACTCTTGACAAGTTCAAAGTTACCATTAATTATATTTAATACCACTATATGAATATAATTGCACTCTAGGCCTTATTAATAAACTATATCCCAAGACTTTATTATACATGCAACCCCTTCATTAAAATATTCGTAGTAATACAAAGTCATGAATATAGACTGCCACTTTGAAGATTACTACATCTTAATCCTTGAGTACCCGGTTTAATCCTTAATGTTATTCATCATATATTAATGAAATCCAATTCCAAAAAATATATATACTTTAGTAACTTCTTACTAAAGTGGTTAGGCCCAACTCTTTGAATAACCAAACCCATTAAACTTATCTCAAGGAAATATTTTATATCTCCGTTAAGAGATTATGAATTTCATCTTGAGAATATATGTTCCATCAACACTAAATGCGGCTGCCCAACATACTGAGATTTTGACCGTAACATATAGATCTCACTCCTGATATATCAAAGCAATCTACATTTCGTGATCAGGTCTATTATTCTCTCAGGATTTAGAATTGATGTAAATAGAAGTCATGAGATTTATTATTCATTTGACAGTCGTTAGGAGAATAATAAATCTCATAGCGGTCTAGTTCAATAATAAATCTCATAGCGGTCTAGTTCAATATGTCTTAACTCTTAAAACATATCAACATACCAACTAGAAATCTCCATTTCCATGATCAAGACAAATCATCTTAGTTGATATGTTATAGTCTTCACAGATGAAATGCCCAATTTCATCACCGACTACGAACTAAACTTCTGAGTTTATAAAGAATTTGTGATTTATATATTTTGTGACTAAATCACATAAATCACATACTATGCATCTCATGGACTAAGATAATGTCCCATTAGTTCATTTATAGATAGTCTCATATAATTAAACAATTTAATTATTTATGACATGCCAATAAATTGGATTTTAGGGCATAAACCCCAACAGATGGAACATATATTCTCAAGATGGAATTCATAATCTCTTAACGGAGATATAAAATATTCCCTTGAAATAAGTTTAATGGGTTTGGTTATTCAGAGTGTTAGGTCTAACCACTTTAGTAAGAATATACTAAAGTATATATTTATGGAATTGGATTTCATAAATATGTGATGAATAACTTAAAGGATTAAACTGGGTACTCAAGGATTAAGATGTAGTAATTTCAAAGTGGCAGTCTATATTCATGACTTTGTATTACTACGAATATTTTATGAAGGGGTTGCATGTACAATAAAGTATTGGGATATAATTTATTAATAAGGCCTATAGTGCAATTAAATTTATATAGTGGTATTAAATATAATCAATGGTAACTTTGGGCTTGTCAAGTGTTGATAGAAAAGCCCAAGGCTCATTGGAGCTAGTGTCTTATTGGTCCCTTTTGGTCCCACTCTAAGCCACAAATTAAAGCCCAATTGGAAAGGCCCAATAGGTCGGCCCAATTAGATAATTAGTTGGTTATAAAGGGAGAAACATACAGAATTTTTTATAAGAGAAAAAGAGACATCATTGTGAAGTGGTGTGTATGTGTAAGTGAAGCCACTCAATTATTCTCCCTTTAGAATCTGATTGAGAGACCACACTTCTTGGGCGAAAAGTGGAATTGGAGTAAAGATTAAAAGTGTTCCCAAGTACTTCTAATCTTTTGTTTTGAATTTCACCGTACTAAGGTATGCAATCTCGTTCTTGAATTCTGAAATTTGCATAGTGCATGTTATCAATCATGAGTGAAATATATCCATTTTAGTTGCTTCCGCTGTGTGTTTTGTATTTTTTATAAGAGAAAAAGAGACATCATTATGAAGTGGTGTGTATGTGTAAGTGAAGTCACTCAATTATTCTCCCTTTAAAATCTGATTGAGAGACCACACTTCTTGGGCGAAAAGTAGAATTGGAGTAAAGATTAAAAGTGTTCCCAAGTACTTCTAATATTTTGTTTTGAATTTCACCGCACCAAGGTACGCAATCTCGTTCTTGAATTCTGAAATTTACATAGTGCATGTTATCAATCATGAGTGAAATAGATCCATCTTAGTTGCTTCCGCTGTGCGTTTTGTATGAGATACAAAACCAATTTTTCCAACAATTGGTATCAGAGCTAGGTTTTCATATCATGATTGTATAACATGTGATTGTATTTTAGAATAAAAGAAAAATGGTTTCTTGATCATATCGGGTTCACATGAAGGATGCATATTCTCTTAGTTTATTGTTATTGAATGAAGCTGTGTCTTCATTGAAATTGCCAAGCAATGCAATAAGGTTAATTGCCTTAGATGCATGCATTTTGAATCCGTATGGTATATTATATATATATATATATATATATATATATAAGGGGGGTAAGTTACAGGCTAAGCGGAAATTGTCAGATGTCGACTGGGGCTATCTGATTTCTATTACAAACTGCAGGCCGACTGAGGCCATCTGGTTACAATTTTAAGACTATCTGGGGTATTACAAAAGTAAACTGCCATTTTGATTTCAAGTGAGAATGGGAGAGAAAAGAAATAAACTAGGCTTGAATCAAAACTTGCTTCAGACTAAAACTTAAGCTTCCTTATATAGGGAGAGGAGAGCCTTGGATTCTGCTGAAGATTGCTGAAAATCCAGAGAGTAAATTGCTTTAACTTAGGTGAAAACCTTTTCCACCAAAAGCAATAGTGATTCTGGATGATTGTGTCGAGTACTGTTCATGAGTAGTAACTTTTACTGTTCATGAATAGTGTTCTGTCCTTTGTATTTAGTGTCGACTGGGTGCTAGTTACTGTTCATCAACAGTGACTGGTGCTGTAGATGAATAGTAGCTTGTTTGAAGGTACCGTTCTGAATAGTGATTGGTGCTATCCAGTGTAACACCCCAAACCCTTAATAAGGATTTAGATGCATAACCTGTCTTAGAAATAATCAACAATGACATAATGGAACAGAGCGTAATATTTATCCTTAAATAAACTTCTTGAATATCATCAGATTTCCTTAACAATCCATAAAAACAAAACAACAATAATATTCTTTTTGAATGTAAAATCTCCAAATAACATCTCAAAATAGTTCCAAAATAATAATCTCATTGTCCTGAAACAATTTTACTAAAACAATTCTGCAACTATCAAGCTCCAAACGAAGTCGTCCATCTAAGGCTCCACTGATCTACCACCAAAAGACACTCCATAACTCTAATCTGAAAAGATGGAAAAAGGGGTGAGCTAAAGGCTCAATAAGAGACTACAAACATGAGGATGTCTTCCAAAACAAAACGATAATATCATTGACAAAATATAGTCATCACGATACAATTAAAATTAGTTTAAACTGTAATATAATATATTCTATAAAGCTGTTAAAATAAAACACTTCACTATAACACTGTAAACATTAATAAAATAACGACCACATTTATATGCCAATATGCACCAAATAGGTAGAAACAATTTTATTTTGAAAATAAGCAATTTTCCACCTAAAAGAACAGTAGTAAATAAACAGTAACTCAATATGAAAAATATTAGTCAAACACAGACAAAAGCTGCTAAACACTCGGTGGGTGATTTCCCATGGGAACAATAACACTAACCTCAAAGAGGCAACACTAGCTCTGAAGAGCAACAATAACACTGCACCACACCACACTAACACTACTTCAGTCGAAGACCAACACTTAACCCTGTGTTGGCAAAGGTTGCAGACTGTCTAGTTGACCATTTGAAACACTCTTGACATATACAGTTTCACAATAATATACAATAAATAATAGAGTTTGAGTATGTATAAAGCACTAACAATGGTATAAGTCTTTGAAACTTCACTTTTGCAATTATGTGTATGTATATATATATAAATATATTTTTACCACAATTATATATATATATATATATATAAATATATACGTCTTGAGAGACGTCATGTGTTGAAGTCTACTTACCTCTAGTGGCTAAACCAAGCTTCACTTCAATTGCTCGAAACAACGTCAACTAGAACCTAAATAATAATTAAACAATTCAATAAGGGCAGGTTCTTTAATAACCACAAAGTCCTCTTGATAAAACAATTCCTCAACCACTATGAAGATTTGGCAAGATAAAATTTAACGTGTCTTTCTAATATAACTCCAAACCTATTCTAGATTAAAATAATAGTAAAGCATTCCCTAAACTAACATCTAAAATACTCATATATTTAATTGTAAAGCTGCCCACAATTGCATTCAATTCGGTCAAACCCTAAACTAACAAAATCAGCCACCCGCAAAAGCTATACACATAACTTATATTTAATTGTAACGCTGCCCAAAATTGCAATTCTATACAATTCGGTCAACCAATATGAATCAAACCATCAAATGCACTAATAATTGTAATATATATATAGATATAAGCCTTAGCATGAATCCAAAAGGTGAAATCAATATCCAAGCCATGCAATGAGGGATCCAAGTGCCTTTGGTGGATACGGATTGTCAATTCACTCAATCTATATGAACAATTGTCAATTCATGCATGTATGTTTATACAATCCGCATATATGGCCAAGCAATGCAACTATTTGATTCACGCAAGACGATCTTGGCGGTTATATTCAATAACTAATATAATAGAAACGAATTATATTAGTTATACTCAACCAAGTTCGACGGCTATAACCGTTTACATAACAATGTTATATATCTATATATACTTATATATAAATCTAATAGCACAAATCACTATTTCAGCCAACAACGTGAATGTGAAATTCCAGCAAAACACAATTTCGGCAATCTCAATACCACAAAATCGAATATCAGTTGCTGAAAATTACCTTGATGTCGTCTTGTCAGTTTGGCAGAATTTCTTTCACAGCCGCTTCTAGTTTCAAGGGTCTCTTTCTCCACCTTTCACATAGGAAACCCTAATTTTATTTCATTATAAAGCTGTTGCACTTGGGCTGAAAGTTTAGAAGCCTATTCCATGATAAGGCTAATTTCAGTTGGGCTGAAAATTTAGAAGCCCACTACACTAAAGTAAACTTCCAAGACCCACTTATATTCCCACTAAACACATTAATATTATTTTTATTATTGTTATCATTATAAAAAAAAAATCACAATATAAAATTAATTATCTCCTCCAAAATAAATAAAGCAATTTATCAAATCCACTCTCTAGAAGCAATTAAATTAAATTTTAAGTGAGACGGGTGTTACATCCAGAACTTCTTTCTAATCATCTTCTAGCCTGTAGGCATCATTTGGATCCTGGGAATCCTGGAATAGGGGATTATTTGGATTAAAGTTTGCTAAGGCTTCGGAAGAGGCAGGAGAACCTTTCTCTTGCTCTTGAGACTGTAATTCTTCTGGGAGGGGATAATCCTTATAAACTTGACTGATGATTGAATCAATCTTAAGGGAATCCCACCACTTGACTGAGAATTCTCTGTTCAACAGATTTCCATAAATATCATAGTTCCACATGCTGATCCAGTGAATCTTGTACCTAACTATCATGTGCAGAATGGCTGGAAACTGTGCACTATGAGGAGTGAGTTTGTATCTTGAGCTGAAATACCTTAGCGTATTCTGAAGGAGATTTGGGAAGACTTGCGAAACTGATCCGAACATTTCCCACCACTTAAGGAACCATGTGGGTATTGGACTGGAAAATTTCTTATCAAACATTAAGAACCAAGAGTGATCAAAAGTTCTTGTTTTGGTAAAAGAGAATCTTTTCAAATGCATCCATGTAGTCATGATAACTGTAATGGAGATTTGAACTTGTGATAGACTTAAGTCCATTGAAAGTCTTTAGCAAAGAAGGATGCTGTCCCCAATCTTTGCTGCTGATGAAACCTGTGATTATGAACTTGTGGTAAAGGACTACTGAGGGGTCCCCTTTGTTCATGATATTTTCAACACAAGCAGACTTTTCCTCAATGAGGATTTGTCTATAATACTTAATGTTTTTCTCCGGGTGTCTTGGGAGAAAATGCCATCCTTCTGGAAAAACTTCCATAACTAGGGCAAGAGGATCTCTTATATGAACTATGTGGGGTTCAATATATGAGATGTGCTGAATGTATGGCTTCTTGAAATAGGGTGACCTATTTCTCCTGGACAATGGCTGGGATGGTTTTTGGGACTGCAAGGGCCAAAGGGATCATCAACTGTATATGGGGTGATTTGCTTAGGGGCTGGGGAGACTAGGGCTGAGCTATATAGCTTGGTTGGACTGGCCTTTCATAGTTGGGTCTTGGGATGGTAGTCATCACATAACGATTGGCAACTGAGACTGGTGATGCTGGTACTAATTGGCCAGGGTTCTTTGCCTAACTATTACTTCCTAGGGTTTGTTGTT
The DNA here is from genome assembly GCA_033629205.1 of Lithocarpus polystachyus. Lineage (NCBI taxonomy): Eukaryota > Viridiplantae > Streptophyta > Magnoliopsida > Fagales > Fagaceae > Lithocarpus > Lithocarpus polystachyus. The sequence goes on from CM066166.1 coordinate 43,783,949, forward strand.
TAGGTAGCTTTGGGGGGACGGGTTTCTTTCCTGACATCTTGGTTTGGACTCTGCAAAAATTCACAGGTAAGGAAATCAGGGATGTTGTTTTGAGTTCTTTTTATGAATTCTATGTCAAAGTCAAAAACTGAAAGGATGGCTTGCCATCTGGCAAAAATCTGTTTTGATGCAATGTTTTGAACATCTTTTTCCAAAACATGTTTTGCTGATTTATAATCAATCCTTATTAAAACTTTTGATTTAAAAGATCACTCTGAAATTTTGAAATACAAAGTACTATAGATAAAATTTCTTTTTTAATAGTACTATAGTTTAACTGAGTAGGTGTCCAAATTCCTGAATGAAAACAGACTATCTGTTCCGGAGAATTAGGACTGGTACACTGGAGAAGAATGCCACCATAACCAATGTCAGAGGCATCAGTCTGGACAATCTTGAAGGAATTGACTGAGGGAATTCCTAGACAAGGAAGTGTCTTGACATATTTTTTGATGTTCTGGACGACTATGGTATGAACAGGGGTCCATAGAGATGGGTTGGATTGGAGTCTATCAAAAAAGGGTTTGCATCGCTGCCTGAGATTTTGATAGAAATCTGAGATGTAATTGAGAGATCCTAGAAATCTCTGAAGTTGGGTTTTGTCTAGGATTTCATCTGGAAATTTATCTGCAAACTAGATAGCTCTATTAATAGGTTTGATGACACCATGACTTATATCAAAACCTAGGAATCTCACACTGGTTTGGAAGAGCCTGATTTTAGGAGCTGAAACCACAAGACCATTGAGCTTGATTGTTTGGAGAAACGTTCTTAGATGTTTCTTGTGGTGATCTAGGGAATCTGAGAAGATTAAGACGTCATCAATATAAACAATGGTATGGCTGGAGAATGGATTAAAAATCTCATTCATGATATTCTGGAATTCTGAAGGTGCATTTTTAAGACCAAAGGGCATTACGTTCTATTTGTAATGGCCAAAGGGTGTGGTGAAGGCTGTCTTATACCTATCAGACTCTCTGATTTGTATTTGCCAAAATCCATTCTTCATATCAAACTTGCTGAAGATAACTGCTTTACTAAGCCTATTGACTAAGTCTTTCTTGTTGGGAATTGGGTATCTTACCCATTCCAAGACTTTGTTAAGGGGCTTGTAATTGATGACCAACCTGGGTACACCTCTCTCAATCTCAGCATTTTTCTAAACATAAAAGGCGGGACAGGACCATGGTGACCTAGAATTCCTGATGATTCCTTTTCTAAGGAGGTCTTCAATCTCAGGTTTGTAAATATCCATGAGTTCCTGGTTCATTTGGATGGGTCGGGCTTTGGTTGGGATATCTTTTCATTAAAATCTTTGGTATAAGGAAGAGAGACCTCGTGTCTTTTTCTACACCAAAAAGCTGTGGGTAAATCAGAACAGACTTCCTGCTTGAGTTTTTCTTCAAACCCTCTAATCTCTTTTTAAATGTTTTTACAAGTTAGTCTTTCTTCGACTCTCTTGTACCTCAAATCATCCTCTAGGTATTTAATTTTTTGTTTTTTGGCATTAATAAGATTAAGAGTTTTGGATATAGAAACATCTTGGAGGATACTAATATCTCTTGGTTCAGGGCTTCGAAAAAACTTAAATTTAACTGGATGGCCAAAAGGACCGGTAGTGATTCCTTCACTATCCGTAACAAAGGGATATAATAGACACATGAATGGATTTCCCAGGATAACCTTATCTGTCATATTTTTGACTAAGACAAATGTGGTTTTGAAGCATGTGCCGTCTTGGCAGACATGTGCTTTTGGAATTTTAAACTTAATCTGCATTTGCCCTCCACTAGCAGATGTTAGTCTTTCCCTAGTTTTCTTAAAATATCTAGAAGGGATAATTCCTTCCTGGATGCAATTGAGGTCAGCACCTGAATCGATTAGAGCTACTGCTTCAAATTCATATCCTTGAATAACAATCCTAACTATGGAATGCCACTTTTGGAAATTAATCCTATTCATGGTTTCTAGAAACTTTTCTTTACAGGGTCGTTCATACGGAACCATATCTGCTGTTGGGTTAACTGTTTCATCTTCTTCATCAGAAGGGTTTTGGGATGGTGGATCTACCACATTTTCTTGATGAGAATCTTCTTCTAGGGTTTTGACTTTCTTGTCAAGGAGACTATTGTCGACCCTAAGGATGGTCATTTCTTGTTTGAGGATTCTAACCTCGGATTTAGTGTCCTTAATCTCTTTTTGAAGGTCATTGACCGTAACTTCCTTCTTGGCTCTGGAGAATCTGTCATAGATTTTTTCTAAATCTACCTTTGGTTCACGAATCTTAGGTTCTGGTTTATTGGTTTCTTTTACCAAGGTTGGAACGAACTAAGCCTTTGGGCTTTGACTATTGGGTCCTCGATCTATTCTATGAGATCTAGGAGTAGTTCTTCTTGTTTGCTAAGGACTTTAATCTCAGAAGAGGTTTTGGTAGGGTTTTGACTAGATTGGGTGGCCATTTTGCTAGGCTGCTTATCCCATCTGAAATATTTTTCAAAGTAGACAAAGAAGGGAATATTTTTTGATACTTCTTTCATGAATTCTTGCCAAGCATCAAAAACTTCACTTTTTTGCTCTTTGGTATGGTTGGCTCTATAGGCTTTCTTTTTGTCTAGGTTCTTTTCTAGATCAAATTCCTTGCCTAAGTAATCCATATCTGGTTTGAAATCCTTTTTTAAAACCTTAAGATCATAATCCTTAATGTTATCCTGATATGGGTCCTCCATATCAGTTCTTGAAGGTGATCCTACCTTTTGGTTGTTGTCATCATCTTGATCAACAACTGAGTCCTGTTTGGCTGTATAACAAGGTGTACTAACTTGGGATCTATTTTTAATTCCTTGAAAATCTGCACTTAGGTCTCTTCTAGATCTTGGGAATGGTACAAGGGGTCTAGAAGAGCTGGCTTGGGATGCAGATCTGTCTCTTAGGAGATAGACAGTTGCCTAAAGGGTAGAGGAGATCGGCTGAGATCTATCAGGGATCTAGGAAAGGCGTTCTAAATCTAGATTTGTCAAAACTAAGTCTAATAGAACCATCTGCTAGTTGCTGGACAAAGTCTAAGTTTGAATCTTGATCTGGGTTTTGGATCTGGAGAGGGTAATTCTCATTTTCTAATTTCCAATCAGAAGGGAAATCTATCTCTGACCATTTAAGGGTTCTGGGTATTTGTACTTTAGCCTTAACATTGGTCTGGATGAGAAGAGTTTCTCTGAGTTTTTCTTGTTAAGGGCTCCAACGTTCAGGTTGGTCCTACAACACTTATAACAAATTCTGTATATTAAGGAAATCTGGCTGGATCCTTGCACCATGAGGGTACCATGAGACTTAATATTGAGGGCAATGACCTTTATGAAATGCTCATCATAAAGATTAATTGTGAAATTGGGGAAATAGTTAAAATGAACTGGTCCACCACTAAGACTGATTTTAATGGTTCCTAAAAGACTGTCATTAAACCTTATATGACGGGTGTCTCTAAGGGCTAGAAGAATTGAATTGTTCAATCCTTCCCTGATAAGGGGTTTGATACCAATTTGAATAGACCTATATGTAAGAATTTGTGTCCTTCTTTCCTATGAGCTTTGATTTGTTCTTGGCTAAACAAATAACATGTTTCATATGGTTTTCTAAGACCATACACTTGTTCAATGGTTTTAACATGGAAATCTGTCTTGAAGGCTTTCTTCCAATTCCATGAGGATTTGTAATACTCTTTGGTTGAAACTCTAGGGATGTTCCAATCTTCTAGGTTTAAATCTAGGTCTGTTAACTGATATTCTTCACTATTGATAATTCCAGACTCTTGTGGAATTTCTGGGAGTGATGTGGATCTACTGGCTAAGCTGGAGGTTGAGTTACTTCTAAACAATTTACTCATCATCTTGACTATCTGGTAGGGAAACACAATTAAAACCTAATTATCTTTATCTCCAAACAACTGGATCTAACCTTAGATCTGACAACAGGGTATTCACACTGAGACAAGGTGCCTTCACAATGCACAGTATAGCCTCCAACTGCCTTTTTCTCCTAAAATGCCTGAAAATGCCTAACGCCTCACTCTGGCTAAACGGTTAAACGACGAACCAAGGATTCCAAGGACTAACCGGACTATAGGACAACACTGGTAGCTCTTACACATCTCAAATAGTCACCTGTAACAGATTTTTGGGGCTAAACACACGGATAAGAAGAAGCAGATAACTGGGAAATAACTAGGTTAACTTGAACAGATAACATAGAATGAAAGAATAAATAGAAGAGATAACTGAATCAACAGATAAGCGAGTAGAAGAAAATCACAGCACAGAAATAAACAATAGGAATATAGTGAGAAAATAATGCCATGAAAATAATGAGTACAAAATAACTTTGATAAACTGAGGTGGTGTAACCAGCCAAATTGAAATAGGTTTAAAACAAATGTAACTTACAAACTGATCTGCCAAACTTGGCTCTGATACCAAAAGGGGGGTAAGTTACAGGCTAAGCAGAAATAGTCAGATGCCGACTGGGGCTATCTGATTTCTATTACAAGTTGTGTGTCATATCTCTATCAAGCTTATAAGGTTAGCCGGAGTGAGGTGGTATAACTAGCCAAACTGAAATAGGTTTAAAACAAATGTAACTTATAAACTGATCTGCCAAACTTGGCTCTGATACCAAAAGGGAGGTAAGTTACAGGTTAAGCGGAAACTGTCAGATGTCCACTGGGGCTATCTAATTTCTATTACAAACTGTAAGCCGACTGAGGCCATCTGGTTACAATTGTAAGACTATCTGGGGTATTACAAAAGTAAACTGCCATCTTGATTACAAGTGAGAATGGGAGAGAAAAGAAATAAACTAGGCTTGAATCAAAACTGGCTTCAGACTAAAACTTGAGCTTCCTTATATAGGGAGAGGAGAGCCTTGGATTCTGCTGAAGATTGCTGAAAATTTGGAGAGTAAATTGCTTTAACTTAGGTGAAAACCTTTTCCACCGAAAGCAATAGTGATTCTGGATGATTGTGTCGGGTACTGTTCATGAATAGTGACTTTTACTGTTCATGAATAGTTTTCTCTCCCTTGTCTTTAGTGTCGGCTGGGTGTTGGTTACTGTTCATCAATAGTGACTGATACTGTAGATGAATAGTAGCTTGTCTAGGGGTACTGTTCTGAATAGTGACTAGTGCCATCCAGAACTTACCAATTACCATTGTAATCATCATACCAACTGTAACCATCATCCTGGGATTCCCATGGAAGATCATTATTGCAGGCGTGCTCGTGAAATGTGGTGAGCTTTTCATTATTGGCTGGGATCACAGTCGGTGATCCAAGGGAGCAAAGGAACGGACTCATAATATGGCCTACCAGTGAAAACTGAAATTCTTCCTGTGCTGCCAACAAAATGATAATTCTTCCAGAGCTCTTTGGTAACTTTTCTGATTTCATTGCTGAAGAAATTTCTCCCACAATCAGATAGGGCCTTTGGATTTCTGTAGGAAAGGAATGTATTGCCTTCAAACCAAGGTCCTTGATGGGAATATCCTCCAATAAGAACTAGGTGCTTTGATGGTTGGACCGTTGCCCATTCATTCATTTCCCATTCTGGAAGGGTACTCCAACATCTGAGAGTGACATAAGGGCTTGAAACCCTAGTGACTGTATCCTTGATAATGGAAGGAAGTTGGCTGACTTGGTTATGACTGGTTAACCTTATAAGCTTGACAAAACCATATTCAAACATCTGTGATAGCCAATGAGGATTCATCTGATTGTCCTCTTCCTTATCTTCTAAAATATCATTGTAATTGATTAATAATCCTGGAAAGGGATGCTTGGCCCTTTCATAGACTCTAAGACAGCTTCCAAAATATGCTTCCCATCTGGATACTGTGAGAGCATTCTCAGCTGTATGATTCAGGCTAGTGGTATAATCAAGATCCTCATCATCTGGATCATAGTACCTGGTGGTGATTAGAACTCTGAAATGTCGGACCCATAGATCAAGTGATTCAGACATAGCCTTACTTCCCAAAATACGAACTTGTATTTCAGAAGGTAAGTTGGCAAATGCACTTCTTACTGAGGCTTGGGTCTTAAGACTTAGCCTAGCAAAACATGTGCCTATTAGAACAGTCTTATCCTTTGAACGGATTTCCTCTCTGCTAGAGAGTAGACTGGTGATATGATCATTTCTTTCCTCAAGACTCTGTAAATGGGTTTTTAGGGTTTTGAGGGTTCTTTGGAAAAGATCATTATTGTGGAGAATATATGCTGAATGAAGGAGGTCAAGGATTGTCTTAGTGGGGTATGGGAAATTTGAGTTTATTCCATAAGAATCTTTGGCTAAGTTTTCTTCTAAGGTATATCTCAAGGTATCATTTAGTATGTTCCCACTAGAAGGTATTGCTGTGGGGGTTTCTTGGAGGGATATGACTATATTTCCACTGGAGTATGCCACTGTGGTATATTCCTAAAGGGATACTGCTTCTGGGTTTGAAGAAGCACCTTCATGCATTTCAAAAGGTCGTTCTGTGAACCTTGTGAACTGAGAATAGTCCTAAATAGGAGCTTTTCCTTTATCTTTGTTTCCTGCCATCTTCCATTGACTAGTGTGGCGTTGGATTTTTCTCTGGTTTTCTTGTTTTGGGTTTTCTGAACAAACAAGATAATTTCCTGTTACACCTATATCTGGGAAAACTTTTGTCTTTAAATCAGGAGATGCAATGCAAGAAATCTTTTTATGCAATATGCATGCTTTGTGGTAGCTGTTTAGTGGGTGGGGAATCGACATAGGATTCTTTGCCTAGTTCTTTTTGGAGGGAATGATGGTTAAATACCCTGGACTAGTTCCATGGTATTTAGGGTTAATAAGGATTCCTCCTTGTACTTTGGATATGTCTAGATCTTGGCTAAGGATTCTATTTTTTGCCTTAGACTGGGTTCTAACCTTGTTGAACTGTGACAGCTTTTAGGCTTTGATTACTGGATCATCGATCTGTTTTATGAGATTGAGAATAGATTCTTCCTTTTTGCTGAGGGTACTACGACTCTTGTCTCTGCAGCAATTTTCTTTACATGCTAAATCGATCCTAGGTTCACTAGAAGAGCTATAGTTTTTGGATCGTTCAGAGGATGATGGTTGGTAAATCTTATGGTCACTAGAACTGCAGGTTGACTCATGTTTTATATGGTCAAGTTCTAGTAGTTTGAAGATTTTGTCTTTACTGGATTGGTCACTGATAAAGGTGTTTATGAGTGTTTTTGCTTCATTCTTACACTCATTTCTAAAGTGTCCATTTTTTCCACAATTAAAGCATTTGCCTGATGCTTTTGGGATTTTCTCATATTTGCCTTTAGACCTGGAGGGGTTTTTATAGAAATGAGCATCTTTGGTATTGCTATAACCCTGCTTTCTGTAGTATCTAGCTTTGGTCCTTTTCCTATATGGTTTCTCAGGAGATTCTGGCCCCCTGTGTTTGGACTTTCTCTTGGAAGGGGCTATTAAAGGTAAGCCGTACTGTATGCAAAAGGTTCCTAATTCATATTTGGCTTTGCTTTTGCTGGCTTTGCTATGGATTTTGAAATCTCTGCACATTTTCATCCATACACTCCTAATAGTACTAGAGATATTACCATAAGTCAGATTGTCATAATCAATTTTTCCTAGTGAGTTGCAAAGTGTTTCTTTCACTTTCTCACCAAATAATGTGGGTAGACCATTAATGAACTTTTCTTTCCAAAATGGGGAGTTACAATCACTTCTATTCATAACTCTGGCGGTAAATACATCTTCGTACCATCTGTAATCTCCTAATGTTCTACATCTAAGGTTACTTGATGCGAACCTCAACAGACTCGCTTTGAGAACCAACAAACAATATTGAAATATTGCCCCAGAAAGCTAAAATTCAGATTTGATAGAAACCCTGACCCAACGTTTATAAGAGAAACGCGAACCAAAGGTATAAGTAAAAGAACCTTTCTCCTCGGAGTAATTGTGGCAATCAAAGATGAACTCCACCTTCTTCTCCCACCCCAAGTACGCTTTTGGATCATTTTTCCCTTGGAATGATGGTATCTTCATTTTTATGTTTCCTAGGCTTCTGTCAGTCCCATCTTGCCATCTTGGATCTCTTCGGAATCCTCTACCACGCCTTTCACCCCTTCGCGCAAACCTGCCCTCATTGTTCCACAAAACTTGATCCTCTTCATCTTCAAACTCATCCTTATGGTAGTCATCAGAATCATACACGCGTGCATGCCTTTCTTGCCTTCTAGCATTAGGACCTCTTTGGGGGTGCTCTTCACGCAAGTTAGCAATAACAGTATCTTGCCTGTCCAACCGATCCCGAATCTCATTAAATACAACGTTCATGCGTTCAAATTGTTGTTGCATAGCCTGCAACATGATAGATGACGACTCCTCCCCTCCTTCCTTATTTGATGTTTCACCCCTGCAAGACATATTTTAAAAACTACAAAGAAAGGGTTAGAAATAATTCCTCACAACACTCCCTCACGTGTTTGCACTCAAATTATGTCACTCTCACTCGTGTTTCACTCTTAAATTGGCTTTTTCCCGATATTAGTCTCACACTTTCTTGCCTTTTTCCACTCGCAGCTTCCCCTTTTCAGTTCTGCAATAAACTAATAAACTTGATCAAGAAATTCAACTTGTAGTATTTAAACAAATACCAACGGCTAGAAAGTATGACAGAAACACAAATCAAAAAAAAAAAAAAAAAAAAAATAGAACAAAAGAAAACAATATATTTGCTTTGAGAGAACTGAAACTAAAAACAATTTTTTTTTTCTGCAGTCCTTTTTTTCACTTTTTTTTTTCTTTTCTGCAGTTTTTTTTTTTTCACGTTTTTTTTTTTTTTTGGGAACCCAGTGCACAATTTTAACCTAGTACAGAACAAGAACGAAGAACAAAGAACAGAAACTAAAAAAGATAGGAAGATAACAGGAAAACAAAAGAAAAAAAAAAAAGGATAGAAAACTGATTTTAGAACCTGAGCTCTGATACCAAATGATGCGAACCTCAACAGACTCGCTTTGAGACCCAACAAACAATATTGAAATATTGCCCAAGAAAGCTAAAATTCAGATTTGATAGAAACCTTGACCCAACGTTTATAAGAGAAACGCGAACCAAAGGTATAAAGTAACAGACCTTGACCCAATGATTATAAAGGAATCACGAACCAAAGGTATAAAGTTTGAACGCCACAAGGAAGAATCCTTGATAAGTTCACAGTTCTTGAAGAACCAAAGAGAAGAGCAAAGCCTCACCTTTTCTGATTTTTATTCAATAATCCATCCAAAAACGTTTACAGACTTAGGGACCTATTTAAAGGCTCCAGAAAACTTGGCAGACAAGAAAATATATTCTAAAATAACTCCTAATTGATACCTAACCATATCAGGAATCAAATTTGACCTAAAAAATGTACTAAATAATAAAATCCTAAAATTAAGGAAGATCTGGTCCAAAATTAGAAGATCTAAATAAGGAAAAGTATCTGTTAATTGATTTAGAGTTGGAAAGTCAATCAGCCATAAATCTTTGCCATAAATAACGCCCAATTACGTCAGATCAGCCCTCAATAGCTTGGATTAAATTTATTAGGCCTTCATCTTCTTTTGGGCCCAGCTTGGAATGTGAATCAGCCCAAATCCCTTGAATCAGCCCATTAAGTGCTTCTTTGATCTTCTTGGATCTTGCTCTTGTAATTGGCCCAACTGGAACTTGCAATGGATCCTTGAAAGCTTGTTGATTCTCATCATTACTCAGCTGGTTGTAAATCCTAGACGTGATGTTACTGGGTTTTCCTACAAAATGATTTATGATAGTGTAGATCAGGGTATTAACCCCATCAGGAATTCCTCTTCCTGGGGGATCCTCAAAAATGGGGAGGCCTTCCTCATTCTTTTGGAAAACAGTTTTAATGTCTTCCTTGGAGTTTTCAGTGAGGCAATTGTTCCACCATTGGAGTAACTTTCCTGTGAAGCCTAAGACAATGAGATCAATCACCTCAGGGTGAGTTTTTCCTTCATTGAGAAAATTTTTAGCGACCATCGCTATGTGTTGGATCTTATTCAAAATTTCTTGTTCTAATAGACCATCTATGTTCCATTCATAAAGTTTTCCTGAAGAGACTGAACTGGTTGCTAACATTCCTTTCCTCATATTGGAGGTCTGGGGGTGTAGGCCTAGGATACCAATTCTTAGTTAAACTAGTCGAGGGTGGTTGGTAAAGTCTTTTAACATTTAAATCCTGGAATTGGCTCTCTACTTGTTCTATCTCCTTTTCATTATCTGAGGAGGTTCTGGTAGAACAACTAGAGGTTTTATGGCCTTTTAGAGTTGTAAGCTGGAGACCTTTGCTGGGTGAAAAGGTGCTAGGTTCTTTCTTTACTAGCTTCTGGAGTTCTTCTAGTTTCTGGGTGACTATTTCTAGGGCTGTGACATCTTTAGTTTTGATACTAGGTTGTTTTGATGTCGGAAGTTTTACTAGGGGTTTTTCTATGATAGGTCTACTAGTGCTTCCTAGCTGGAGGATAACCTTGTTTTCTAACTTATCTTCCACTCTATCAAGCTGTTTTCCTATTACACTTAAACACTGGTTGGTGTAATTGTTCTGCTCGATAACCTTTTTGACTATTTTCTCTTCTCCTGAAGGAAACCTAAAAGGTGTGGCAGTAACATTTTGGTTTTTATACTTAAAGGTGATGGCTGCTTCTGGTGGATGGCTAGAGTTGACAACTTCTTTGGTATCTTCCTTGACCCAATCGGTTTTTATGAGGACACAAGTCTTTTCGTGCCACCTGAAATACTTTTCATAGTAAACAAAAAAAGGAATATTTTCTGATACTTCTTTCATGAATTCTTGCCAAGCATCAAAAACTTCACTTTTTTGCTCTTTGGTATGGTTGGCTCTATAGGCTTTCTTTTTGTTTAGGTTCTTTTCTAGATCAAATTCCTTGCCTAAGTTATCCATATCTGGTTTGAAATCCTTTTCTAAAACCTAAAGATCATAATCCTTAATGTTATCATGATATGGGTCCTCCATATCAGTTCCTGAAGGTGATCCTACCTTTTGGCTGTTGTCGTCATCTTGATCAACAACTGAGTCCTATTTGGCTGTATAACAAGGTGTACTAACCTGGGATCTATTTTTAATTCCTTGAAAATCTGCACTTAGGTCTCTTCTAGATCTTGGGAATGGTACAAGGGGTCTAGAGGAGCTGGCTTGGGATGTAGATCTGTCTCTTAAGAGATTAGGCGGTTGCCTAAAGGGTAGAGGAGATCGGCTGAGATCTATCGGGGATCTAGGCCTGTAGTCATCTAAAGGTGTTCTAAATCTAGATTTGTCAAAACTAAGTCTAACAGAACCATTGCTAGTTGCTGGACAAAGTCTAAGTCTGAATCTTGATCTGGGTTTTGGATCTGGAGAGGGTAATTCTCATTTTCTAATTTCCAATCAGAAGGGAAATCTATCTCTGACCATTTAAGGGTTCTGGGTATTTGTACTTTAGCCTTAACATTGGTCTGGATGAGAAGAGTTTCTTCGAGTTTTTTCTTGTCAAGGGCTCTAACGTTCAGGTTGGTCCTACAACACTTATAAAAAATTCTGTATATTAAGGCAATCTAGTTGGATCCTTGCACCATGAGGGTACCATGAGACTTAATATTGAGGGCAATGACCTTCATGATATGCTCATCATAAAGATCAACTGTGAAATTGGGGAAACAGTTAAAATGAACTGGTCCACCTTTAAGACTGGTTTCAATGGTTCCTAAAAGACTGTCATTAAACCTTATATGACGGGTGTCTCTAAGGGCTAGAAGAATCGAATTGTTCAATCCTTCCCTGATAAGGGGTTTGATACCAATTTGAATAGACCTATATGTAAGAATTTGTGTCCTTTCCTATGAGCTTTGATTTGTTCTTGGCTAAATAAATAACATGTTTCATATGGTTTTCTAAGACCATACACTTGTTCAATGGTTTTAACATGGAAATCTGTCTTGAAGGCTTTCTTCCAATTCCATGAGGATTTGTAATACTCTTTGGTTGAAACTCTAGGGATGTTCCAATCTTCTAGGTTTAAATCTAGGTCTGTTAACTGAAATTCTTCACTATTGATAAGTCCAGACTCTTGTGGAATTTCTGGGAGTGATGTGGATCTACTGGCTAAGCTGGAGGTTGAGTTACTTCTAAAAAATTTACTCATTATCTGGTAGGGAAACACAATTAAAACCTAATTATCTTTATCTTCAAACAACTGGATCTAACCTTAGATCTAACAACAGGGTATTCACACTGAGACAAGGTGCCTTCACAATGCACAGTATAGCTTCCAACTGCCTTTTTCTCCTAAAATGCCTGAAAACACCTAACGCGTCACTCTGGCTAAACGGCTAAACGGCGAACCAAGGATTCCAAGGACTAACCGGACTATAGGACAACACTGGTAGCTCTTACACATCTCAAATAGTCACCTGTAACAGATTTTTGGGGCTAAACACAAGGATAAGAAGAAGCAGATAACTGGGAAATAACTAGGTTAACTTGAACAGATAACACAGAATGAAAGAATAAATAGAAGAGATAACTGAATCAACAGATAAGCGAGTAGAAGAAAATCACAGCACAGAAATAAACAATAGGAATATAGTGAGAAAATAATGCCATGAAAATAATGAGTACAAAATAACTTTGATAAACTGAGGTGGTGTAACCAGCCAAATTGAAATAGGTTTAAAACAAATGTAACTTACAAACTGATCTGCCAAACTTGGCTCTGATACCAAAAGGGGGGTAAGTTACAGGCTAAGCAGAAACTGTCAGATGTCGACTGGGGCTATCAGATTTCTCCGCTTAGCCTGTAAAGTTTGAACGCCACAAGGAAGAATCCTTGATAAGTTCACAGTTCTTGAAAAACCAAAAAGAAGAGCAAAGCCTCACCTTTTTCTAATTTTTATTCAATAATCTATCAATTACAATGAGTACATGCTATTTATAAGACATGACTGAAAATAGAAAATATAAAAAACGTACTAAATAATAAAACCCTAAATAAAAGTTGATTTGATCTGAAATTAGCAGATCCAAAATATGAAAATAGTTTAAAAAAAAACATTATAAATAAAAAAAGCCTAAATTAAGTAGATTTGGTCTGAAATTAGAAGTTCCAAAATAGGAAAAATATCTATTAATTGATATAGAGCTGGAAAGTCAATCAATCATTAATCCACGCCATAAATAATGCCCCATTAAGCAAGATCAGCCCTCAATAGCTTCTTTGTTCTTCTTGGATCTTGCTGTAGTAATAGGCCCAACTGGAACATGCAATGGATTCTTGAATGCTTGTTGATTCTCATCAATTTAATGTGGGGCAAATATTAGAAATCACTAGTAATATGTCTGTGTGATGCATGATTTAATTAAAATTTAATTACGAGTAAATTAAATTATATTAATAATTAGTGCGTCACTTGAAATTTTAATTTTTGGTACAAATTATGCATTTATTGTATATTGTAAATTTACTAACATCTCAATTTCTTTTTAAATAGAAATAAAACCATAGGAATTAACGTGTTATTTTTTTTCTTTTTTGTCACACTTTCTTTGTAGCCAAAACACATCCTCACAAACTTAAAATCCCAATTCTGCTCTCATTTTTTCTACCAACTAAAAAAAATCATTTAAAAACAATTCATAAAAAATTAATAATCAAATCAGTAAATCAAACTTTGCAACAAAAAAAAAAAAGAGAGAAGAAAAGTAGATAAGATTTGATTGACCATTCCATTTTTTAATTGTACCAATGATTATGTAAGTACAACTGGTCCTAAAAAAAAAGTAAAGCTCCGTTTGGATAGAAATGATTGCGTCTGCGTTTGGTTCCATCTTCGTTTTTATCCTTTTGTTTTTATTTTATTTTTTTATTTTTTTAGTGCAGCGCCTGGTACATTGTTCATGGGACATGAACAGTGCATTCAGGCTTATCTACAGTAACTTTTGTGTGAACAGTAATTTATAAATTATTTTTTTATTGTTTTCAATTTTCAGTAAAATAAGCAGTATCTAAATGCACACTAAGTGTTGAGGACAATTTTTTTCACATCAACATTAATTTATTGGCAACCCATGCCACGTCAACATTATTATGGATTTTGGATAAGTATCCTTTAAAGCCCAAAAGAGCCCATATTTTACTAACTATATGAATTGGGCTCACATGACCCATAAGATCTTCACTTATAAGGTGGATTCATAGCCCACATTATTCTCTACTTCATCAATTGGGCCTACAACATCATTAACATCAATATATGAATTAGGCTTAAGCAATGAATCAAAACTCACAACCCATATTACATTTCTTATACTTATGGAAAGCAGCTTCTTCAACGAAAGCCCATATCTACACAAAATGACATCAAAGCTCATGGCAAATTATCTCAATTTTGGCTTATGATCCAAGCTCATGAGTCTCATTGGGAAAACTTTGAGAGTTGTGGTTTGGAGGGCCAAGAAGTATGTCCAGTAAATCTCCAGTAGTTCAAAGTTGATAAAAGAAACATGTTGTCTGGCATGTCTTCTCCAATTCTCTGAACTCTAATGAGTTAGTATGTAGCAGGTAACATCTAGTAAGTCTCTCACATCACATAACACTTAAAATGCTGATCAAGTAACTATTCATACATTCTCCAACTAATCTAATACAAATTTGGAAATATAACCATATTTGATGGTGTATTAAATACTCAAACTTCACACTCGTCCATAAGAGTCGTCTAGGGCAGGAATAGAGGGTTAGCATGGAGTGCTCGTCCATAGCAAGATCGTTCGTCCAAAAGGATGTATGGACGGCCTATAAGCATTCCAGGCATGATTACCGTATGCAGGTTTTGGACGAGCTCCACATCCTTATTTTAGAGCACAAGTATAAATTGAGGTTCATTGTCACAAAACCACCTCCAATGACAGTTATGGAATACAAGACCAAATAATATAACTTCCATGGAAGTTGTGGAGGTTAACTCCGAACCTTTCGACCTCCTTAAATATATGAGAAGTTTCTAAACAAGTAACTGCTCACAGTTTATACTATATAAACGCTCATTGGCAACAAAAAAAGGTATGTACGGAAACCATTTCCAAGAGGTTTGGAATTCCAGAATTTGAGAGATATACTAACTTTATCATCGGAGGATTTTTGGTCGGTCCTCCCCGGTCACCTTTGATTGTGTGTTCATCTATTCAGGTTTCCCATAATTCTCTTACCATTGAAGCCCGAAGCATTCAGTCTACTGATTTTATTTCGCATCATCAATATTATTTCATATAAATTATATAACTATTTTCAAATAAATCCAGCCTTAAGACATGCCTAAATCTTATTAGCTATTTCTATTTTCCAAAATATAAGAAATATATTTAATATCTCATCCAACTACTGTAATCCAACAATAAATACTAGATCAGCCCAAATATTCCCTTCCAACTACTAGATTGTAGCATTAAATACTTTTCTTGCTCTCCAAGATTTGGTCACAACACAAAGAGACCATAACTAGACCTCTAAAGCTTCATCAAATTTCAACCAAATAGTTTATTACTTACTAAAATTATACCATAATAGAACCAAGGACTAAACATTTAAATTTTCATATGAGGAAACTTAATACCAAAAGTAGGTCCAGCAGTTGAAGGAAAGATATCAAAAGAAGCAAAGATTCCATAAAAGATATCTTACTATTTTAAGCCAAATCATTAGCCTCTAGCTACCATACCAGAAATAGAAAGATCTCATAAAAGAAATCTTACCATTATTAGCCAAGCCCAATAAAAATATGCCGAATATCCTCTTTTTGCTACATAACATCAGCCAACTAATCTCATCTACTTCAGCCCTAAGTAACAACAGATATAGCTGTGTCAGGATCACTGTTTCAGAATAGTTGTTGTGACAGCTATGTCAAGACAGCTATGACAGAATAATTGTGACAGCACCTTAAAATTTCAAAAATTTCATCTTTCAGCTAAAAACCAAAACCCACTAAAGAAAATATTTTTTTTCTTTCTAAAACCATTATATTTTTTACTGGTCTTCTCTTTATAGACACCTCATTTTGTACCCGGTTAATAAACTTTAGTCTCCGGTCCCAATGATGATCTTAGCATATGTTCACAATAGTTTGGAAGTAATCACAACTCAAAAGTGCTCAAATCGCTTTGAAATCGATACTGAAAAATGACCTTTGCTCACTATTTTGATCATAACGTTTGATCCACAAAGAATTTTTGAGTGAGGTTTGTTTCATTGGAAAGAAGACATCTTGGGCTTCAATTTGAATACATATTTTGCCTACTTATATTGGGTGAGTTATGACTATTTGAAGTTGGGCTAATTGGGTAGTCCGATTTTTTGGGTTTTAAAACTTCATTTTAAGGTCCCAAAACATCATGCTGTGATGTAGGCTAGCCCAAAGACCCTTGAGAATGTCCAAATATCATTAAAAATCCCCTAAAACCCTAATTTTAACTTATAAAAACTCATCTTATGTCTCCAATCAAAACCTTAGCTAGAGAGAGTGATTTTTTAGCTTCGATCTTCTCAAAAACCCTAATTCTCTTTTCCAAAACTCACACACAGTCCCTTAGCAAGTTTTTTAAAAATTAAAAACCCCTCTTTAGTTAGTTCTAAGGAAAAAACTATTTTCCAAAATTGATTTCTCAAAACCTTTTACAATTAAAGTTTGTTCTTGAGTTGTGATTACCTAAACTATTATGTTCTTTTATTTATTCTTGTCCTATCAATCTAATGTTTGTGTTGTAGGCACTTAGGGGTCAATTAAAAAAACTCTAAAATCATAATCTAAAGCAAGGTGAGTGTTCTTTCCAAGAACTCTTCCTTTGTTTAATAGGATTCACATGAGTTTCTTAACAAAGTTTTTATATTCGTTATGTTTGTTTGTTTGATGTTCATGATTATGTTTGGTATGTTTTAATCTGATTTAGATTGTTTATAATATGTTTTAGTTGTTCTTGTTTTATTATTTTAGTTCCATGTAAAGTTTGACATGTTATTTGAGTTAATGTTAGTTTAGTATAATTGTTTTTTTTTTTTTTTTTTTTCATGTTTATTTGTTTATATTGATGTTTGTTTTGTTTGCTTCATGTTAGTTTAAGTGTTTAGGGCTCTTACATGCTTGCTTGATTTCTATATTGATATCTTTGAATGATTAAATCTGTAAAAATGTAATTTTTTCGAATCTGTGCTAAAGGATGCATGCGCATCTTTGAGTATGCATATGCATGATCGAGTATGCGTATGCACCCTGAACCCAAATTAGGGAAAAATATTATTTTTATTTATTTTAATCTTTTTTAATACATTATTTGATTCTGTTTGACTCTATTTAGGTTAATATGTTTATGTTTAATTATTTGCGATGTTTATGTTTTTGCTATATTTAGTTTATTTAATATCTTTTCCATGTGTGTTTATATTTAATTGTCAACTTGCCATGTTTATCTTTTTGCCATATTTAGTTTATTTAATATCTTTTCCTTGTATGTTTATTTAATTGTCAACTTTCCATGTTTAAATTAGTTTGTTTGATTATGTTTTATCTGTTTTCTTTTATATTGTGATCTTAAATATGTTGCGTGTGTTATCTCCTTAAATGCATGATGTATGTTTAGGTTAAGGATTAGGGCTCTCTTAATAAACTTTTTAATTAAATATGGCCTAGCAACACATAATGGAGGCCAGCCCACAAGCCGAGCGGTCTCGAATGCCTAATACCTGCCTATGCCGTACCCAAACTCCAGACTCATAATCTGGTACGTGGATTCTTGAATGTAAATGACTGACCCAAAAGGGCCAATATGGATCCTAGACCTAATCTAGGTGGCAAATCCATTAGTCTACAGTGGCGACTCTGTTAGGGAAAAAGATGAAGTTTAACTCAAACATGTTGTTAGGCCATAATTAAATAAAGATTTTATTAATTGAGTTCAATCCTATTTTATTTTGTTTGCACACACTTCACCTGGTTCTTTTGTCCCTTTACCTCGGTTGGTGATGAGTGGGAAGATGAGTACGCTCCATTAGGGCCAAAATCTTTCAAAGTTCATTCCACCAACTCACAATCAGTTCCATTGCCTATGATGCGCTTTGAGTACGTTAATAGTTTGCCACCAATCCTTAAAGGTCCACTTAGGCACTTGGCTAGAATCATGGCCCACCTATTTGTGAGTCACCCACTGATCTATCCTTTTAGCTCTAAGGAGCCTACCCACACATACAGAGATCCTAGATCCTATCAATAAGAGGGTACCCTTTATATCTCTTGTTTGTTCAACTATATATCTTGTGTATACCTAATTCTAAAGGATAAATAAAAGATGTAAAGAATTGAAGGATGACCCAAAAGTTATGACATACCCTAAGATATTGGGACAAAAAGAAAAGGAGTTCTCACATATGAGAGACTTATCCCAAAGTCCAAAGGTATGTCTTAACTTGAAAGGTTCATAAGACTATAACCTAGTTGCTATCATAAGTCCAAATCAAAAGGCATCTTTGTCATGCCTTGAACCTAATTATAAAGATAGGCACGTGACAACGGCCACGCTTATAAAGTAAGCACCCTATAAGTGTGCAAGGCCTTCTTAGCAACTCATGTACACAATCCAAACCTCAAAATTATATCAAATAAATCCAAAATACCACAAAAATTTCTTTATGAATAGATCTTTAATAATTCTAAAGGAACAAAATCCAAACCTCATGTACACAATGTCAATTGACTAAAAGATATAAGACTATTACTAGACCATCTAATCCTCAAATCACTAAGCTTCTTTCATACTCACAACACAACAGCAAAACTCTCAAAACTTGCTATTCTTCACAATCTGAAACTGGAGGGAGAAAAGGGGGGTGAGTTGACAACTCAATAAGTAACCAAAGTCCTAATAAGTTCTATCAAGCAAATAGATCTAAAAAATAACAAGTTGTATATAGATCAAATATTTAGAATCTTACAAATATATAATAGATGGATTAGAAAATAATCAGTTTTCCATATATCAAATCTATAATTTACACTAGGTTCCAAAAACACATAAGCTGTTTCAAGGAGTTAAAACAATTCAAATATTCAAACATAATTCATATTCTTAACAATCTTTATGACTATGGTCACATTATATCCCCGTGACTGGGCATTAGATCTAGAAACACGATAGGCTCGTGATGCCCCAGATAGAACTAGTTTCAGTACCAATGAATAACCCACATTGGCTGGGTATCAAAGTCAAAACATTGTCAAACAAAAATATATCTCATTCAAGTATATATGTAAAATTATATATTCAATAAATCAAATATATTTATTGTACGGTACCGGGGTGTCCAGGCCTATTGGGACCTTTAGCCCCATCCCAACAAAGTGGCCCATGTAGTCTTGGGCCTGAACCTTGAGTTACCCTTAAATCCGTCAGACAGGTAATATTCGACACGTGTCACACTGTGTCACACCGTGTCATTTAGATCATGCCCAGGGAACCGCTTCTCGAACAATGCAATGACTCACCGGTTGCCCGGAAGAGCCTTAGGTTGTGTTGAGCCGAGTAACTCCACTGAGATGGGAACTGATTCAAAGGCCACTCCCACCATGCTCCACTCCCACCTAAACACCCACTTAGTCATAATAGCATTGGACCTCTCCTTCAACGTACCACCAACGTAATCATAGCCCCCCTCTAATTTTGGGGGTATAAATATGTGAAGCTAGGGAAGAAAGGAGGGGATTTTTTTCTTTACTGGGTGAGCAAGGGAACTGAGAATACACAAAGAAGAGCGCACGAGAGAAAAGGGAAAAAAGGGAGGGGGAAGACAATGTCATTGGGTCTTTGTACGAAGGACCACCCAAAGTGGGAAATCCAAAGCCCATATCACAAATAGGTTGTGAGCCCAAGTGAAGGTTGGTCCACCCATCCCTCTATTTTGGTGCACATAATTGGCACCGTTTGTGGGAATCTCCCACAAAGCCTTGGTCTGACCAAGACTCATGCTTGGGAAAAATGTCCGAGAGATGTTTAAGGAGTTACGCTAAAAGTGATTCGGTGGGATCTTCCTGGGGATCCTCTTGGCGAGAGCAAAGGCAGAAGAGGCGTGAAGAAAGAAATCATGAACAAGGGGAAGAGCAGTCTGGCCTTGGAGAGGGGTTATACCAAACCCGTCAGATGATGTCGGGTGCATCAGGGCATGGGCAGTTTGACGAGAGAGATGAGGAACTTGAGCAGTTATGCAGGCCGATGAGAGACTTGGAGTTGGAAGCTAGGGGAGGACATAGGAGAGGGGACCAAGATGTTAGGAAATCATCATGTTTGTATCGCATACAAAACATACACAGCGGAAAATAAACGGATCTACTTCATTCGCAATTGATAACATGCACTATGTAGGTTTCAGAATATAAGAACAAGAGAGTGTACCTTGATGCGGTGAAATTCAAAACCGAATGAAGAAGTACTCGGGAAGACTTTCAATCTTCACTCCAATTCCACTTGATGCCCAAGATGTGTGGTCTCTCAATCAGTTCTATGTTTTCTAGAGAGAATATATGAAAGAGTGTCTCTCTTCCTTATATTATCTTATTATCTTAAACATACAAACCATTTTATTCTTTTATAAAATTATGTATGTTTCTCTCCATATAACTGATTATCTAATTGGGCTAGCCTTTTGGGCCTTCCCAATTGGGCTTTAGTGTGTGGCTTGGAGTGGGACCAAAAGGGAACAAATAAGACACTAGCTCCAATGGGCCTTGGGCTTTTCTGTCAACTCTTGACAAGTCCAAAGTTACCATTAATTATATTTAATACCACTATATAAATATAATTGCACTCTAGGCCTCATTAATAAATTATATCCCAAGACTTTATTATACATGCAACCCCTTCATAAAATATTCGTAGTAATACAAAGTCATGAATATAGACTGCCACTTTGTGAATTACTATATCTTAATTCTTAAGTACTCGGTTTAATCCTTTTAAGTTATTCACCATATATTTATAAAATCCAATTTCATAAATATATACTTTAGTCTTACTAAAGTGGTTAGGCCTAACTCTCTGAATAACTGTACCCATTAAACTTATCTCAAGGGAATATTTTATATCTCCGTTAAGAGACTATGAATTCCATTTTGAGAATATATGTTCTATCAACACTAAATGTGGCTGCCCAACATACTGAGGTTTTGACCGTTACTTTAGATCTCACTCCTGATATATCAAAGCAACCTACATTTCATGATCAGGTCCATTATTCTCTCAGGATTAAGAGTTCATGTGAATACAAGTCGTGAGATTTGTTATTCAACTGACAGTCGTTAGGAGAATAATAAATCTCACAGCGGTCCAGTTCAATATGTCTTAACTCTTAAAACATATCAACATATTAACTAGAAGTCACCACTTCCATGATCAAGACAAATCATCGTAGTTAATATGTTATAGTCTTCGCAGATGAAATGCCCAATTTCATCACCGACTACGAACGAAAATTTTGAGTTTACAAAGAACTTGTGATCTATATCTTCTGTGACTAAATCACATAAATCACATACTATGCATCTCATGGACTATTTGATAATGTCCGAATATTCATGTTACCATTATTTTAGATAAGAATAAAACAACTTTATTAAACACAATATTAAGTCATACATCATTTCTCACATAATGTCATACATAATATCATACATAGCATCATACAATAGGATTTAAGGGCACATATCCTAACACAAGACCGCTAGGGAAAGGGATCTGATAGCGGGAGAAACCGTTATAGGGAAGGTTCCAACCAGTCTGGTTCCCATCAACACCAAGACCATTCACATTCCTGGGAATCCCGTTGACGTCGAGACCGTTTGCGTTCATGGGAGTATGCAGATCAGGGTTCAGATTCCCTAGAGGAGCGACGGCCCCGAAATGCTGCTATGGATGCAATGAGTCATGCCTTACATAGAGCTGCTCGATCGCCATTCTCAGAAGACATCGAATGGGCCCCAATGTAGAGTAGATTTGCGCGTCCCCCATTCGACTTCTATGATGGGAAAACGAACTCGGTAGAACACGCCAGCCATTATATCTAGATGATATCTCTACATACTCACAATGACGCGCTGATGTGCAAAGTATATCCTTCAAGCCATTCACAATTTTGCCAAGTTGATCTAAGAATTCAGCATCCGATTTGTAACTTGTAGCCGAGTACCACAGCCGGTGGATGCATTACTTTCCATGAAGATGAGGGTAGGGGAAACCCTTCATAGCTATGCCAGTTAGTATAGAGAGTTCTACAATGAGATCGGCGGGGGAAACAAAAAGATTGCGGCAAGCACCTTCAGGATTGGGCTGCCCGAGGACTCCGAGATGCGAGAGTTGTTGACGTAGAAGCCTCCCGGGGATATGAGGCAGCTCATGAGGCGTATTAAGGAGTATAAATGCCTAGAAAATGATCAACTGCAGAGCAAGGGCAAGGGCACGTTGACAAACCGCCCTCGGCAGAGTAGTTTTCAGCCGAGACTTCAAAAGGATTTAAGGATACAGGGACCAGAATTGCAACTAGGGGAGGTGAACGTGATGTTTAAGGAGCTGGTACACAAGATTGTAGACCGAATGAAGAACGAGTCGTACTTCAAATGGCCAAACAAGATGGGGGGTGACCCATCTCGGAGAAACCAGAATTTGTTCTGTACTTATCATAAGGACAAGGGACACACCACCAAGCACAGCCGATTGTTGAAAGACCACTTAGGGCAATTGGTGAAATCTAGGCATCTGAAGGAGTTCGTGGTAGATTCAGGGAACGGAGGTACCAGGCAAGGTACTCGGCAAAGAGGGAACTCTCTTCCACCCCAATTGGGGGTAATTAAAGTCATCCATACTGCCCCAAAGGACACAGCTGTGGCCGAGAAGAAAGGAGTGTTAGTCGTAGCTCCTATGAGAGACTGCTCGGATGAGCAACCCCCTTAAAAAAAGATGAAGATAGCTCGGGAATCCAACGCTTTTAGCGACGATGATTTAGAAGGAACCATTCAGCCACATGATGACGTGTTGGTGGTGACCGCCCGAATGAACAGTTTCATAGTAAAGAGGGTGATGTTAGTGTTGGGAAAATACATGTTTGTATCACATACAAAACATACGCAGCGGAAAATTAACGGATCTACTTCATTCGCAATTGATAACATAAACTATGTAAGTTTCAGAGAATTTATGAACAAGAAAGTGTATCTTGGTGCGTGAAATTCAAAACCAAAGATCAGAAGTTCTTGGGAAGACTTTTAATCTTCACTCCAATTCCACTTAATGCCTAAGAAGTGTGGTCTCTCAATCAGTTTCTAAGGAGAGAATAAGGGAGTGTCCAACACTCATATACAAATCATTTCATTCCTTGTGTAATCTTAATGAAAAACACTTATGAAAAGACTAATGAAATTTTGTATGTTTCTCTCCTTAAATATAACTGATTAACTAATTGGACTAGCCTTTTGGGCCATTCCAATTGGGCTCTAGTGTGTGGCTTGGAGTGGGACCAAAAGGGAACAAATAAGACTCTAGCTCCAATAGGCCTTGGGCTTTTCTGTCAACTCTTGACAAGTCCAAAGTTACCATTAATTATATTCAATACCACTATATGAATATAATTGCACTCTAGGCCTTATTAATAAATTATATCCTAAGACTTTATTATACATGCAACCCCTTCATTAAAATATTCGTAGTAATACAAAGTCATGAATATAGGCTACCACTTTGAAAATTACTACATCTTAATCATTGAGTACCCGGTTTAATCCCTTATGTTATTCGTCATATATTTATAAAATCCAATTCCATAAATATATACTTTAGTAACTCCTTACTAAAGTAGTTGGGCCCAACACTCTGAATAACCAAATCCATTAAACTTATCTCAAGGGAATATTTTATATCTCTGTTAAGAGATTATGAATTCCATCTTGAGAATATATGTTCCGTCAACACTAAATGAAGCTGCCCGACATATTGAGGTTTTGATCGTAACTTATAGATCTCACTCCTGATATATCAAAGCAACTTACATCTCATGATCAGGTCCATTATTCTCTCAGGATTTAGAGTTGATATAAATAGAAGTCGTGAGATTTATTATTCATTTGACAGTCGTTAGGAGAATAATAAATCTCACAGTGGTCCAGTTTAATATGTCTTAACTCTTAAAACATATCAACATACCAACTAGAAATCTCCATTTCCGTGATCAAGACAAATCATCTTAGTTGATATGTTATAGTCTTTGCAGATGAAATGCCCAATTTCATCACCGACTACGAACTAAAATTCTGAGTTTACAAAGAACTTGTAATTTATATCTTCTGTGACTTTTCACATAAATCACATACGATACATCTCAGGGATTAAGATAATATCCCATTAGTTCATTTATAGATAGTCTCATATAATTAAACAATTTAATTATTTATGACATGCCAATAAATTGGATTTTAGGGCATAAACCCCAACAATCTCCCACTTGCCCTCAAAGACAATTTACCATATATTCGACACTTGTCTCCCTTTAGAGTAATTCATAGTCACTCTAAGGTAAGGTTTGGAAACAAGTTTCAGTCAAATTTATTGCATAAATTATCTTTTCTACTACTACTCAAGTACTCATATCTCTCTAATGAGATATTACTTACACTTAATGTGTATCTTCATCACCTAGGATGAACACATATCTTGAAGTCCAACTTTATGAATCACATTCAAACTACAAGTCAATATTTGTACATCCAGTAACAATCAAAACCTCACTTTTGTGGACAAGCATATAATCCCTCATTCTCCTAAGATATATGAGTATATGCTTTACTCCCACTAAATTAAGTGATCTTTAACTCAATTGATATTTGCTTACTATGCCCACCGCAAAATAGATATTTAGCCTAGTATATAGCATAGCACAAAGACTTCTTATTAATATGATATTAGGAACCGTCTTAATATGCTCCTCCTTTTATATGTCTTAGGACTATAGTCCTATATAAAGGAACTTCAAACTTAAAAGGAAAGAATCCTTTCTTGAAGTATTACATGCTAACTTGGCTAGAATCTAATCTGTTTAAGTAGTTTGAGATAAACTCAATATCCTAATTTCTGAATTGTAACAAAGTTTAAATTCTTAGGATATGGCTAGTCTTTCCCAAGTACTTTATATCAAACTGGATTAGACAACAAAAACTCTATTGATGACAATATCTCTACATCACTCTAAATGATTGGAATGTCATTAACATACATTAAGAAATTTATTATTCTATATAGCTTTCACACACATAAGGCCTTTTAATACTTGATCAAAATCAATCAAATTGATTGCTTGATCAATGATGATATTTTATGATTCAGATGCTTGCTTTAATCCTTGAATGGAGTTTAAGCAACTTGCATACTAAACACTACTGTTTCTTTGCTATGTAAAAGTCTAGTTACATCATATAGATGTCTTCCTCAAGATTACTACTAAAAGAAGCTTTCTTGATATCCATTGCCATATTTCATCCAAATGAGATATAATGGATAAGAGAATCTAGATAGAGTCAAACTTGACTATTGATGAAAAAATATTTTCATAATCGAACCATTTCTTTCTGAATAAATTTTTTCGCCATTAGTCATGACTTTGAAGGTTTGCACCTTTAAATCTATCAATCTCATTTACTTGTAGACCTATTTGAAAACAATAGGCCCAATGCCATTGTTGGGATAAATGCCCTTAAATCCTATTGTATGATGCAATGTATGATATTATGTTTGACATTATGTGAAAAATGATGTATGACTTTAATATTGTGTTTTATAAAATTGCTTTATTCTTATCTAAAATAAAGGTAACATGAATATTCAGACATTATCAAATAGTCCATGAGATGCATAGTATGTGATTTATGTGATTTAGTCACAGAAGATATAAATCACAAGTTCTTTGTAAACTCAGAATTTTGGTTCGTAGTCGGTGATGAAATTGGGCATTTCATTTGCAAAGAGTATAACATATTAACTACGATGATTTGTCTTGATCATGGAAGTGGTGACTTTTAGTTGATATGTTAATATATTTTAAGAGTTAAGACATATTGAACTGGACCGCTGTGAGATTTATTATTCTCCTAACGACTATCAATTGAATAATAAATCTCACAACTTGTATTCACATGAACTCTTAATCCTGAGAGAATAATGGACCTGATCATGAAATGTAGGTTGCTTTGATATATTAGGAGTGAGATCTAAAGTAACGGTCAAAACCTCAGTATGTTGGGCAGCCACATTTAGTGTTGATGGAACATATATTCTCAAGATGGAATTCATAGTCTCTTAACGGAGATATAAAATATTCCCTTGAGATAAGTTTAATGGGTTTAGTTATTCAGAGAGTTAGGCCTAACCACTTTAGTAAGACTAAAGTATATCTTTATGAGATTAGATTTTATAAATTTATGTTGAATAACTTAAAAGGATTAAACCGGGTACTCAAGGATTAAGATGTAGTAATTTACAAAGTGGCAGTCTATATTCATGACTTTGTATTACAACGAATATTTATGAAGGGATTGCATGTATGATAAAGTCTTGGGATATAATTTATTAATAAGGCCTAGAGTGCAATTATATTTATATAGTGGTATTAAATATAATTAATGGTAACTTTGGACTTGTCAAGAGTTGACAGAAAAGCCCAAGGCCCATTGGAGCTAGTGTCTTATTTGTTCCCTTTTGGTCCCACTCCAAGCCACACACTAAAGCCCAATTGTGAAGGGGTTGCATGACGTGGCAGTCTATATTCATGACTTTGTATTACTACGAATATTTATGAAGGGGTTGCATGTATGATTAAGTCTTGGGATATAATTTATTAATAAGGCTTAGAGTGCAATTATATTTATATAGTGGTATTAAATATAATTAATGGTAACTTTGGACTTGTCAAGAGTTGACAAAAAAGCCCAAGGCCCATTGGAGCTAGTGTCTTATTTGTTTCCTTTTGGTCCCACTCCAAGCCACACTCTAAAGCCCAATTGGGAAGGCCCAATTGGAAGGCCTAAAAGGTTAACCCAATTAGATAATCAGTTATGTGGAGAGAAACATACAGAATTTTATATTAGAATGAAATGGTTTGTATGTTTATAAGTACATAGGAGTAAGAGACACTCTTTCATATTCTCTCTAGAACAAACAAATAGAACTGATTGAGAGATCACACATCTTGGGCATCAAGTGGAATTGGAGTGAGGATTGAAAGTGTTCTCAAAAACTTCTTCTCTTTGGTTTTGAATTTCACCGCACCAATGTACACTCTCTTGTTCTTATATTCTGAAATTTACATTGCACATGTTATCTATTGCGAATGAAGTAAATCCGTTATTTTTCCGCTGCGTATGTTTTGTATGCGATACAAACATGTAATTTTCCTATCATTGGTATCAGAGCCAGGTTTTCGTTTCGAATCTGTATAACATGTTTTGTGAGTTTTGGAATTAGAGATAACAGTTTCATCATGTTAGAAGATTTTATATGCATTCAATTTTCTGCATAGTTGTTGAAACTATGATTTGATAAAAACTGATATTGATGTTATGATATTGTTTAAATTTGAATTTAAGTATGTTAAATTGATCTTTAAGGCTATAGCATCAATAGATTTCAGTTTTGATATCAAATTCTGCATATCATGTTCATATGGTAATTTTTTGTTCATGAAAAGTCGTAGAAAACTGTTTGCAACTGTTCTGAAAAAACTGAAAACACGGTTTTTTTGCGGGTAAGCTTTACTCGCGAAACAGTCGCGAGACAGTAGCGAAAGTCTCTGTCTGATTTTTGTGTTTTCAATTTTTTCCTTAACTTGTTTTCGCGGGAAGCGCTTAGTCGCGGGATACCCGCGATACAGTGCTTAGTATAAAGTGCAAGGCTGTGTATAATTAGTTTATGCATGTTTAAAAGATAAAAACCTTTAATTTAAAATATCTAGTGGGTGACAGATTCAAGGGTTGGATCTCACGGCTTCCATTGTCGATTTGTAGTAGTGTGATTAAGCACCTTGCCTTGGCGTTTATGCCTTGCGCCCTTCGGAGGGTGTTTAATTTATGGTACTACAGGTTAAACTTCTTAATGATAGATGAAGTGTGTTTTTACATTGAGAATGACCACGCTTCAGTGGAATTACTTGGTGACTCACATCGATTCTAGGCAATGGTATACACTAGGCTAAGTATAATGTTAACCTCCCTTCGGAGCTATGTCATTATTACTTAGAGGCTGAAGTTAAAGCTGTTAGGATATGTGTCCTTAAATCCTATTGTATGATGCCATGTATGATATTATGTATGACATTATGTGAGTAATGATGTATGACTTAATATTGTGTTTAATAAAGTTGTTTTCTTCTTATCTAAAATAATGGTAACATGAATATTCGGACATTATCAAATAGTCCATGAGATGCATAGTATGTGATTTATGTGATTTAGTCACAGAAGATATAGATCACAAGTTCTTTGTAAACTCAGAATTTTGGTTCGTAGTCGGTGATGAAATTGGGCATTTCATCTGCGAAGATTATAACATATTAACTACGATGATTTGTCTTGATCATGGAAGTGGTGACTTCTAGTTAATATGTTGATATGTTTTAAGAGTTAAGACATATTGAACTGGACCGCTATAAGATTTATTATTCTCCTAACGACTGTCAATTGAATAATAAATCTCACGACTTGTATTCACATGAACTCTTAATCCTGAGAGAATAATGGACCTGATCATGAAATGTAGGTTGCTTTGATATATCAGGAGTGAGATCTAATGTAACGGTCAAAACCTCAGTATGTTGGGCAGCCACATTTAGTGTTGATGGAACATATATTCTCAAGATGGAATTCATAGTCTCTTAACGGAGATATAAAATATTCCCTTGAGATAAGTTTAATGGGTACAGTTATTCAGAGAGTTAGGCCTAACCACTTTAGTAAGACTAAAGTATATATTTATGAAATTGGATTTCATAAATATATGGTGAATAACTCAAAAGGATTAAACCGGGTACTCAAGGATTAAGATGTAGTAATTTACAAAGTGGCAGTCTATATTCATGACTTTGTATTACTACGAATATTTTATGAAGGGGTTGCATGTATAATAAAGTTTTGGGATATAATTTATTAATGAGGCCTAGAGTGCAATTATATTTATATAGTGGTATTAAATATAATTAATGGTAACTTTGGACTTGTCAAGAGTTGACAGAAAAGCCCAAGGCCCATTGGAGCTAGTGTCTTATTTGTTCCCTTTTGGTCCCACTCCAAGCCACACACTAAAGCCCAATTGGGAAGGCCCAAAAGGCTAGCCCAATTAGATAATCAGTTATGTGGAGAGAAACATACAGAATTTTATATTGAATGAAATGGTTTGTATGTGTAAGGTAATAAAAATAAGGAAGGGAGACACTCTTTCATATTCTCTCTAGATACATAGAACTGATTGAGAGACCACACATCTTGGGCATTGAGTGGAATTGGAGTGAAGATTGAAAGTATTCCTGAGTACTTCTTCATTCGGTTTTGAAGTTCACCGCATCAAGGTACACTCTCTTGTTCTTATATTCTAAAACTTACATAGTGAATGTTATCAATTGCGAATGAAGTAGATCCGTTTATTTTCCGCTGCGTATGTTTTGTATTCGATACAAACATGATGATTTCCCAACAAAAGCGGCAAATTATTTTAGTTTGGTAAGAGTTACCATGATAGCATTAATAATGAGAATGATTTTCGCTTGATCATAGTGATTGATATGACCTCGCTTTCGAGGAATATTAATTGCGGGATTGAGTTGTCATTGCATATATTATATTATGGTTTTATTAATGTTCCATATTATATGCTTATATGCTAAAATGATAATGTCCAATTTACTTATTATATTCATGTTTATTATTTTAGATTTGAACATGGCATCTTTTAGCCCACTTGTTACCATTCTTAATCAAAACAAACTGACTGGATCCAATTATGTTGACTGGAAAAGAAACTTGACATAGTTCTCATAGCTGAAGAGCACAAATATGTGCTTACTCAACCATGTCCTAGCCTTCCTTCATTAGATGCTCCTCCTAAGGAAAGACAACGATATGATCGTTTTCAGAAATCTAATGAAATGGCCAAGTGTTACATCCTAGCGTCCATTTCAAATGTTCTACAGCATCAAATGCAAGATGTAGAACTAGTTTCGGACATTATGCTAAGTCTGAAGGAGATGTTTGGTGAGCAAGACCGTTCTACAAGGCAAGAAACCATGAGGCAAATTTATATACCAAAATGGCTGAAGGAAGTTCAGTGAGAGAGCATTATCTTACAATGATCTCTAATTTGAATACATTAGAGGTTTTAGGTGCCAATATTGACAGAGAATTCCAAGTGGATATGATACTCCAGTCACTACCGAAATCATTTAAGGAATTCAGACTTAATTATAACATGAACAAAAAGATTTATTCTTTGTCTGAATTAATGAATGAGTTGGTAGTGGCGGAAGGCATCCTTGGTACTTCTAGTGTTGAAGCCAATGTGGGTGAAGCTTCTACTTCTCAACCTAAGTCGAAAGGCAAGGGTAAGAAGAAGAAGAATGACTTCACTAAGCAAGAGGGTAAACAAATTGCCTTAGGAATTGTCGACAAAGGAAAGAAGCTGAAAGGAAAATGTTTCCATTGTGGTGAGAAAGGACATTGGAAGAGGAATTATCCAAAGTTCAAGGCTGCCAATAAGGGTATGAAAATTTCATTCCTTCTTGAAATATGTTTAGTACAGAATCCCACGGATTCCTGGTGTGTGGATTCAGGGTGTACTAATCATTTCTGCAATTCTTTGCAGGGGTTCCAGGAAACCAGAAAGCTTAAAGAAGGAGAATTGTTTCTGACCTTGGCTGATGGGAGTAGGATTCCGGTTGTAGCTATTGGAGTTCTTAATTTATGTTTTGAATCAAGAGTTTTAATATTAGATGACTGTTTGTATGTACCTAATGTTCATAGGAATTTAATTTCTGCAACTTATTTGGGTAAAAATGGATATTGTGTTATCCTTAAAGACAATGTTGTAATAAAGAAGGATAAAATGTTTCTCTGTTCGGGCAATATTGTGGATAGTCTTTATATTTTAACTCCTGATAAGCATGAATTATACAATTCTGAATTAGATAATAACTCTCATGTAAAATCATTAAAGAGAAAGTTTCCTTCTACTAATGATGCATATCTTTGGCACTTGCATTTGGGCCATATTAATCCAAACAGAATTCAAAGACTGATCAAAGATGGTCTCTTACAGCCATTGGACTTTGATCAATTTGTGAATCTTGTTTGGAAGGTAAAATGACTAAGCGACCTTTTAATGCAAAAGGTAGAAGAGCCCAAGAGTTGCTTAAATTAGTTCATACGGATGTTTGTGGTCCTATGTCAACCCAAGCAAAAGGAGGTTATGAGTACTTCATCACTTTCACTAATGATTACTCAAGATATGGTTATGTGTACCTAATGAGACGGAAGTCTGAAGCCTTTGAAAAGTTCGAAGAGTTTAGGGCTGAAGTTGAGAATCAATTGGGTAAACGCATAAAGGCCATTCAATCTGATCCTGGTGGCGAATACCTTTTTGGGGATTTCAAAGATTACTTAACTCAAAATGGGATTGTATCTCAATTGACTGCACCTAGAACTTCCCAACAAAATGGTGTAGCGGAAAGAAGGAATAGGACTCTTTTAGAAATGGTTAGGTCCATGATGAGTTACTCAATTTTACCGATTTCTTTTTGGGGTTATGCCTTAGAAACAACAATACATCTTTTGAATTTAGTTCCTTCAAAATCTGTTCCTAAAACACCCATGGAATTGTGGCGTGGGCGTGAGCCTAGTATGAAATATCTCCACATTTGGGGTTGTCCTGCACATGTGTTAAAAGGGAAGCCTGATAAGTTGGAACCAAAATCAAAAGTGTGTTTGCTTGTGGGTTATCCAAAAGAAACTAGGGGTTATTTATTCTATAGTCGTAAAGATAACACAGTTTTTGTTAGTACAAATGCTAAATTCTTGGAAAATGACTATATGAATAATTTTACTCCTAGAAGTAGAGTTGTCTTGGCTGAAATGAATGAACCAGTAATTGAACAACCAATGGTTAAAACTAGGGATGATGTGGCTATATTGGATACACCACAAGATACTACTTATGAGATGTCTAGTACACATATGCCTCGTCGTAGTGGGTGGAATGTTAGGCCACCTATAAGATTCATAGGTCTTGGAGAGACTTATGAAGCTATCTCAGAGGAGGCCAAAACTGATCCTTACACTTATGAAGAAGCAATGAATGATATAGATGCACATCATTGGGTTCTAGCTATGAAATCAGAATTACATTCCATGTATTCCAATCAAGTTTGGGATTTTGTAAAGGCGCCTAACGGCATTAAACCTGTTGGTTGCAAATGGGTTTACAAGAGGAAGAGGGGGATAGATGGAAAGGTTGAAACCTTTAAAGTAAGACTAGTGGCGAAAGGGTATACTAAAAAAAAAAGGCATTGATTATGAGGAAACCTTTTCACCAGTAGCAATCCTAAAATCTATCAAAATTCTCTTATCCATTGCTGGTCATTATGATTATGAGATTTGGTAAATGGATGTCAAGACTGCATTTCTTAATGGCAATCTTGAAGAGGAAATCTATATGAAACAACCAGAAGGTTTCATAGCAAAGAACCAAGAGCATATGGTATGTAAGTTGAATAGGTCCATTTATGGACTTAGGCAAGCATCTAGGTCATGGAACATCAAATTTGATCAAGCAATCAAATCGTTTGGTTTTGAACAAAATCTTGATGAACCATGTGTGTACAAAAGACATCAAGACAAAGTAGTAATGTTCCTAGTGCTTTATGTTGATGATATTCTACTCATTGGAAATTATGTAGGTGTAATGTCATCGGTAAAGGTTTGGTTGTCAAGCCAATTTGATATGAAGGACTTGGTTGAGGCTAACTTTATTCTAGGGATTAAGCTTTGGCGAAATCGCAAGAATAAGATTTTAGGCTTATCATAAGCTGGATATATAGATAAGGTTCTAGAACGGTTTAGCATGCAAAACTCTAAGAAAGGATTACTTCTTTTCAGACATGGAGTTTCTCTGTCTAATGACCAAAGGCCTAAGACTCAAAAGGAAAAAAATATGATGAGACAAGTTCCTTATGCTTCTGCAGTAGGAAGTCTCATGTATGCCATGCTTTGTACTAGACCAGATATCTGTTTTTCAGTTGGCATGGTCAGCCGGTATCAAACAAATCCAGGACCACAACATTGGCAAGCTGTAAAGTATATTCTCAAGTATCTACGGAGAACGAGAGATTATATGCATGTTTACCATTGTGAGGATTTGATTCCCATTAGCTATACAGATTCAGACTTTCAATCGGATCTAGATTTCAGAAAGTCCACGTCCGGATGTGTATTCACCATGGGAGGTGGAGCCATAAGTTTGAGGAGTGTTAAGCAATCTTGTATTGCGGACTCCACCATGGAGGTTGAATATGTTGCTGCTTGTGAGGCAACAAAGGAAGCAGTTTGGCTCAAGAAATTCCTTTCTGATCTTGGTGTAGTGAGAATGGAGCAAGCTCCTATCACATTATTTTGCGACAATAGTGGAGCAGTTGCACAATCCAAAGATCCAAGGAATCACAAGAAAGGAAAGCACATTGAGAGAAAGTACCACATTATTCGAGACATTATTACTCGTGGAGATGTGGTGGTAGCAAAGATTGAAAGTGCAAATAATCTAGCAGATCCCTTTACCAAAGCCTTGCCTCAAAGGACCTTCGAGTCACATTTGGATGGAATGGGAGTTAAATTAGTGCACAATAGTCTTTAGGGCAAGTGGGAGATTGTTGGGATAAATGCCCTTAAATTCTATTGTATGATGCTATGTATGATATTATGTTTGACATTATGTGAGAAATGATGTATGACTTTAATATTGTGTTTAATAAAATTGCTTTATTCTTATCTAAAATAATGGTAACATGAATATTCAGTATTATCAAATAATCCATGAGATGCATAGTATGTGATTTATGTGATTTAGTCACAGAAGATATATATCACAAGTTCTTTGTAAACTCAGAATTTTGGTTCGTAGTCAGTGATGAAATTGGGCATTTCATCTGCGAAGACTATAACATATTAACTACGATGATTTGTCTTGATCATGGAAGTGGTGACTTCTAGTTAATATGTCGATATGTTTTAAGAGTTAAGACATATTGAACTAGACCGCTGTGAGATTTATTATTCTCCTAACGACTGTTAATTGAATAATAAATTTCATGACTTGTATTCACATGAATTCTTAATCCTGAGAGAATAATAGACCTGATCATGAAATGTAGGTTGCTTTGATATATCAAGAGTGAGATCTAAAGTAACAGTCGAAACCTCAATATGTTGGGCAACCACATTTAGTGTTGATGGAACATATATTCTCAAGATAGAATTCATTGTCTCTTAACGGAGATATAAAATATTCCTTTGAGATAAGTTTAATGGGTTCAGTTATTCAGAGAGTTAGGCCTAACCACTTTTGTAAGAGTAAAGTATATATTTATGAAATTAGATTTCATAAATATATGATGAATAACTTAAAAGGATTAAACCGGGTACTCAAGGATTAAGATGTAGTAATTTACAAAGTAGCAGTCTATATTCATGACTTTGTATTACTACGAATATTTATAAAGGGGTTGCATGTATGATAAAGTCTTGGGATATAATTTATTAATAAGGCCTAGAGTGTAATTATATTTATATAGTGGTATTAAATATAATTAATGGTAACTTTGGACTTGTTAAGAGTTGACAGAAAGACCCAAGGCCCATTGGAGCTAGTGTCTTATTTGTACCCTTTTGGTCCCACTCCAAGCCACACACTAAAGCCCAATTGGGAAGGCCCAAAAAGTTAGCCCAATTAGATAATCAATTATATGGAGAGAAACATATAGAATTTTATATTAGAATGAAATGGTTTGTATGTTTATAAGTATATAAGAGTAAGAGACACTCTTTCATATTCTCTCTAGAACAAACACATAGAACTAATTGAGAGACCACACATCTTGGGCATCAAGTGGAATTGGAGTGAAGATTGAAAGTGTTCTAAAAAACGTCTTCTCTTTGGTTTTGAATTTCACCGCACCAAGGTACACTCTCTTGTTCTTATATTCTGAAATTTACATTACATATGTTATCTATTGCGAATGAAGAAGATCTGTTATTTTTCCGCTGCGTATGTTTTGTATACGATACAAACATGTTATTTTCCTATCAGCCATTAGGCGCCTCTACAAGTTCTAGACTTTAAATAGAATCTAATTCTATTCACATAACCTTTGATCCAGAAATTCATATTCATATCATCTATGCCTTTATGTAGGATCGAGGATCAAATTCATATCATTGTGGAATGACTTCAAAAGTTTATCCCAAAAGTATGAATTTATTTGATAATTGATAATCCTCCCACTATGACATTGTACTGGTGTACTAGCTATATATCTAAATTAATGCCTTGTGGTGTATCTAATACAACCATCTCATTTTTAAATTTATTTTGTAGTTCTCTTTCAACAAATTCTGACATTTTTTTTCTAGAAAAACTATACGTTTTGCTTTAAGATTATTCACATAGTCGTCATTAAGAACTTTGTAATAGTACTTTACAAACATCTTGTTTTCTTTATGACTACCAAAATAATCTTTTGCAATTCCTTTTGGATACCCATTATAAACACACATTTTTCTACCTTTTGATTTCAATTTTTCAGACTTCCTATCTAGCACAAGTGTTGGACATTTCCAAAAATGGAAGTATCATATACTAGGTTTTCACCCAATCCACGATTTGAGAAAAGTCTTAGGAACAAACTTTTAAAATCAACTTTAGAAAATGTATAGTAATTATTAGAATATATCTCCGAAATAAATAAGCAAATGGGTATACTTATCATGTACTTTACTTTTTCTAAAAGAGTCTTATTCATCCTTCATGTATGTACTGACTTAAAGAAGTCAGTGGAACTTTATTCCTTTACAATAAAGGAGCCCTAGATCTTATTATCCTCTAAATAGAATTCATAGACTGGAAATATAACAAAATAATGGTTCTAAAAGCCCATCTTTCACCAATCTTGAATATCATTTAGATTAATAAGATCTAGGCATAAGTGCCAAATACATGCAATAACAAAGGATGGGAACTTTCTCTTTAAAAGGTAAAACATGTAAATTTCCATCTAGAAGACGATCATGGACAATGCTTAGCTTTACCAGAACAGAAACACTTTCCTTTTGGTCATGCTTTTGAGTCAAATTTCCTTTTGGCAACTACTAGGGCAAATTGCTTGTCCAACTGTTTGGTATTATAATTCCTTTTCTTACCACCCTTACCTTTCAGTTTAGGCTAAGATTTTGAATTAAATCATATTGATCCTAGCCTTAACTTTTAGGATGTCTTCCGTTGCGTAGAACTCACTCATCAATTCAGATAGCATAATAAGAAATTTGTTTTCAAAACAATCTGAATTGATCAAATGATTCTAAAAATGACTTTTGGATCATATCCAAATGAGATTAACATTTAATCTCAACATCCAAGAATTCCAATTCATTTTAAAAATTAAAACATTTTCATAAAATGATATAGAGTTGGAACTTTTTAAGCTTTTTTTAGCACTCAATATGATTCAACCAAACATCTCATTTAGACTTAACCTAAAGTCTAAGCCTAGTACTAATTCTTGCATCTCATGCTGTAGCACACTTTAGATAAAAGCTAGTGTAACATTTTAGCATTTCAATGGAGACTATGATCAAATCATAAGCTATCTTCCATCAATGCATCATGCATAGGAAATTATGATAATGCTGAATTAAAACATATTTATCTACTTCAACTCCTTTAAGCATCATGTCCAAAATTATTTCTTAGTTAATGTGATTCATTTAAAATAGTAGCTAGAGAACAAAAATCTATGACAACTTTATTTTGAGACTATGAACATAATCACAGGGATATTATATTTTGCATCCATAACCATATAATATGGAACCCGAAAACCATACTATATTAGGTGCAGTGACAACCTAATCCCGCAATTAATATTCCTCGGAAGCGAGGTTATACCAATCACTATGATCAGGAGAGAAATATTCTCATTATTAATGCTATCATGGTAACTCTTACCAAACAAAAATAATTTGCCACTTTTTCTTTAGCCTCTAAGTAATAATGACATAGCTCCGAAGGGAGGTTAACATTAAACTTAGTCTAGTGTATACCATTGCCTAGACTCTATGTGAGTCACTGAGTAACTCCACAGAAGCGTGGTCGTTCTCAATGTAAAAACACATTTCATCTATCTTTAAGAAGTTTAATCTTGTAGTACCATGAATTAAACACCCTCCGAAAGGAGCAAGGCATATATGTCAAGGCAAAGTGCCTAATCACACTACTATAAACTGGCAATGGAGGCCGTGAGATCCAACCTTTGTATCTCTCTCCCACTAGAAATTTTAAAACAAGTAGATTGTCATGAAACCATTGTGATCTAATCATAATTTTAACCCTACACAACAAAAGTGTTTAATTGTTTAAATTCAATGTGATGTTACTAAGTCACGTCACAAAAACGTAACGAACATTCGCGAAATCACAAAGAAGTTTAACCTTGTAATCTGTGAAGTAAATACCCTCTGCATGGAATGCAAGACTCGAAGTCAAGACAAGGTATTTATTCATATTACAATAAACTTAACAAAAGGGTTATTTCACCACTCCCACTCGTTGTTTGGGTTTTTCTTAAATAATTGTGATCCCATCACAACTAATAACCTTGCATTTGTTGAAGACTCTAATCTAATCAGAATCACTAACTAAAATGGAAGTCCTAAACTATTTATGATTCCTTAGAAACTATGTTGGGAAAAATACATGTTTGTATCGCATACAAAACATACGCAACGGAAAATTAACGGATCTACTTCATTTGCAATTGATAACATGCACTATGAAAGTTTTAGAATTTAAGAACAAGAAAGCGTACCTTGGTGAAATGAAATTCAAAACCAAAGATCAAAAGTTCTTGCGAAGACTTTTAATCTTCACTCCAATTCCACTTAATACCCAAGATGTTGTTGGGAATCATTATGTTTGCATCCAATACAAAACATACGCAGCGGAAAAATAAACGGATCTACTTCATTCCAAAACGATATCATGCACTATGTAAGTTTCAGAATATAAGAACAAGAGAGTGTACCTTGATGCGTTGAATTTCAAAACCGAATGAAGAATTACTCGGGAATACTTTCAATCTTCACTCCAATTCCACTCGATGCCCAAGATGTGTGGTCTCTCAATCAGTTCTATGTATCTAGAGAGAATATGAAAGAGTGTCTCTCTTCCTTATTTCATTACCATAATTATATTCAAGCATACAAACAATTTTATTCTATATAAAATTCTGTATGTTTCTCTCCACAAAACTGATTATCTAATTGGGCTAGCCTTTTGGGCCTTCCCAATTGGGCTTTAGTGTGTGGCTTGGAGTGGGACCAAAAGAGAACAAATAAGACACTAGCTCCAATGGGCCTTGGGCTTTTCTGTCAACTCTTGACAAGTCCAAAGTTACCATTAATTATATTTAATACCACTATATAAATATAATTGCACTCTAGGCCTCATTAATAAATTATATCCCAAAACTTTATTATACATGCAACCCCTTCATAAAATATTCGTAGTAATACAAAGTCATGAATATAGACTGCCACTTTGTAAATTACTACATCTTAATCCTTGAGTACCCGGTTTAATCCTTTTGAGTTATTCACCATATATTTATGAAATCCAATTTCATAAATATATACTTTAGTAACTCTTTACTAAAGTGGTTAGGCCTAACTCTCTGAATAACTGTACCCATTAAACTTATCTCAAGGGAATATTTTATATCTCCGTTAAGAGACTATGAATTCCATCTTGAGAATATATGTTCCATCAACACTAAATGTGGCTGCCCAACA
Source organism: Lithocarpus polystachyus (assembly GCA_033629205.1). Lineage (NCBI taxonomy): Eukaryota > Viridiplantae > Streptophyta > Magnoliopsida > Fagales > Fagaceae > Lithocarpus > Lithocarpus polystachyus. The sequence continues at coordinate 43,823,244 of CM066166.1, forward strand.
TACTGAGGTTTTGACCGTTACATTAGATCTCACTCCTGATATATCAAAGCAACCTACATTTCATGATCAGGTCCATTATTCTCTCAGGATTAAGAGTTCATGTGAATACAAGTCGTGAGATTTATTATTCAATTGACAGTCGTTAGGAGAATAATAAATCTCACAGCGGTCCAGTTCAATATGTCTTAACTCTTAAAACATATCAACATATTAACTAGAAGTCACCACTTCCATGATCAAGACAAATCATCGTAGTTAATATGTTATAGTCTTCGCAGATGAAATGCCCAATTTCATCACCGACTACGAACCAAAATTCTGAGTTTACAAAGAACTTGTGATCTATATCTTCTGTGACTAAATCACATAAATCACATACTATGCATCTCATGGACTATTTGATAATGTCCGAATATTCATGTTACCATTATTTTAGATAAGAATAAATCAACTTTATTAAACATAATATTAAGTCATACATCATTTCCCAAATAATGTCATACATAATATTATACATAGCATCATTATACAATAGGATTTAAGGGCACATATCCTAACAATCTCCCACTTGCCCTAAAGACTATTGTGCACTAATCTAACTCCCATTCCCTCCAAATGTGACTCGAAGGTCCTTTGAGGCAAGACTTTGGTAAAGGGATCTGCTAGATTATTTGCACTTTCAATCTTTGCCACCACCACATCTCCACGAGCAACAATGTCTCGAATGATGTGGTACTTTCTCTCAATGTGCTTTCCTTTCTTGTGATTCCTTGGATCTTTGGATTGTGCAATTGCTCCACTATTGTCACAAAACAATGTGATAGGAACTTGCTCCATTCTCACTACACCAAGATCAGAAAGGAATTTCTTGAGCCAAACAGCTTCCTTTGCCGCCTCACAAGCAGCAACATATTCAGCTTCCATGGTAGAGTCCGCAATACAAGATTGCTTAACACTCCTCCAACTTATGGCTCCACCTCCCAAGGTGAAAACACATCCTGACGTGGACTTTCTGAAATCTAGATCTGATTGAAAATCTGAATCTGTATAGCCAATGGGAATCAAATCCTCACAACGGTAAAACAAGCATATAGTCTCTCGTTCTCCGTAGATACTTGAGAATATGCTTTACAGCTTGCCAATGTTGTGGTCCTGGATTTGATTGATATCGGCTGACCATGCCAACTGAAAAACAGATATCCGGTCTAGTACAAAGCATGGCATACATGAGACTTCCTACTGCAAAAGCATAAGGAACTTGTCTCATCATATCTACTTCCTCTTGAGTCTTAGGCCTTTGGTCATCAGACAGAGGAACTCCATGTCGGAAAGGAAGTAATCCTTTCTTGGAGTTTTGCATGCTAAACCGTTCTAGAACCTTATCTATATATCCAGCTTGTGATAAGCCTAACATCTTATTCTTACGATCTCGCCAAAGCTTGATCCCTAGAATAAAGTTAGCCTCACCCAAGTCCTTCATATCAAATTGGCTTGACAACCAAACCTTTACTGATGACATGACCCCTACATCATTTCCAATGAGTAGAATATCATCAACATAAAGCACTAGGAACATTACTACTTTGTCTTGATGTCTTTTGTACACACATGGTTCATCAAGATTTTGTTCAAAACCAAATGATTTGATTGCTTGATCAAATCTGATGTTCCATGACCTAGATGCTTGCTTAAGTCCATAAATGGACCTATTCAACTTGCATACCATATGCTCTTGGTTCTTTGCTATGAAACCTTCTGGTTGCTTCATATAGATATCCTCTTCAAGATTGCCATTAAGAAATGCAGTCTTGACATCCATTTGCCAAATCTCATAATCATAATGAGCAGCAATGGATAAGAGAATTTTGATAGATTTAAGCATTGCTACTGGTGAAAAGGTTTCCTCATAATCAATGCCTTCTTTTTGAGTATACCCTTTTGCCACTAGCCTTGCTTTAAAGGTTTCAACCTTTCCATTTATCCCTCTCTTCCTCTTGTAAACCCATTTGCAACCAACAGGTTTAATGCCGTTAGGCGCCTTTACAAGATCCCAAACTTGATTGGAATACATGGAATCTAATTCTGATTTCATAGCTTGGACCCAATGATGTGCATCTATATCATTCATTGCTTCTTCATAAGTGTAAGGATCAGTTTCGGCCTCCTCTGAGATAGCCTCATAAGTCTCTCCAAGACCTATGAATCTTATAGGTGGCCTAACATTCCTCCCACTACGACGAGGCAATTGTGTACTAGACATCTCATGAGTAGTATCTTGTGGTGTATCCAATACAGCCACATCATCCCTAGTTTCAACCATTCGTTGTTCACTTACAGGTTCATTCATTTCAGCCAAGACAACTCTACTTCTTGGGTTAAAATTATTCACATAATCATCTTCCAAAAATTTGGCATGAGTGCTAACAAACACTTTGTTATCCTTATGATTATAGAATAAATAACCCTTGGTTTCCTTTGAATACCCTAAAAACATGCATACTTCGGTTTTAGCTTCCAACTTATCAGACTTCCCTTTCAACACATGTGCTGGACATCCCCAAATGTGGAGATATTTCATACTAGGCTTGCGCCCACTCCAAAATTCCATAGGTGTGTTGGGAACAGATTTTGATGGAACTAAATTCAAAATATGCATTGCAGCTTTTAGTGCATATCCCCAAAAGGAAACTGGTAAAGTTGAGTAACTCATCATGGACCTAACCATTTCTAAAAGAGTCCTATTCCTTCTTTCTGCTACACCATTTTGTTGGGGAGTTCCAGGTGCAGTCAATTGGGATACAATCCCATTTTAAGTTAAGTAATCCTTGAAATCCCCAAGAAGGTATTCGCCACCACGATCAGATCGAATGGCCTTTATGTGTTTACCCAATTGATTCTCAACTTCAGTCCTAAACTCTTTGAACTTTTCAAAAGTTTCGGACTTCCGTCTCATTAGGTACACATAACCAAATCTAGAGTAATCATCGGTGAAAGTGATGAAGTACTCATAACCTCCTTTTGCTTGGGTTGACATAGGACCACAAACATCCGTATGAACTAATTCTAGCAACTCTTGGGCTCTTCTACCTTTTGCATTAAAAGGTCGTTTAGTCATTTTGCCTTCCAAAAAAGATTCACAAACTGGAAATTCATCAAAGTCCAATGGCTCTAAGAGACCATCTTTGATCAGTCTTTGAATTCTGTTTGGATTAATATGACCCAAACGCAAGTGCCAAAGATATGCATCATTAGTAGAAGGAAACTTTCTCTTTAATGATTTCACATGAGAGTTATTATCTAATTCAGAATTATACAATTCATGCTTATCCGGAGTTAAAATATAAAGACCATCCACAATATTGCCAGAACAGATAAACATTTTATCCTTCTTTATTACAACATTGTCTTTCAGGATAACACAATATCCATTTTTACCTAAATAAGTTGCAGAAATTAAATTCCTACGAACATTAGGTACAAATAAACAGTCTTCCAATATTAAAACCCTAGTATCAAAGCATAAATTAAAAACTCCAATAGCTACAACTGGAATCCAACTCCCATCAGCCAAGGTCAGAAACAACTCTCCTTCTTTAAGTTTTCTGGTCTCCTGGAACCCCTGCAAAGAATTGCAGATATGATTAGTACAACCTGAATCCACACACCAGGAATCCGTGGGATTTTGTACCAAACATATTTCAAGGAGAAATGAGCTATTCATACCCTTATTGGCAGCCTTGAACTTTGGACAATTCCTCTTCCAATGTCCTTTCTCACCACAATGGAAACATTTTCCTTTCAGCTTCTTTCCTTTGTCGGCAACCCCTAAGACAATTTGTTTACCTTCCTGCTTAGTGAAGTCCTTCTTCTTCTTCTTCTTCTTCTTACCCTTGCCTTTCAACTTAGGTTGAGAAGTAGAAGCTTCACCCACATAGGCTTCAACATTAGAAGTACCAAGGATGCCTTCCGCCGCTACCAACTCATTCATTAATTCAGACAAAGAATAAATCTTTTTGTTCATGTTATAGTTAAGTCTGAATTCCTTGAATGACTCCGGTAGTGACTGGAGTATCATATCCACTTGGGATTCTCCATCAATGTCGGCACCCAAAACTTCTAAAGTATTCAGATTAGAGATCATTGTAAGACAATGTTCTCTCACTGAACTACCTTCAGCCATTTTGGTATTATAAATTTGTCTCATGGTTTCTTGCCTTGCAAAACGGCCTTGCTCACTAAACATCTCCTTCAGACTTTGCATAATGTCCGAAGCTAGTTCTACATCCTGCATTTGATGCTGTAGAACATTTGAGATGGACGCCAGGATGTAGCACTTGGCCATTTCATTAGATTTCTGCCAACGATCATATCGTTGTTTTTCCTCAGGAGGAGCATCTAATGAAGGAAAGCTAGGACATGGTTGAGTAAGCACATATTTGTGCTCTTCAGCTGTGAGAACTATGTCCAAGTTTCTTTTCCAGTCAACATAATTGGTTCCAGTTAGTTTGTTTTGATTAAGAATGCTAACAAGTGGGCTAAATGATGCCATGTTCAAATCTGAAATAATAAACATGAATATAATAAGTAAACTGGACATTATCAATTTAGCATATAAACATATAATATGGAACCTTAATAAAACCATAATATAATATATGCAACGACAACCCAATCCCGCAATTAATATTCCTCGGTAGCGAGGTCATATCAATCACTATGATTAAGCAAGGATTATCCTCATTATTAATGCTATCATGGTAACTCTTACCAAACAAAAATAATGTGCCGCTTATTCTTTAGCCTCTAAGTGATAATGACATAGCTCCTTTGGGAGGTTAACATTAAACTTAGTCTAGTGTATACCATTATCTAGAATCATGTGTAGCCACATTTCATCTTCCTTTATGGTGTTTAAACTTGTAGTACCATAGAACAAAACACCCTCCTTTGGGATCGCGAGGCATATACGCCAAGACGAGGTGCTTGTCTACACTACTTTAAACAGGTAAATTCAATCTTGTAGTACTATGAAGTAAACACCCTCCTTTGGGATCGCGAGGCATATACGCCAAGACGAGGTGCTTAGCCCACACTACTATGAATCGATAATGGAGGCCGTGAGATCCAACCCTTGTATCTCTCTCCCACTAGATGTTTTAAATTAAAGGTTTTTATCTTATAAACATGCATAAACTAATTATACACAACCTTGCACTTTTTCTTACGAAAAAGGCGTAAATATCAAACACTTAGAAAAATTCTGATTTTCTTTCTTTCGATCGATCGAATGTGCCCCTCGATCGATCGAAAATATCAAACAATTCGAACTAAACCTTCTGTTTGATTCGATTGATACTCGATCGCCTCTCGATCGATCGAAAATAAAATTCGATCGATCGACTAGCAATCGAATATTAATCAATTCAAAGGGATAAGTCTCTGTTTCACTCGATCGATCGAAAGTAAATCTCGATCGATCGAAACTCGTGAAACTCGAATTTCCAGAAAATCTTCTAAGGCAGTTTTCAACCGTTTTGCATGAACAAACAACCATCATACGAAAATGATAGACAGAAATTGATATCATAACTGAAATCTATTGATGCTGTAGCCTTAAAGATCAATTTAACATTCTTAAATTCATATTTAAACAACATCATAACATCAATATCAGTTTTTTATCAAATCATAGTTCCAACAACCATGCAGAAAAATAAATGCATAATCCTCTACAAACTTGAAACTATAATCTCTAATTCCAAAACAAACAAAAGCATGTTATACAGATTCGAAATGAAGACCGCTCTGATACCAATGTTGGGAATCATTATGTTTGCATCCAATACAAAACATACGCAGCGGAAAAATAAACGGATCTACTTCATTCCAAAACGATATCATGCACTATGTAAGTTTCAGAATATAAGAACAAGAGAGTGTACCTTGATGCGTTGAATTTCAAAACCGAATGAAGAATTACTCGGGAATACTTTCAATCTTCACTCCAATTCCACTCGATGCCCAAGATGTGTGGTCTCTCAATCAGTTCTATGTATCTAGAGAGAATATGAAAGAGTGTCTCTCTTCCTTATTTCATTACCATAATTATATTCAAGCATACAAACAATTTTATTCTATATAAAATTCTGTATGTTTCTCTCCACAAAACTGATTATCTAATTGGGCTAGCCTTTTGGGCCTTCCCAATTGGGCTTTAGTGTGTGGCTTGGAGTGGGACCAAAAGGGAACAAATAAGACACTAGCTCCAATGGGCCTTGGGCTTTTCTGTCAACTCTTGACAAGTCCAAAGTTACCATTAATTATATTTAATACCACTATATAAATATAATTGCACTCTAGGCCTCATTAATAAATTATATCCCAAGACTTTATTATACATGCAACCCCTTCATAAAATATTCGTAGTAATACAAAGTCATGAATATAGACTGCCACTTTGTAAATTACTACATCTTAATCCTTGAGTACCCGGTTTAATCCTTAAGAGTTATTCACCATATATTTATGAAATCCAATTTCATAAATATATACTTTAGTCTTACTAAAGTGGTTAGGCCTAACTCTCTGAATAACTGTACCCATTAAACTTATCTCAAGGGAATATTTTATATCTCCGTTAAGAGACTATGAATTCCATCTTGAGAATATATGTTCCATCAACACTAAATGTGGCTGCCCAACATACTGAGGTTTTGACCGTTTCTTTAGATCTCACTCCTGATATATCAAAGCATCCTACATTTCATGATCAGGTCCATTATTCTCTCAGGATTAAGAGTTCATGTGAATACAAGTCGTAAGATTTATTATTCAATTGACAGTCGTTAGGAGAATAATAAATCTCACAGCGGTCCAGTTCAATATGTCTTAACTCTTAAAACATATCAACATATTAACTAGAAGTCACCACTTCCATGATCAAGACAAATCATCGTAGTTAATATGTTATAGTCTTCGCAGATGAAATGCCCAATTTCATCACCGACTACGAACCAAAATTCTGAGTTTACAAAGAACTTGTGATCTATATCTTCTGTGACTAAATCACGTAAATCACATACTATGCATCTCATGGACTATTTGATAATGTCCGAATATTCATGTTACCATTATTTTAGATAAGAATAAATCAACTTTATTAAACATAATATTAAGTCATACATCATTTCCCAAATAATGTCATACATAATATTATACATAGCATCATTATACAATAGGATTTAAGGGCACATATCCTAACAGATGTGTGGTCTCTCAATTAGTTTCTAAGAAGAGAACAAGGGAGTGTCCAACACTCACATACGCCATTTCATGTTCTCAAGTGATCAAAGTGAAAACCACTTAGAAAACTCTCATCAAAAGAACCTTTTAAATTTTGTATGTTTCCCTCCTTATATACAACTGATTATCAAATTGGGCTAGCCTTTTAGGCAATTCCAATTGGGCTCTAGTGTGTGGCTTGGAGTGGGACCAAAGGGAACAAATAAGACTCTAGCTCCAATGGGTCTTGGGCTTTTTTGTCAACTCTTGACAGGTCCAAAGTTACCATTAATTATATTCAATACCACTATATGAATATAATTGCACTCTAGGCCTTATTAATAAATTATATCCCAAGACTTTACTATACAAGCAACCCCTTCATTAAAATATTCGTAGTAATACAAAGTCATGAATATAGACTGTAACACCCCAAATCCGTACCAAGGATTTAGATGCATAACCTATCTTAGAAATAATCAAATATAATATAATGGAACAAAGCGTAATTAATTATCCACAAATAACTTCTATCCAACATCAACTTTTCTATAAAAACAATAAAAATACGAAATCCTTCACAACAAAATCTCCAAATACAATCTCAAAATAGTTCCACAAATGGCAAACTCATTGTCCCTAAGAAATTATACTAAAATAATTCACCAACTAACAAAGCTCCCAAAGAAGTCGTCAATCTAAGGCTCCATTGATCTACCATCAAAAGACATTCCATTGCTCAAATCTGAAAGGGGTGGAAAAAGGGGGTGAGCTAGAGGCTCAATAAGAGACTACATAACATGAGGATGTCTTTCAAAAAAAAACATTAGTATCATTGACAATATATAGTGTTCAGAAAACATTTACAAATAGTTTAAACAGTAATATAATATATTCTATAAAACTGTTAAAATAAAACATTTCACTATAACGCTGTAATCATTAAATGAAATAATAACCACTTAATATGCCAATATACACTAAATAGGTAGAAACAATTTATTATGAAGAATAAACAATTTTCCACTTACAAAGATCAGTAGTAGTAAAATAGTAGTTCGATATGGATAATATTAGTCAAACACAGACAAAAGCTGCTAAACACTCGGTGGGTGATTCCCATGGGAACAATAACACTAACCTCAAAGAGGCAACACTAGCTCCAAAGAGCAACAATAACACTGCACCACACCACACTAACACTACTTCGGCCGAAGACCAACACTTAACCCTGTGTTGGCAATGGTTGCAAACTGTCTAGTTGACCATTTGAAACATTCTTGATATATACAGTTTCATAATAATATACAATAAATAATAAAATTCGAGAATGTGCAAAGCACTAACAATGGTATAAGTTTTTGGAACTTCACTTTTGCAATTATAAATATATAGATAAATATATTTTTACCACGTATATATATATATATATATGTATATATATATATTTATTTATTTATTTATTCATATATATATACGTCCTGAGAGAGTCATGTGCTGAAGTCTACTTACCTTTAGTTATTAAACCAAGCTTCAACTCAATTGTCTGAATCACTGTCAACTAAAACCTAAATAAGGATAAGACAACTCAATAAGAATGGATACACTAAGGCAGCAATGACAAAAATTATAAATTTCACTCTTAAAATTCGTATCTTACATTTTATTCTGAAACTACAGCTAACCTAGTACACAAATTGCTTTATCAAGTACTCCAAAAATCAATACTTAGTAAACAACTATAATGAGCCAAATATGCAGATCTCCATATTATTAAATTCTCCCAGTATGAGTTGGCCTCCAATCAATTTTTATGCTTATAGATCATATTATCCCGAATTTACATATATATATATATATATGGCATCCAATAAGGTTTCTTCCTGCAAGACATAGGAAGGATGCCATAAGCTTACAAAGTTATTTCTTTTCCTAGGACCTAGTAACCCGTATCTTTCATTGACAAAATTCTAGAAGCTTGAAACCATTATGTAGATTACAAATACAAGGAAGCTAGCACCACTACCAAATCTTGCGTAAAACCCAACAACAAAATCATCTAAAGGCTTAAATCAAGAGATTGCATGGAAATGTTCATGCAAGAATAAAAAAAATACTACCCTAGCTTTAGAGATTATCCCATAGATCATTGTGAGAGAGGCATACCTGAACACGGACGCAGCAAATTTTTTTTTTTTTTTTTTTTTGTAATCTCACAGTTTCTCTCTCTGTCTTTCCGCAAGAAGCCCTAACCTACTAGCACGTTAAAACTGTTTCACTTGGGCCGAAAATTTAAAACCCACTAAAATCTAAAATAAGCTTCCAAGACTTTCATTCCCACTAAAACTCATATTAAGGTTGTTTAAATAGGCTAAAACCCTAAAGAATTCCAATAACAATTAAACTCCTAGCCCAAGTAGGTTTTAGTCTCTTATCCTTTTCCTTAACTGATAAGGAGACTAAAGGTTAAATTTGAATAACCCACAAAAATAACTATTCACGTTACCCATTATTATTATTATTATTATTATTATTATTATTATTATTATTGTTATTATTATTATTATTACTTTGTAGAAATCATAATATAAAATAATATCTCCTCCAAAATAAATTAAGCAATTCATCAAATCCACTCTAGAAGCAATTAAATTAAATTTAAGTGAGACGGGTGTTACATAGACTGCCACTTTGAAGATTACTACATCTTAATCCTTGAGTACTCGGTTTAATCCGTAATGTTATTCATCATATATTTATGAAATCCAATTCCATAAATATATACTTTAGTAACTCTTTACTAAAGTGGTTAGGCCCACTCTTTGAATAACCAAACCCATTAAACTATCTCAAGAGAATATTTTATATCTCCGTTAAGAGATTATGAATTCCATCTTGAGAATATATGTTCCATCAACACGAAATGCGGCTGCCCAACATACTGAGGTTTTGATTGTAACTTATAGATCTCACTCCTGATATATCAAAGCAACCTACATCTCATGATCAGGTCTATTATTCTCTCAGCACTTAGAGTTGATGTAAATAGAAGTCGTGAAATTTATTATTCATTTGACAGTCGTTAGGAGAATAATAAATCTCACAGCGGTCCAGTTCAATATGTCTTAACTCTTAAAACATATCAACATACCAACTAGAAATCTCCATTTCCATGATCAAGACAAATAATCTTAGTGATATGTTATAGTCTTCACAGATGAAACGCCCAATTTCATCACCGACTACGAACTAAACTTCTGAGTTTACAAAGAACTTGTGATTTATATCTTCTGTGACTAAATCACATAAATCACATACTATTCATCTCATGGACTAAGATAATGTTGGAAAAATACACTAATTATTTATGACATGTTGGGAAAATATATGTTTGTATCACATACAAAACATACACAGCGAAAAATTAACGGATCTACTTCATTCGTAATTGATAACATAAACTATGTAAGTTTCAGAATTTATGAACAAGAAAGCGTACCTTGGTGCGGTGAAATTCAAAACCAAAGATCAGAGGTTCTTGGGAAGACTTTTAATCTTCACTCCAATTCCACTTAATGCCCAAGAAGTGTGGTCTCTCAATCAGTTTCTAAGGAGAGAATAAGGGAGTGTCCAACACTCACATACAAATCATTTCATTCCTTGTGTAATCTTAATAAAAAACACTTATGAAAAGACTTATGAAATTCTGCATGTTTCTCTCCTTAAATATAACTGATTATCTAATTGGACTAGCCTTTTTGGCCATTCCAATTGGGCTCTAGTGTGTGGCTTGGAGTGGGACCAAAAGGGAATAAATAAGACTCTAGCTCCAATGGGCATTGGGCTTTTCTGTCAACTATTGACAAGTCCAAAGTTACCATTAATTATATTCAATACCACTATATGAATATAATTGCACTCTAGGCCTTATTAATAAATCATATCCCAAGACTTTATTATACATGCAACCCCTTCATTAAAATATTCGTAGTAATACACAGTCATGAATATAGACTGCCACTTTGAAAATTACTACATCTTAATCCTTGAGTACCCGGTTTAATACTTTACGTTATTCGTCATATATTTATGAAATCTAATTCCATAAATATATACTTTAGTAACTCCTTACTAAAGTAGCTGGGCCCAATACTCTGAATAACCAAACCCATTAAACTTATCTCAAGGGAATATTTTATATCTCTGTTAAGAGATTATGAATTCCATCTTGAGAATATATGTTCCATCAACACTAAATGCAGCTGCCCAACATACTGAGGTTTTGACCGTAACTTATAGATCTCACTCCTAATATATCAAAGCAACTTACATCTCATGATCAGGTCCATTATTCTCTTAGATTTAGAGTTGATATAAATAGAAGTCATGAGATTTATTATTCATTTGACAGTCGTTAGGAGAATAATAAATCTCACAGCGGTCCAGTTCAATATGTCTTAACTCTTAAAACTTATCAATATACCTATTAGAAATCTCCATTTTCATGATAAAGAAAAATCATCTAAGTTGATATGTTATAGTCCTTGCAGATGAAATGCTCAATTTCATCACCAATTACGAACTAAAATTTTGAGTTTACAAAGAACTTGTAATTTATATCTTCTGTGGTGGTAAAAAAGAAGAGCGGCAAGTGGAGAGCTTGTGTGGATTTCACAGATTTGAACCGAGGATACCCAAAAGACCTATTTCCTTTGCCAAAGATAGACCAATTAGTGGACGCCTGTGATGCCCCAATTTGATTGATTGTGTGATGTGTGTGGGTGTGTGATGAGTCCCACATCGGGTATTTACTGGGTAGATCTGGGCTTTATTAACAACTATAAGGAGCCTCAATAGTGACTAGTCCTTTTGAGGTATAGCGCAAATGTGGCTAGCGCTTTTCCTTGGGTTGTTACATATGGTATCAGAGCCGGCCCGGTAACCTCGTGTGGGCTCGGAGACATTACCCCACAAAGTGGGCCCTAACGAGGACGTTAGGGATTTAAGTGGGGGAGATTGTGATGCCCCAATTTGATTGATTGTGTGATGTGTGTGGGTGTGTGATGAGTCCCACATCGGGTATTTACTGGGTAGATCTGGGCTTTATTAACAACTATAAGGAGCCTCAATAGTGACTAGTCCTTTTGAGGTATAGCGCAAATGTGGCTAGCGCTTTTCCTTGGGTTGTTACAATAACATATCAACTAAGATGATTTGTCTTGATCATGGAAGTGGAGACTTCTAGTTGATATGTTGATGTGTTTTAAGAGTTAAGACATATTGAACTAGACCGCTGTGAGATTTATTATTCTCCTAACGACTGTCAAATGAATAATAAATCCCACGACTTCTATTTGCATGAACTCTTAATCCTAAGAGAATAATGGACCTGATCATGAAGTGTAGGTTGCTTTGATATATCAGGAGTGAGATCTAAAGTTACGATCAAAACCTCAGTATGTTGGGTAGCCACATTTAGTGTTGATGAAACATATATTCTCAAGACGGAATTCATAATCTCTTAACGGAGATATAAAATATTCCCATGAGATAAGTTTAATAGGCTTAGTTATTCAGAGTGTTAGGCCTAACAACATTAGTAAAAATATACTAAAGTATATATTTATGGAATTGGATTTCATAAATATATGATGAATAACTTAAAAGGATTAAATCGGGTACTCAAGGATTAATACATAGTAATTAACAAAGTGGCATTCTATATTCATGACTTTGTATTACTACGAATATTTTATGAAGGGATTGCATGTATAATAAAGTCTTGGGATATAATTTATTAATAAGACCTAGAGTGCAATTATATTTTTATAGTGGTATTAAATATAATTAATGGCAACTTTGGGCTTGTCAAGAGTTAATAGAAAAGCCCAAGGCCCATTGGAGCTAGTGTCTTATTGGTCCCTTTTGGTCCCACTCCAAGCCACACACTAAAGCCCAATTGGGAAGGCCCAAAATGCTAGCCCAATTAGATAATCAGTTATGTGGAGAGAAACATACAGGATTGATTGAGAGACCATACATCTTGGGCATCAAGTGGAATTGGAGTGAAGATTAAAAGTGTTTCCAAGTGCTTTTCTTCATTCGGTTTTGAAATTCACTATACCAAGGTACACTCTTGTTCATATATTCTGAAATTTACATAGCACATGTTATCAATTGTAAATGAAGTAGATCCGTTAAATGTTTCGCTGCATATGTTTTGTATGCGATACAAACATGTAATTTTTCATCAATATTCAGCTTCCATGGTGGAGTCTGCAATACAAGATTGCTTAACACTCCTCCAACTAATGGCTCCACCTCACAAGGTGAACACATAACCTGAAGTGGACTTTCTAAAATCAAGATCTGACTGAAAATCTGAATCTGTATAACCAATGGGAATCAAATATTCACTATGGTAAACAAGCATATAATCTCTTGTTCTCCGTAGATACTTGAGAATATGTTTTACAGCTTACCAATGTTTAAGTTCTGGATTTGATTGATATCGGCTGACCATGCCAACTGAATAACAGATATCTTTTCTAGTACATAGCATGACATACATGAGACTTCCCACTGCAGAAGCATAAGGAATTTGTCCCATTATATTTTCTTCCTTAAGAGTCTTAGGCATTTGGTAATCAGACAGAGGAACTCCATGTCTAAAAGGAAGTAATCCTTTCTTGGAGTTTTGCATGCCAAACCGTTCTAGAACCTTATCTATATACCTAGTTTGTGATAAACCTAACATCTTATTCTTACGATCTCGCCAAAGCTTGATCCCTAGAATAAAGTTAGCTTCACCTAAGTCCTTCATTTCAAATTGGTCTTTGAAACAAAACACATACAAAACACACAACGAAAGCAACAAACATGGATCTATTTCATTCATGATTGATAATATGCACTATGTAAATTTCAGAATTTAAGAATGAAATAGTGTACCTTGGTATGGTGAAATTCTAAACAAAATATTAGAAGTACTTGGGAACACTTTTAATCTTAACTCCAATTTCACTTTTCGTCCAAGAAGTGTGGTTTCTCAATCAATTTCTAAAGGAGAATAATTAGTGGCTTCACTCACACATACACACCACTTCACAATGATGTATCTTTTTTCTCTTATGAAAAATTCTGTATATTTCTCCCTTTATAACTAGCTGATTATCTAATTGGGCCGGCTTATTGGGCATTTCCAAATGGGTTTTAGTGTGTGGCTTGGAGTGGGACCAAAAGGGACCAATAAGACACTAGCTCCAATCGGCCTTGAGCTTTTCTATCAACTCTTGACATGCTCAAAGTTATCATTAATTATATTTAATACCACTATATAAATATAATTGCACTCTAGGCCTTATTAATAAATTATATCTCAAGACTTTATTATACATGCAACCCCTTCATAAAATATTCGTAGTAATACAAAGTCATGAATATAGACTGCCACTTTGAAATTACTACACTTAATCCTTGAGTACCCGATTTAATCCTTTTAAGTTATTCATCATATATTTATGAAATCCAATTCTATAAATATATACTTTAGTATATTCTTACCAAAGTGGTTAGGTCTAACACTCTGAATAACCAAACTCATTAAACTTATCTCAAGGGAATATTTTATATCTAGAGAATATGTGTTCCATCAACACTAAATGTGGCTGCTCAACATACTGAGGTTTTGATCGTGACTTTAGATCTCACTCTTGATATATCAAAGCAACCTACACTTCATGATCAGGTCCATTATTCTCTTAGGATTAAGAGTTCATGCGAATAGAAGTCGTAAGATTTATTATTCATTTGACAGTCGTTAGGAGAATAATAAATCTCACAGCGGTCCAGTTCAATATGTCTTAACTCTTAAAACATATCAACCTATCAACTAGAAGTCTCCACTTCCATGATCAAGACAAATCATCTTAGTTAATATGCTATAGTTTTCGATGATGAAATGCCCAATTTCATCATTGACTACGAATTATAATTCTGAGTTTACAAAGAACTTGTGATTTATATCTTCTATGACTAAATCACATACTATGCACTCATGGACTATATGATAATGTCCAAATATTCATGTTGCCATTATATTAGATAATAATAAAACAACTTTATTAATCATAATATTAAGTCATACATAATGTCATACATAGCATCATACAATAGGATTTAAGGGCACATATCCTAACATTCTCCCACTTGCCCTAAAGACTATTGTGCACTAATCTAACTCTCGTTCCCTCCAAATGTGACTCAAAAGTCCTTTGTGGCAAGGTTTTGATAAAGGGATCCGCTAGATTACTTGCACTATCAATCTTTGCTATTACTACATCTCCTCAAGCACAAAGTCTCGAATAATGTGATACTTTCTCTCAATGTGCTTTCCTTTCTTGTGATTCCTTTGATCCTTGGATTGTGCAACCGCTCCACTATTGTCGCAAAACAACGTGATAGGAACTTGCTTCATTCTCACAACGCCAAGATCAAAAAGGAATTTCTTGAGCCAAATAGCTTCTTTTGCTGCTTCACAAGCAGCAACATATTCAGCTTCCATGATGGAGTCTGCAATGCAAAATTTCTTAACACTCCTCCAACTTATGGCTCCACCTCCCAAGGTGAACACACAACCTGAAGTGGACTTTTGAAATCAAGATCTGACTGAAAATCTGAATCTGTATAACTAATGAGAATCAAATCCTTGCAATGGTAAATAAGCATATAATCTCTTGTTCTCCGTAGATACTTGAGAATATGCTTTACAGCTTGCCAATGTTTAAGTCCTGGATTTGATTGATATCGGCTGACCATGCCAACTGAATAATTCCTCTAGAGTCTTAGGCCTTTGGTCATCAGATAGAGGAACTCCATATCTAAAAGGAATTAATCCTTTCTTGAATTGCATGCTAAACCGTTCTAGAACCTTATCTATATACCCAATTTGTGATAAGCCTAACATCTTATTCTTGCGATCTCACCAAAGCTTAATCCCTAGAATAAAGTTAGCTTCACCCAAGTCCTTCATTTCAAATTGGCTTGAATGGCTGGACATTGAATCTGTATAGCATGTGAATTTAACATATGAATGCGTAAATTTAACTGCCATGTGCATGAAGCCATATAACAAGTCGTAGTTAACAGCCTAGTGCGTGAATTTAAGGCATGCACCAATTGGATCCTTCAATGTAAGGCTTGGAGTGTTGAATGCTTTATGTAAACTTTACATAGAATCCGTATATATAGGTTTGTATTATATATATATGGATTCATCCAATCCGTGTATTATATATATATATATATATATATATATACGGATTGGATGTAACTGCCTTGGATGTATTAACTGCCTTGGATGCTTTATATACACTTCACATACTTATATATTGCCTTGGATGTAATTGTCATGTGTATGAACCGAATCAATGCAATGCTTGGCTATATATAAAGACTTATATAAGGCTTGCATGATATTGGTTTTTGTATAAGGCTTGCATGGTTTCATTCTTATAAGCATATGATGATAGCTTTAAAAAGAAATAATGAAACCGTATATTATATTATGTTATATAATAATATAATATAATATACTATACTATAGGATTATATGCAAATTTTTTTTTAAAGGGATTTGTCATGTTGTTGCTTGCCTTGGTTTATATATTTATTATATATTAATGCTAGGATTATGAAATTTATTTCTAATGAGATTAGGATTATGTTTTCAAGGTGTCTAGTATTATTATTGTTCTTGATCTTAAAAACCTTTAATTTAAAACATCTAGTGGGAGAGAGATACAAGGGTTGGATCTCACGGCCTCCATTATCGGTTCATAGTAGTGTGGGTAAGCATCTCATCTTGACGTATATGCCTCGCGATCCCAAAGGAAGGTGTTTACTTCATAGTACTACAAGATTGAACTTAACCCGTTTAAAGTAGTGTGAACAAGCACCTCGTTTTGGCGTATATGCCTCGCGATCCCAAAGAAGGGCGTTTTGTTTCATGGTACTACAAGTTTAAACACTAAAGGGAGATGAAATGTGGCTACACATGATTCTAGATAATGGTGTACACTAGACTAAGTGTAATATTAACCTCCTAAAGGAGCTATGTCATTATTACTTAGAGGCTAAAGGTAAAACGACATATTATTTTTGTTTGGTAAGAGTTACCATGATAGCATTAATAATGAGAATATTTCTCAACCAATTAATGTGTTTATAATAAACTTGCTACCAAGGAATTATAGACATGGATTGCATTGTCGTTGCATATATTATTTTATGGTTATATTAAGGTTTCATATTATATGCTTATATGTAAAATTGATAATGTCCAGTTTACTTTTTATAATCATGTTTATTATTTTCATATTTAAATCATGGCATCATTTAGCCCATTTGTTGATATTCTTAATCAAAACAAACTGACTAGATCCAACTATGTTGATTGGAAAAGAAACTTGGATATTGTTCTTATTGCTGAAGAGCACAAATATGTGCTTACTCAACCATGTCCTAGCTTTCCATCATTAGATGCTCCTCTTGAGGAAAAATAATGATATGATCGTTGGCAGAAATCTAATGAGATGGCCAAGTGCTACATCCTAGAATCTATTTCAAATGTTCTACAGCATCGAATGCAGGATGTAGAACTAGCTTCAAAAATTATGCTAAGTCTGAAGGAGATGTTTGGTGAGCAAGGCCGTTCTGCAAGGCAAGAAACTATGAGGTAGATTTATAATACCAAAATGGTTTAAGGTACTTCAGTGAGGGAGCATTGTCTTAGGATGATCTCTAATCTGAATACATTGGAAGTTTTAGGTGTCGATATTGTTGGAGAATCCCAAGTGGATATGATACTCCATTCACTACCAGAATCATTCAAGGAATTTAGGCTTAACTATAATATGACAAAAAGGTTTACACATTGTCTGAATTGATGAATGAGTTGGTAGCGGCGGAAGGCATCCTTGGTACTTCTAGTGTTGATGCCAATATGACTGAAGCTTCTACTTCTGAACCTAAGTCGAAAGGCAAGGGTAAAAAGAAGAAGAAGAAGAAGGACTTCACCAAGAGAGATGGTAAACAATTTGCCTTAGAAGTTGTGAACAAAGGAAAGAAAACCAAAGGAAAGTGTTTCCATTATGGTGAGAAAGGACATTGGAAGAGGAATTGTCCAATATTCAAAGCTGCCAAGAATAAGGGTATGAAAAGTACATTTCTTCTTGAAATATGTTTGGTACAGAATCCCACGGATTCCTGGTGTGTGGATTTAGGTTGTATTAATCATATCTACAACACTTTGTAGGGCTTCCAAGAGACCAGAAAGCTGAATGAAGGGGAATTGTTTCTTACTTTGGCTAATGGGAGCAGAATACCAGTTGTAGCTGTTGGAGTGTTTAATTTATGTTTTGAGTCTAGGGTTTTAACATTGGAAGACTGTTTGTATGTACCTAATGTTAGTAGGAATTTAATTTCTGCAACTTATTTAGGTAAACATGGATATTATGCTATCCTCAAAGACAATGTTGTAATAAAGAAGGATAAAGTGTTTATCTGTTCTGGCAATATTGTGGATGGTCTTTATATTTTAACTCCTGACAAGCATGAATTATACAATTTTGAATTAGATAGTAGCTCTCATGTAAAATCATTAAAGAGAAAGTTTCCTTCTACTAGTGATGCATATCTATGGCACTTGTGTTTAGGTCATATTAATTCAAATAGGATTTAAAGACTAATCAAAGATGGACTTTTACAGCCCACGGACTTTGATGGATTTCCAGTTTGCGAATCTTGTTTGAAAGGTAAAATGACCAAACGACCTTTTAATGCAAATGGTAGAAAAGCCCAAGAGTTGCTTTAATTAGTTCATACAGATGTATGTGGTCCTATGTCAACCAAAGCAAAAGGGGGTTATGAGTACTTCATCACATTTACGGATGATTACTCAAGATATGGTTATGTATACCTAATGAGACGAAAGTCCGAAACCTTTGAAAAGTTCAAAGAGTTTAGGGTTGAAGTTGAAAATAAATTGGGTAAACGCATAAAGGCCATTCGATCTGATCGAGGTGATGAATACCTTCTTGGGGATTTTAAGGATTGCTTAATTCAAAATGGGATTGTCTCCCAATTGACTGCACCTGGAACTCCCTAACAAAATGATGTAGCGGAAAGAAGGAATAGGACACTTTTGGAAATGGTTAGGTCCATGATGAGTTATTCAACTTTACCAATTTCCTTTTGGGGATATGCACTAAAAACTGCTATACACATTTTGAATTTAGTTCCATCAAAATCTGTTCCCAACACACGTAAGGAATTGTGGAGTGGGCGCAAGCCTAGTATAAAATATCTCCACATTTGGGGATGTCCAGCACATGTGTTGAAAGGGCAGTCTGATAAGTTGGAAGCAAAAATGGAAGTATGCATGTTTTTAGGGTTTTCAAAGGAAACCAAGGGTTATTTATTCTATAATCATAAGGATAACAAAGTGTTTATTAGTATCCATGCCAATTTTTTGGAAGATGATTATGTGAATAATTTCAATCCTAGAAGTAAAGTTGTATTGGCTGAATTAGATAAACCTGTAATTGAACAACCAATAGATGAAACTAGGAATGATGTGGCTATATTGGATACACCACAAGACATTACTCATGAGATGACTAGTACACAGGTACTCGTCGTAGTGGGAGAATTGTTCGACCTCTTATAAGATTTATAGGTTTGGGAGAAACTTATGAAGCTATCCTAGAAGAGGCTGAATCGGATCCCTACACTTATGAGGAGGCAATGAATGATATAGATGCACATCATTGGGTCCAAGCTATGAAATTTGAATTAGATTCAATGTATTCCAATCATGTTTGGGATCTTGTAAAGGCGGCTAATGGCATTAAACCTGTTGGTTGCAAATGGGTTTACGAGAAGAAAAGAGGGATAGATGGAAAGGTTGAAACCTTTTAAGCAAGACTAGTGGTGAAAGGGTATACACAAAAAGAAGGTATTGATTATGATGAAACTTTTTCGCTAGTAGCCATGCTTAAATCTATCAGAATTCTCTTATCCATTGCAGCTTATTATGATTATGAGATTTGGCAAATGGATGTCAAGACTGCATTTCTTAATGGCAATCTTGAAGAAAAAATCTATATGATGCAACCTGAAGGTTTCATAGTAAAGAACCAAGAGCATATGGTATGTAAGTTGAAAAAGTCCATTTATGGACTTAAACAAGCATCTAGGTCATGGAACATCAGATTTGATCAAGCAATCAAATCATTTGGTTTTGAACAAAATCTTGATGAACCATGTGTGTACAAAAGACATCAAGATAAAGTAGTAATGTTCCTAGAGTTTTATGTTGATGATATTCTACTCGTTGGAAATGATGTAGGAGTAATGTCATCGGTAAAGGTTTGGTTGTCAAGCCAATTTGAAATGAAGGACTTAGGTGAAGCTAACTTTATTCTAGGGATCAAGCTTTGGCGAGATCGCAAGAATAAGATGTTAGGTTTATCACAAACTGGGTATATAGATATGGTTCTAGAACGGTTTAGCATACAAAACTCCAAGAAAGGATTACTTCCTTTTAGACATGGAGTTCATCTGTCTGATGACCAAAGGCCTAAGACTCTTGAGGAAGAAAATATAATGAGACAAGTTCCTTATGCTTATGCAGTGGGAAGTCTCATGTATGTCATGCTATGTACTAGACCAGATACCTGTTATTCAGATGGCATGGTTAGCCGATATCAATCAAATCCAGGACTTAAACATTGGCAAGCTGTAAAGCATATTCTCAAGTATCTACAGAGAACAAGAGATTATATGCTTGTTTACCATAATGATGATTTGATTCCCATTGGTTATACAGATTCAGATTTTCAGTCAGATCTTGATTTCAGAAAGTCTACTTCAGGTTGTGCGTTCACCATGGGAAGTGGAGCCATTAGTTGGAGGAGTGTTAAACATTGTTTTGCGACAATAGTGGAGCGGTTGCACAATCCAAGGATCCAAGGAATTGCAAGAAAGGAAAGCACATTGAGAGAAAGTACCACATTATTCGAGACTTTATTGCTCGAGGAGATGTAGTGGTAGCAAAGATTGATAGTGCAAGTAATCTAGCGGATCCCTTTACCAAAACCTTGCCACAAAGGACTTTTGAGTCACATTTGGAGGGAATGGGAGTTAGATTAATGCACAATAGTCTTTAGGGCAAGTGGGAGATTGTTAGGATATATGCCCTTAAATCCTGTTGTATGATGCTATGTATGACATTATGTATGACTTAATGTTATGATTAATAAAGTTATTTTATTATTATCTAAAATAATGGTAACATGAAAATTTAGACATTATCATATAGTCCATGAGATGCATAGTATGTGATTTATGTGATTTAGTCACGGAAGATATAAATCACAAGTTCTTTGTAAACTCAGAATTATAGTTCGTAGTAGGTGATGAAATTGGGCATTTCATCTGCGAAGACTATAACATATCAACTAAGATGATTTGTCTTGATCATGGAAGTGAATATCATCAATGAGTAGAATATCATCAACACAAAGCACTAGGAACATTACTATTTTATCTTGATGTCTTTTGTACACACATGGTTCATCAAGATTTTGTTCAAAACCAAATGATTTGATTGCTTGATCAAATCTGATATTCCATGACCTAGATGCTTGCTTAAGTCCATAAATGGACCTTTTCAACTTGCATACCATATACTCTTGGTTCTTTGCTATGAAACCTTTCGGTTGCATCATATAAATTTCTTCTTCAAGATTGCAATTAAGAAATGCAGTCTTGACATCTATTTGCCAAATCTCATAATCATAATGAGCAGCAATAGATAATTGAATTTTGATAGATTTAAGCATAGCTACTGACGAAAAAGTTTCATCATAATCAATATATTCTTTTTGTGTATACCCTTTCACCACTAGTCTTGCTTTAAAGGTTTCAACCTTTCCATCTATCCCTCTCTTTCTCTTGTAAACCCATTTGCAACCAACAAGTTTAATGTCGTTAGGCGCCTTTACAAGATCCCATACTTGATTGGAATACATAGAATCTAATTCAGATTTCATAGCTTGGACCCAATGATGTGCATCTATATCATTCATTGCCTCCTCATAAGTGCAGGGATTCGATTCAGCCACTACGACGAGGCACCTGTGTACTAGTCATCTCATGAGTAATGTCTTGTGGTGTATCCAATACAGCCACATCATTCCTAGTTTTATCCATTGGTTGTTCAATTACAGGTTCATCTAATTCAGCCAATACAACTTTACTTCTAGGATTAAAATTCTTCATATAATCATCTTCCAAAAATTTCGCTTGGTTGCTAACAAACACTTTGTTATTCTTATGATTATAGAATAAATAACCCTTGGTTTCATTTGAATACCCTAAAAACATGCATACTTCTGTTTTAGCTTCCAACTTATCAAACTTCCCTTTCAACACATGTGCTGGACATCTCCAAATGTGGAGATATTTCATACTAGGTTTGCGCCCACTTTACAATTCCTTAGGTGTGTTGGGAACAGATTTTGATAGAACTAAATTCAAAATATCCATAGCAGTTTTTAGTGCATATCCCTGAAAGAAAATTGGTAAAGTTGAATAACTCATCATGGACCTTACCATTTCCAAAAGTGTCCTAATCCTTTTTTCCACTACACCATTTTGTTGGGGAGTTCCAGGTGCAGTCAATTGGGAGATAATCTCATTTTGAATTAGGTAATCCTTGAAATCCCTAAGAAGGTATTCGCCACCTCGATCAGATCGAATGGCCTTTATGCATTTACCCAATTGATTTTCAACTTCAACTCTAAACTCTTTGAACTTTTCAAAGGCTTCGGACTTCCGTCTCATTTGGTACACATAACCATTTCTTGAGTAATCATCCGTAAATGTGATGAAGTACTCATAACCTCCTTTTGCTTAGGTTGACATAGGACCACATACATCTATATGAACTAATTCAAGCAACTCTTGCGCTCTTCTATCTTTTGCATTAAAAGGTCGTTTAGTCATTTTACTTTCCAAATATGATTCGCAAATTGAAAATCCATCAAAGTCCATGGGCTGTTAAAGTCCATCTTTGATTAGTCTTTGAATCCTATTTGAATTAATATGACCTAAACGCAAATGCCATAGATATGCATCACTAGTAGAAGGAAACTTTCTTTTTAATGATTTTACATGAGAGTTATTACCTAATTCAGAATTGTATAATTCATGCTTGTCAGGAGTTAAAATATAAAGACCGTCTACAATATTGCCAGAACAGATAAACATTTTATCCTTCTTTATTACAACATTGTCTTTTAGGATAACGTAATATCCTTGTTTACCTAAATAAGTTGCAGAAATTAAATTCTTACAAACATTAGGTACATACAAATAGTCTTCTAATATTAAAACCTTAGACTCAAAATAAAAATTAAACACGCCAACAGTTACAGCTGGTATTCTACTCCCATCAGCCAAAGTAAGAAACAATTCCCCTTCATTCAGCTTTCTGGTCTCCTGGAACCCTCGCAAAGTATTGTAGATATGATTAGTACAACCTGAATCCACACACCAGGAATCCGTGGGATTCTGTACCAAACATATTTCAAGAAGAAATGTACTTTTCATACCCTTATTCTTGGCAGCTTTGAATATTGGACAATTCCTCTTCCAATGCCCTTTCTCACCACAATGGAAACACTTTCCTTTGGTTTTCTTTCCTTTGTTGGCAACTCCTTAGAAAATTTGTTTACCATCTCTCTCGATGAAGTTCTTCTTCTTCTTCTTCTTTTTACCCCTGCCTTTCGACTTAGGTTGAGAAGTAGAAGCTTCAGCCATATGGGCATCAACACTAGAAGTACCAAGGATGCCTTTCGCTACTACCAACTCATTCATCAATTCAGACAATGTATAAACCTTTTTGTTCATGTTATAGTTTAGCCTGAATTCCTTGAATGATATTGGTAGTGACTGGAGTATCATATGCACTTGGAATTCTCCATCAATATCGGCACCTAAAACTTTCAATGTATTCAGATTAGAGATCATCCTAAAACAATGCTCCCTCACTAAAGTACCTTCAGCCATTTTGGTATTATAAATTTGCCTCATAGTTTCTTGCCTTGCAGAATGGCCTTGCTCACCAAACATCTCCTTCAGACTTAGCATAATGTCCGAAGCCAATTCTACATCCTGCATTTGATGCTGTAGAAAATTTGAAATAGATGCTAGGATATAGCACTTGGCCATCTCATTAGATTTCTGCCAACGATCATATCGATGTTTTTCCTCAAGAGGAGCATCTAATGATAGAAAGCTAGGACATGGTCGAATAAGCACATATTTGTGCTGTTCAACAGTAAGAGCAGTGTCCAAATTTCTTTTCTAGTCAACATAGTTGGATCCAATCAGTTTGTTTTGATTAAGAATAGCAACAAGTGGACTAAATGATGCCATGATTTAAATCTGAATATAACAAACATGAATATAATAAGTAAACTGGACATTATCAATTTAGCATATAAGCATATAATATGGAACCTTAATAAAACCATAAAATAATATATGCATCGACAACCTAATCCATGTCTATAATTCCTTGGTAGCAAGTTTATTATAAACACATTAATTGGTTGAGAACTATTTTCATTATCAATGCTATCATGATAACTCTTATCAAACATTAATAATATGCCGTGTTTGTCTTTAGCCTCTAAGTAATAATGACATAGCTCCTTTGGGAGGTTAACATTACACTTACTCTAGTGTACACCATTATCTAGAATCATGTATAGCCACATTTCATCTCCCTTATAATGTTTAAACTTGTAGTACCATGGAACAAAACACCCTCCTTTGGGATCGCAAGGCATATGCGGCAAGACGAGGTGTTTGTTCACACTACTTTAAACGGGTGAGTTCAATCTTGTAGTACTATGAAGTAAACACCCTCCTTTGGGATTGCGAGGCATATACGCCAAGACGAGATTCTTACCCACACTACTATGAACCGATAATGGAGGCCGTGAGATCCAACCCTTGTATCTCTCTCCCACTAGATGTTTTAAATAAAGGTTTTTAAGATCAAGAACTATAATAACGCTAGACACCTTTAAAACATAATCCTAATATCATTAGGAATAAATGTCATTAAACAAAAACTTTAATTCTAGCGTTAATATATAATATATTATATTTTAAATATATATAATATAATTTATATTATAAATATATAATATAATATAAGGATTGAAACCTTAATATATATATATATATATATATATTGGATAAATCCTTATGCAATTTTATATATACGGATTGGAGCAATGCTTATATTGCCAAGCAATGCAACCATTTGTTTCACGCAATGCTTATATTGCCAAGCAACTTTTATATATACGGATCGAAGCAATCCTTATATTTGCTTATACATTGGCAATCTATATATGGCGTGAATATGCCAAGTAATGCAAGCCTTCGCACATGGCAGTTATACAGATTCAAAGGCAAGCATCCAAGCCACAATAATATATATATATATATATGTATATAATTGTATATAATATATACAATTATCAATCCGTATATATAATATACGGATTCAATATTTCCATGGCTATTATCACATCTTAATAAAATGGCCATCATTCATCTTAATATAATACACGGATTCATGAAGCAGTGCATATATTGCCAAAGCAGTGCAATAACAATCCAAAAGGTGTAATAACTACTTTTATGCATTGGACGGTTATTTATTTATACCGTGCACATGGCCACCTTCCAATCTTGGCTATGGATTCATACTCATATCCTTGGCTATATATATTTTTTGATAGTGCCGTATCATAGACATATCCTTTGATGAACCTAAATATATCACATATATTCAACGTGCATGGCACTATTCAAAGAAAGTAAACACCATGTGAATGAATTCATTTGGTGCAATCAAAACAATAACAATGGTGTCAAGTGCATTGACAACATCAAGAAACCGTTTTCCTTTATTTTAAAAACCAATCACATGCTATACAATCATGATATGAAAACCTGGCTCTGATACCAATTGTTTGAAAATCTGGTTTTGTATCTCATACAAAACACATAGCGGAAGCAACAAAATGGATCTATTTCACTCGAATGATAACATGCACTATGTAAATTTCAGAATTTAAGAACGAGATTGTGTACCTTGATGTGGTGAAATTCAAAACAAAAGATTAGAAGTACTTGGAAACACTTTTAATCTTCACTCTAATTCCACTTTACACCCAAGAAGTGTGGTCTCTCAATCATTTTCTAAGGCGGGTTAAATGCATAAAGAACGCTACGCTCGTAAATGCATAAAGCCATTAGTACAAAGGTACAAGGCAAAACGTGCTTGTGACAATACACACAACAATGTTGATCAAACTTTTTGGATTTTCTACTTTTTATGTGTTTTTGGATTTTTGACACAAATGCAAGTAAAGATTGACCAAGGAAAAATGTAAAGAAATTCAAAGCAAATAGCAAACAAACAAAAATTTTCAACACATGCTAGAACAATAACACAAATCCCACAACCAATCAAAGTCACAGGGCATAGGAAATATTAATGCATGGGACATGTTGTAATACTTATGCATGTGTACCCCTCTTCACCCACACGAAACATGCGTTTGGGGTGATATCCCTAGAGGATTGGGTATAATTGTTTTGGCTTTCAAACCTTTTACTGAAGCTTGTCAAACAGGTAGTGAATGCATCAATCATCTTCATCACATCTCCAATGTTAGACACAACTTCTACCCCTTTCGATTGCTTGGAGTTCCCTTTATCCTTTCTTTGTTCGCTTGGCCTTTGATAGTTACCATTCTTCAATGCCTAAAGCTTACGACAATTCGGTCTGGTGTGTCCTTGAATTCCACATTGATGGCAGAAATGTTGAGTTCTCAGACCTCTTTGCGACTTTGGAAGTGATTTCCCATTACCCTTAGGTTTGACCATTGATTGGTTATGAGGCTTAGCCAAAAACCATTGGTCAGTCACATTCTGTTTCTTTTTTGCCTTCACTTTCTCAACAGTGGTGATTTCCACCATTGGTTCCTTTGCTTTCACAAACTTCAAATCCTTGAACACTTTGGCATTTGAACTCTCTCCAGTGTATCCCAATCCGCTTTTATTGGAGAAAGATTTTTTATGAGCAAGTACTTCATCAAGCTTCTTGGAGGAAACCCGCTCTACTTTAGCATTAGCTTGAATCACCTTAAGCTTAAGAAATTTTATCTTTGAGTAGGCTTCGGTCAGCTTTCCATTCAGCGTCTCGACTTCACGCATAGTCTCCTTGTATCGGATTAAAAGACTCTTGTAGTCTTGCTCTACTCTCTTCATTTTCTTAATGGCTGCTTTAGCCACTTTTGCATATTCACCGGTCTTCTCAAGGAGGGAATTATAGGTCTCTTGCAGTCCCACTGTTCTTTCATCTTCCTCATCATCGGATTCCTCAACTATCCCCATTGATTCCAATTCAGTGTGCTCTCCAAGTGTTGGGGTTTATGCCCTAAAATCCAATTTATTGGCATGTCATAAATAATTAAATTGTTTAATTATATGAGACTATTTATAAATGAACTAATGGGACATTATCTTAGTCCATGAGATAAATCATATGTGATTTATGTGAAAATTCATAGAAGATATAAATCACAAGTTCTTTGTAAACTCATAATTTTAGTTCATAGTCGGCGATGAAATTGGGCATTTCATCTGCGAAGACTATAACATATCAACTAAGATGATTTGTCTTGATCATAGAAGTGGAGACTTCTAATTGATATGTTGATATGTTTTAAGAGTTAAGACATATTAAACTAGACCGCTGTGAGATTTATTATTCTCCTAACGACTGTCAAATGAATAATAAATCTCACGACTTTTATTTACATTAACTCTAAATCTTGAGAGAATAATGGACTTGATCATGAGATGTAGGTTGCTTTGATATATCAGGAGTGAGATCTATAAGTCATGATCAAAAAATTCAGTATGTTGGGCAGCCGCATTTAGTGTTGATGGAACATATATTCTCAAGATGGAATTTATAATCTCTTAACGGAGATATAAAATATTCCTTTGAGATAAGTTTAATAGGTTTAGTTATTCAGATTGTTGGGCCCAACCACTTTAGTAAGGAGTTACTAAAGTATATATTTATGGAATTGGATTTCATAAATATATGATGAATAACATAAAGGATTAAACTGGGTACTTAAGGATTAAGATGTAGTAATCTTCAAAGTGGCAGTCTATATTCATGACTTTGTATTACTACGAATATTTTAATGAAGGGGTTGTATATATAATAAAGTCTCGGGATATAATTTATTAATAAGGCCTAGAGTGCAATTATATTCATATAGTGGTATTGAATATAATTAATGGTAACTTTGGACTTGTCAAGAGTTGAAAGAAAAGCCCAAGGCCCATTGGAGCTAGAGTCTTATTTGATCCCTTTTGGTCCCACTCCGAGCCACACACTAGAGCCCAATTAGAATGGCCTAAAAGGATAACCTAATTAGATAATCAGTTATATATAAGGAGAGAAACATACAGAATTTTATAAGTGCTTTTTCACATGATAGTTTTTGAGTGGTTTTCATTATGATCACGTGAGAACATGAAATGGTTTGTGTGTGAGTGTTGGACACTCTCTTATTCTCTCCTTGGAAACTGATTGAGAGACCACACTTCTTGGGCATTAAGTGGAATTGGAGTGAAGATTGAAAGTGTTCCCAAGAGCTTCTGATCTTTGTACTTTTCTTGTTTAACCCACTCAAGGATTACCCCCCACACTAAGGCGTGTTAAATGGTTACAAGAATCTCATGCTAGGTGACCTCCAAGATTTGAGTCCATTAAATGAGTCCCTAATTGACAAAAGAAAATAAAAGAGCCCAAATCAATCAAACGACAAGGTCATGGGCCAATCAAGCCAAATGAAGCCCCAAGTGAAGAAATGGCAAAAAGAAAAATTTAGCCCAAAAAAGAAAAAACTTGGGCATCAATCAGTCAAATGGGCCAAAGAAAGTCAAATGAAAGCCCAAAAAGATGAAAATGGAAAAGTTTAAGAGATGGACTCAAATTAAGGATATAGCCAAGCATGAGAATTAACCAAAATGGTTCTCGACAAAGTGTAATTCTTAACTTTAGGAAACCCTTCAAAGAATTTCATTGCCCAAAATATCCTCCCGTAAGCCTAGGAAAACCACATCCTTACATTATGATCCTAAGAAAGTTTCCTGATTGAGAGCGGTTACTTAGTTTATGGGGCTTGTGCTAAATAATCACCCACATGTGAAAGTTTTGAGCCTAGTATTCTTCATTTCAAGTACCCAATTAACCTTAAGGCCATATTATAACCTAACAAAAGACCTCGCTGATCACTGAGGATCGACTGGTCATAGGACTTTAAACATTTGGTCAATCATTGATGATGGAATCATCCACATCTACCAAGGCACCATGCCTTAAAAAGGGTAGGGTTCTCTCCTAACCCCTACTTTGAACCTGAAGAGTTCAAAAAGCCAAACACATTATTCAATTCCTCCCTTCATAAGCTTAAAAAAGGGAAACCCATGCATAAACACTTTGCTTAAAAATCCTTGCTTGTGAACATGTTCCCTATTCAAGGTAAATGGTAGCCATCGAGCACTTATACTCATAAACCACATACGACACATGGCCATATCAAACCTCTCTTGTGGTACATGCATTCAACTAGATTTTCGTGATCATGAATGAATTTCCAATATTTTTAAACCTAGTTTTCAGAACCAATTGAAACAGAAAGGAAAAATGATAACCCTCAAAGATTTCAAATGGTAAGGATTTCAAATCCTACATACTTTTCAAGTTCAACAAATCCTTAAGGGTTATTCATTTCTTCCTAAGGAATTTCCAAGAAAATGAGTTTTTAAGATTGCAACAGCTTATGCAAGCCTCTCTGAATTGCTACAAAGCATCTTCAAAAAAACCTAAACCCGAAAAATTTAATTGCTCAACCCCGAGTTTTAAGCATCATTGCCCTAAATACTTTTTGAGTCTCTTAAACTTATCTCGACATAGGATGCTTGAGTCATACTCCAAACATGACCCCCAATGCCCCAAAGGTTGGCCCTAATCTCAATCCTAATATTGGGGTAATTTTATTTCTGATATTTTCAAACCATGGACGGTATTCCCTTTATCCAATGCAATTCAAGATATCCACTAGGAGAAGGATATATCTCACCTCGTGAGAGCCTGAATAGGTGCCAAGCATGCATAATTCAGCAAGACCACATAGAACTCAGCGTTGAGGTAGTTTTTGTGCAATTTTGACCAAGAGTTTCAATATTTCCAAGAAGGGATCTTCCTAATGCATTGAATCCAGAATTTAGCAAATCAAGGAACCTAAAGAGCTCGCAATGGGGCAATTCTTCAGTTCTTTTAAGCCTTGGTTAATGTCTCAATGATTTAGCACAACCAACAAATCTGTCTTTAAATAGATTTCTTTGAAATCCTTCGCCTTCGGGTAGTCTTCGGACGCGTTTCTCTTGTTGAAACACCTTCACTTTCGGGTAGTCCTCGAATTCATTTCTTTCATTGAAACTACCTCAGCATTAATTTGCCTCCAAAAGTTTCTTTCATCAGAAACACTTTCAGCTTTAAGTAGCTCCCAAAAAGTCTTTTTCAAACACCTTTACCTTCAAGTAGTCTTTGGACCAATATCGCTCATTGAAACACATTCAACTTTAAGTAGTCCCCAGAAAGTCTCTTTCAAACACCTTCACCTTCGGGTAGTCTTTGTACTAATTTCTCTCATTGAAACACATTCAGCTTTAACTAGCCCCCAAAGGGTCTCTTTCAAACACATTCACCTTTGGGTAGTTTTTGGACCAGTTTCTCTTGTTGAAACACATTCAGCTTTAACTAGCCCCCAGCGGGTCTTTTTCAAACACTTTCACCTTCGAGTAGTCTTCAGACCCTTTTCTCTTGATGAACCCTTTTCCACACTTCCACCATGTAGGATCTTCTCCGTGCTTCCACGGCGTAGGAATATTTTATGGTACTCGATGCATAACACCAGCTCAGTACAACCTTCCATACTTCCATGGTGTAGGAACTTCTCCGCACTTCCATGGCATTGGAATCTTTTATAGTACTCAATGCACCTTGATAGGCCAAGAATGTATTGACCCCTTATGACGAATTAACCAATTAATTAGCCAAGTTGATTAATTAATCAGAATAACATACAATATGGGTGGTAGCACAAAAAAATCACCAAATAACTAAATATTCAGTAGAAAATAAATTGACATGATGATTTGTTTATGAATGGGGAAAACCTGTAACACCCGTCTCATTTAAATTTAATTTAATTGCTTTTAGAGAGTGGATTTGATAAATTGCTTAATTATTTTGGAGGAGATAATTAATTTTATATTGTGATTTTTATAATGATAATAATATTAATATTAATGGGTTTAGTGGGAATATGTGTGGGTCTTAGAAGTTTTTTTAGTGTAGTGGGCTTCTAAATTTTCAGCCCAACTGAAATTAGCCTTATCATGGAATAGGCTTCTAAACTTTCAGCCCAAGTGCAACAGCTTTATAATGAAATTAAAATTAGGGTTTTTCAAAAACAAAAGAATAGGAGGCTGTGCACTTCAGGGCAGCCAGCAACTTCATCTTGGTTTTGAGGTAAGCATCATTCTAGGAAAGCCTTTTTTTTTTATTCTTTTAAGTTTGCTGGAATTTCAATTGTGTTTGCTGAAACTGATTTCATGATAACCATTATATATATATATATTCATTATTGAATCACGGTTTGATTCAATTGGTTAATAGGTATATTACATTATATATATATATTTTGTAATTGAATCACGGTTTGATTCAATTTAGTTTGCCGAATTATATATATGTATATTACCTTTTCAATTGCATCTGAAGATTTGATTCTCCTTGTTGGCCGATTACATATATATATATATATATATTACCTTTTCAATTGCATCTGAAGATTGATTCTCCTTGTTGGTTGATTTCATATATATATATATATATATTACCTTATAGGTGCATCTGATGGATGACTCAATTCAGTTTGGCCGAATTTGTTTTAGCTAGGATTTAATACATGGTTTGGCCGAATATATTTATATATATATACTACATCAATAGTTCATGGGTTAATTCAATTGGTTTGCCGATTACATATATATATATATATATATGTATATTAGATGTTAGCGTTAGGGTTAGTATTAAATTTGCTGGAATTTAATAATAACAATTGTATAGAATTGCACTTGTGGGCAGCGTTACAATTAAATATAAGTTATGCGTATAGTTTTTGCAGGTGGCTGATTTTGTTAGTTTAGGGGTTGACCGAATTGAAAAGGTTTGCAATTGTGGGTAGCTTTACAATTAAATATATGGGTATTTTAGATGTTAGTTTAGGGAATTGTTTTATCAAGAGGACTGTGTGATTTTAAGAACCTACCCTTATTGAATTGTTTAATTATCATTTAGGTTCTAGTTGACGTTGTTTCGAGCAATTGAAGTGAAGCTTGGTTTAGCCACTAGAGGTAAGTAGACTTCAACACATGACGTCTCTCAAGACGTATATATTTATATATATATATATATATATAATTGTGGTAAAAATATATTTATATATATATATATACACATAATTGCAAAAGTGAAGTTTCAAAGACTTATATCATTGCTAGTGCTTTATACATACTCAAACTCTATTATTTATTGTATATTATTGTGAAACTGTATATGTCAAGAGTGTTTCAAATGGTCAACTAGACAGTCTGCAACCTTTGCCAACACAGGGTTAAGTGTTGGTCTTCGGCCGAAGTAGTGTTAGTGTGGTGTGGTGCAGTGTTATTGTTGCTCTTCGGAGCTAGTGTTGCCTCTTTGAGGTTAGTGTTATTGTTCCCATGGGAAATCACCCACCGAGTGTTTAGCAGCTTTTGTCTATGTTTGACTAATATTTTTCATATTGAATTACTGTTTATTTGCTACTGTTCTTTTAGGTGAAAAAGTGTTTATTTTCAAAATAAAGTGTTTCTACCTATTTGGTGCATATTGGCATATTAATGTGGTTTTTATTGTATTAATGTTTACAGTGTTATAGTGATATATTTTATTTTAACAGCTTTATGGAATAAATTATATTACAGTTTAAACTAATTGTAATTGTATTGTGAGGACTATATTTTTGTCAAAAATATTATCGTTTTGTTTTGGAAGACATCCTCATGTTTGTAGTCTTTTATTGAGCCTTTAGCTCACCCCTTTTTCCATCCTTTCAGATTAGAGGCTTGGAGTGTATTTTGGTGGTAGATCAGTGAAGCCTTAGATTGATGACTGCGTTTGGAGCTTGGATAGTTGCTGAGTTGTTTTAGTAAAATTGTTTCAGGACAATGAGATTATTTTTTTGGAACTATTTTGAGATGTTATTTGGGGATTTTACATACAAGAATATTATTGTTGTTTTGTTTTTATGGATATTTAAGGAAATCCGTTGATGAAATAAGAAGTTTATTTGAGGTTTTAATTACGCTCCGTTCCATTATATTAGTGTTGATTATTTCTACGATAGGTTATGCATCTAAATCCTTCTTAAGGGTTTGGGGTGTTACAGTTATGGTATCAGAGCATAGGTTTATGATTCTGTAGACTTATAGGTTTGATCTTAAGACTATTTTGGAACAAGAGTGTGATTACAAGGAATTTTAGTGTTAGAATTATTCGACCTTTCATAGTGATTTTATATTTTATTTTGTTTTGTTTTGTTTATTATTCTAGAGTGTGTAGGAATGATTGTTGTACTATCTATGTGTTTGGTTTTAACCCTCTGAAATATTTGAAACATTTATTTGTGATATCTTATTGTATTGCTTAGAGAGATGGCACCACCTAGGAGGAACCCAGAGAGCAGTCAACCAAATGCTGGGGGACCTACTAATCTCCAGGCTATTATTGAAGCCATTGGGGGCTTAACCAATATAGTGCAACATCAAGTTGGAGCCACCAATCCGACTAGTGCTTTGGAGAAGTTTAGGAAGCTTGATCCTCCTGCTTTCAAGGGTACAAAGGATCCAATTGAGGCTGACAACTGGCTTAAGGAGATTGAAAGGCTCTTTAGAGCAATGGAAGTTAGTGATGAGCAACGAGTTATCCTTGCTGTTTTTGTACTGAAAGGTGATGCATTGGAATGGTGGGAGTCCACGGAGAGGACACAGGGAAGAGAAGTTATGACTTGGCAGCATTTTGTTGAGCTCTTTCGTAAGAGGTATTTTCCTGATAGTTTGATGGTGCAAAAGGAAGCTGAGTTCATTCGCATAGCACAAGGTACTCAATCAGTGTATGAGTATGAGCGGAAATTTGCTGAGTTATCCCGCTTTGCTCCACACATGGTTGACACGGAAGCAAGGAAGGCCAGGCATTTTGAAAGAGGTTTAAGGGAGGAAATTCAGGGACCGGTTTCCATGTTCAAATTGGAAACATACGCAGAAGTGGTGGATCGAGCTCTAATAGCAGAGAGAAATTGCAATCGTTCCTCAAGGGCCAATGATCAAGAGAGGAAGCCAACCCAGAGTCATTTTCTTAAGGGGAAGTCTAGTGGAAGCTCATTCAAGAAGCAAGGGGTGCCTAATTCAAATAAGAAGACATACAAAACTTGTCCAAGATGTGGAAAGGCTCATAGTGGAACATGTTATTTGGAGTCAAGGGCGTGTTTTAAATGTGGCAAGACTGGACACTTCATCAAGGATTGTCCAGATTTGCGAGCTGAACAAACTACCAATCCAAATGGGAGCCAACAGAGACCTAAGGTTCAGGGTCGAGTTTTTGCTTTGACTAAACAGGACGCCGAGGCCTCCCCATCAGTGGTTTCAGGTACACTTCTTGTTTCCAGTCAGCATGCACAAGTGTTATTTGATTCTGGTTCAACCCATTCTTTCATCTCACGTAGACTTGCACAAAGGCTAAACATGGAACCTGAGAGTTTAAATTATGTATTGTGTGTTGCTACACCTTCTGGACAACAAATGATTTCCCATGAAGTGTACAAGTCTTGTAATGTTTTAGTCTCTGGGAGGGAATTAAAAGCAGATCTTATGTTGCTTGATATGTTTGAGTTCGATGTGATTCTAGGGATGGATTGGTTATCTACTTTTCATGCTTCCATAGAGTGTTTTGGGAAGAAGGTAGTATTTAGAATTCCTGGAGAGCCAGAATTCTTCTTCGAGGGAGATCGTGTGGTGAAACCACCTGTATTGGTTTCAGTGATGCAGGCAAGGCGATTGCTAAGGAAGGGCTGTGAAGGGTTCCTTGTTTGTGCTTTGAAGGGCGATAAAGTAGAGTTAAAAGTTGAAGACATCCCAGTGGTGAAAGAGTTCCCAGATGTGTTCTCTGAGGACTTACCTGGACTACCCCCTGACAGAGAGGTTGAGTTTACTATTGACCTAGTACCTGGTACTGGCCCAATTTCCAAAGCACCTTATAGGATGGCCCCTACAGAGCTCAATGAGTTGAAGGAGCAATTGCAAGACTTGCTTGATAAAGGCTTTATTCGGCCTAGTGCTTCTCCTTGGGGTGCTCCGGTGTTGTTTGTTAAGAAGAAGGATGGTAGTATGCGGTTGTGCATTGACTATGGGGAGTTGAACAAGGTAACCATCAGAAACAAATACCCTTTGCCACGAATTGATGATTTGTTTGATCAGCTTCAGGGTGCTCAAGTCTTCTCTAAAATTGACTTGAGATCTGGTTATCATCAGTTGAGGGTTAAGGAGGATGACATACCAAATACAGCTTTTCGAACTAGGTATGGTCATTATGAGTTCTTAGTGATGCCTTTTGGTCTAACTAATGCTCCTGCTGTTTTTATGGATTTGATGAATAGGGTATTCCATGAGTACTTGGATCGGTTTGTCATTGTTTTCATTGATGACATCTTGGTTTACTCCAAAAGCCAAGAAGAGCATGAGGAACACTTGAGAATGGTGTTGCAGATTTTAAGAGACAAGAAGTTGTATGCTAAATTGAAGAAGTGTGAGTTCTGATTGAATCAAGTGGTATTCTTAGGTCATGTGATCTCTAGAGATGGAATTACAGTGGATCCTAGTAAGATTGAAGCTGTAGTTAATTGGGCTGCCCCTACTAATGTAAGTGAGGTAAGAAGTTTTTTGGGCCTTGCAGGTTATTATAGAAGATTTGTGGAAGGATTTTCTAGGATTGCAACTCCTCTGACTCGATTAACTCGAAAACATGCAAAGTTTGAGTGGACAGAGGAATGTGAAAGAAGTTTTCAGGAGTTGAAGCAACGGTTGGTTTCTGCACCAGTATTGACTATTCCATCTGGTTCAGGTGGTTTTGTGATATATAGTGATGCATCTCATAAGGGTCTTGGTTGTGTTCTGATGCAACATGGGAAGGTGGTTGCTTATGCCTCTCGACAACTAAAGAATTATGAGCAGAATTATCCAACTCATGATTTGGAACTCGCAGCAGTGGTTTTTGCATTGAAGATTTGGAGGCATTACTTGTATGGTGAGAAATGTGAAATATACACTGACCATAAAAGTTTGAAGTACATATACACTCAGAAAGAATTAAATTTGAGGCAAAGGAGATGGCTAGAATTGATTAAAGACTATGATTGTTCCATAAATTACCATCCTGGTAAAGCCAATGTGGTGGCTGATGCGCTTAGTCGAAAGTCATATAGTTTCTCAGCCGCTTTATTAACTACTCAGAAGCATATTGTTGTTGATCTTCAGAAACTTGGAGTAGACATAGTGACTGGAGACTCCCAATCCTACCTGGCAAGTTTAAGTGTACAACCCACCCTAATTGATAAGATCAAAGCTGCTCAGAGTGGTGACCCTCAATTGTTTAAGATCATGGAACAAGTACGTGGTGGAAGTAGATTTGATTTTAGTATCTCTGATGATGGTGTTTTGAGGTTTGGTAATAGGCTTTGTGTGCCTAATGATTCATTGATTAAAAGAGAGATATTGGAGGAAGCACATCGTTCGCCTTATACAATGCATCCGGGTAGTACCAAGATGTATCATGACCTTCGAGAAGTTTATTGGTGGATTAACATGAAAAGAGAAATTGCTCAATTTGTGGAACAATGCTTGATTTGCCAGCAAGTCAAAGTGGAGCATCAGAGGCCATCAGGGTTGTTACAACCTTTACCTATTCCTGAGAGGAAGTGGGAGAATATCACCATGGACTTTGTGTGTGGATTACCGAGATCACCTAAGAATCATGATGCTATTTGGGTG
Organism: Lithocarpus polystachyus; assembly: GCA_033629205.1. Lineage (NCBI taxonomy): Eukaryota > Viridiplantae > Streptophyta > Magnoliopsida > Fagales > Fagaceae > Lithocarpus > Lithocarpus polystachyus. The sequence continues at coordinate 43,860,912 of CM066166.1, forward strand.
GTGGTGGATAGGTTGACTAAATCTGCCCACTTCATTCCAATTAGAATGAACTACTCTCTTGACAAACTAGCTGAACTTTATATAAATGAGATTGTGAGATTGCATGGAGTGCCAGCTTCTATTGTATCTGATAGAGATTCGAGGTTCACTTCAGGGTTTTGGGATAGTTTGCAAAAGGCCTTGGGTACTAAGTTGAACTTTAGTACTGCTTGCCACCCTCAAACGGATGGACAGTCCGAGAGAACTATCCAAACTTTGGAGGACATGTTGAGAGCTTGTGTCTTGGATTTCAAGGGGAGTTGGGATGACTATTTGACTTTGGTGGAGTTCGCTTACAACAATAGCTATCATTCCAGTATTAAGATGGCACCTTATGAGGCTTTGTATGGGAGAAAGTGTAGATCCCCAGTTTGTTGGGATGAGGTTGGAGAGAGGAGAATCTTGGGTCCTGAGATTGTTCAAAGGACCAGTGAAAAGATTGATGTGATTCGGGAAAGGTTGCGTGCAGCTCAGAGTAGACAGAAAAGTTATGCTGATCCACGGAGAAGAGAAGTGGAATTTGAAGTTGGAGACATGGTTTTCATTCGAGTGTCACCTATGAAAGGAGTTATGAGGTTTGGCAAGAAGGGTAAGTTAAGCCCTAGGTACGTGGGGCCCTTTGAAATTTTGGAGAGAGTTGGTTCTGTTGCTTACCGGCTTGCTTTACCACCGACCTTGTCAAGGTTACATAACGTTTTTCATGTATCCATGTTGAGGAGGTATGTTCCCGATCCTTCTCATATCTTGAGTTATGAGCCACTTCAAGTCAAAGAGAACTTATCCTACGAGGAAGTCCCGATTCAGATTTTAGATCGTAAAGAGCAAGTGTTACGTAATAAGACTATACATTTGGTTAAAGTATTATGGAGGAACCACTCCATAGAAGAAGCTTCTTGGGAGCGTAAAGACGAAATGCAATCCAAGTATCCCCAGCTTTTTCTGCAGTGAGGTATGTTTTGAATTTTCGAGGACGAAAATTTTATAAGAGGGGGAGAATGTAACACCCGTCTCATTTAAATTTAATTTAATTGCTTTTAGAGAGTGGATTTGATAAATTGCTTAATTATTTTGGAGGAGATAATTAATTTTATATTGTGATTTTTATAATGATAATAATATTAATATTAATGGGTTTAGTGGGAATATGTGTGGGTCTTAGAAGTTTTTTTAGTGTAGTGGGCTTCTAAATTTTCAGCCCAACTGAAATTAGCCTTATCATGGAATAGGCTTCTAAACTTTCAGCCCAAGTGCAATAGCTTTATAATGAAATTAAAATTAGGGTTTTTCAAAAACAAAAGAATAGGAGGCTGTGCAATTCAGGGCAGCCAGCAACTTCATCTTGGTTTTGAGGTAAGCATCATTCTAGGAAAGCCTTTTTTTTTATTCTTTTAAGTTTGCTGGAATTTCAATTGTGTTTGCTGAAACTGATTTCATGATAACCATTATATATATATATTCATTATTGAATCACGGTTTGATTCAATTGGTTAATAGGTATATTACATTATATATATATATATATATATATATTTTGTAATTGAATCACGGTTTGATTCAATTTAGTTTGCCGAATTATATATATGTATATTACCTTTTCAATTGCATCTGAAGATTTGATTCTCCTTGTTGGCCGATTACATATATATATATATATATATTACCTTTTCAATTGCATCTGAAGATTGATTCTCCTTGTTGGTCGATTTCATATATATATATATATATATTACCTTATAGGTGCATCTGATGGATGACTCAATTCAGTTTGGCCGAATTTGTTTTAGCTAGGATTTAATACATGGTTTGGCCGAATATATTTATATATATATACTACATCAATAGTTCATGGGTTAATTCAATTGGTTTGCCGATTACATATATATATATATATATGTATTAGATGTTAGCGTTAGGGTTAGTATTAAATTTGCTGGAATTTAATAATAACAATTGTATAGAATTGCACTTGTGGGCAGCGTTACAATTAAATATAAGTTATGCGTATAGTTTTTGCAGGTGGCTGATTTTGTTAGTTTAGGGGTTGACCGAATTGAAAAGGTTTGCAATTGTGGGTAGCTTTACAATTAAATATATGGGTATTTTAGATGTTAGTTTAGGGAATTGTTTTATCAAGAGGACTGTGTGATTTTAAGAACCTGCCCTTATTGAATTGTTTAATTATCATTTAGGTTCTAGTTGACGTTGTTTCGAGCAATTGAAGTGAAGCTTGGTTTAGCCACTAGAGGTAAGTAGACTTCAACACATGACGTCTCTCAAGACGTATATATTTATATATATATATATATAATTGTGGTAAAAATATATTTATATATATATATATATACACATAATTGCAAAAGTGAAGTTTCAAAGACTTATATCATTGCTAGTGCTTTATACATACTCAAACTCTATTATTTATTGTATATTATTGTGAAACTGTATATGTCAAGAGTGTTTCAAATGGTCAACTAGACAGTCTGCAACCTTTGCCAACACAGGGTTAAGTGTTGGTCTTCGGCCGAAGTAGTGTTAGTGTGGTGTGGTGCAGTGTTATTGTTGCTCTTCGGAGCTAGTGTTGCCTCTTTGAGGTTAGTGTTATTGTTCCCATGGGAAATCACCCACCGAGTGTTTAGCAGCTTTTGTCTATGTTTGACTAATATTTTTCATATTGAATTACTGTTTATTTGCTACTGTTCTTTTAGGTGAAAAAGTGTTTATTTTCAAAATAAAGTGTTTCTACCTATTTGGTGCATATTGGCATATTAATGTGGTTTTTATTGTATTAATGTTTACAGTGTTATAGTGATATATTTTATTTTAACAGCTTTATGGAATAAATTATATTACAGTTTAAACTAATTGTAATTGTATTGTGAGGACTATATTTTTGTCAAAAATATTATCGTTTTGTTTTGGAAGACATCCTCATGTTTGTAGTCTCTTATTGAGCCTTTAGCTCACCCCTTTTTCCATCCTTTCAGATTAGAGGCTTGGAGTGTATTTTGGTGGTAGATCAGTGAAGCCTTAGATTGATGACTGCGTTTGGAGCTTGGATAGTTGCTGAGTTGTTTTAGTAAAATTGTTTCAGGACAATGAGATTATTTTTTTGGAACTATTTTGAGATGTTATTTGGGGATTTTACATACAAGAATATTATTGTTGTTTTGTTTTTATGGATATTTAAGGAAATCCGTTGATGAAATAAGAAGTTTATTTGAGGTTTTAATTACGCTCTGTTCCATTATATTAGTGTTGATTATTTCTACGATAGGTTATGCATCTAAATCCTTCTTAAGGGTTTGGGGTGTTACAAAACCTATACAACAAAAATCCCATCGGGTGATTTTAAGGTCCCTACTCCCCGAGAATCCACTATTATCACAACAAGCAGTTACAAGTAAAGGAATCCCAGTACCTTATACCAAACTACAGTTGAACCCTTACCTCAATACCCAATTGGAGTTGTTCTGTAGTGACAATCTCTCCTTTTAATGCACGGCTCCCAGTACGTGACTAACCAATAGATACGTGGATCCTAGTATGCGACTTAATCACCAACTCGAGAGAGATGTTGGCTACAAAGTTCTTCAATTCATTACATGATGAAGATCACAAAACTCCTTGGTTACAAAACCCTATGGTTTACAAACACAACAGCTTCTTTAAGAGAAAGGTGAACTAGGGCAAATTTGGTATTCAGTCACAATTTGCATGAACAAAATTTTCTTCACACTCACACAATCTTTGACGGCCCTTAAAATAATCCTTATATATGTTTACGGCTTTGAGAAAAGAAAGCCTAAACTTATATTCACGGATTGGAGTGAAATCAGCTCTAAAAAACTGAATTTCATAAACCTCGATAGATACCCTATCTATTGAGCAGCTGTCGAGCTTCGAGCTTTAGCAGCCTTTTAAACCTCGATAGATACTAGTTGTCAAGCTTTAAAATCCAAAACTTTTTCACTTGATTCTTGGACAGACTTACATGGCTTTAACACTTGAACTTCAAACCTTGTTCCTTGACACATTAAACACATCTAGATCTACCCAATTGCAAGTAAAGTGCGTTTTGTTAAAAGATTAGTCAATTACATAAAATATTGACATATGTTCCTAACATGATTTACATATATCCTAACAAACCCTAACATGCTTAGTACAACCCTCACTTCCACGATGTAGGAATTCCTTTCTCAAAATGTCAAGGTTTTCAAAATACCTCTCTTAGGATTCAAATTCAATAGTGGTCGTCTAATCCTATTTCTCTTTTATCTCAAAATGTCAAGGTTTTCAAAATACCTCTCTCAGGATTCAAATTCAACAGTGGTCGTCTAATCCTATCTCTCTCTTATCTCAAAATATGAAAGTTTTCAAAATACCCCTTTCAGGATTCAAATTTGGTTATGGTCATGTAATCCTATCACATGTTATCTCAAAATATCAAAGTATTCAAAATACCTCTCTCAGGATTCAAATTTGGCAGTGGTCTTCTAATCCTACCTCCTTTTTATCTCAAAATATCAAGATTTCCAAAATACCTCTTTTAGAATTCAAATTCGGTAGTGGTCATCTAATCCTATCTCACGCCATCTCAAAATATCAAATTTTTCAAAATACCTTTCAGGATTCAAATTTGGCAGTGGTCGTATAATCCTATCTTTATTTTACCTCAAAATATCAAGTTTTCCAAAATACCTCTCTCAGGATTTAAATTTGACAGTGGTCGTCTAATCCTATCTCTTGTTATCTTAAAATATCAAAGTTTTCAAAGTATATATCTCAGGATTTAATTCGACAGTGCTAATTTAGTCCCACATTTTCAAAACTACTCTCCTTATTTAAGGTTTCCCCTTTTAAATCAAAGTTGTATCATCACCATGGTTTAAATCTCCCAAAATTTTTCGTTCTATCATGCATAGTTTCTCATGTCTACCTCACACTCCTCATAGTTTACATTTTTTTTCAGCATGTTTTCATAGCATCCACCATTTAAATGTTCGTCTATGTGGCCTTAAAAGAAAAACAAAAAGCAAAAAAATGCCATATCATCCATGACTATGTCCAAAAGGTGTTGTAGGTTTGAAGTGAATTGTGAAAGGCGAAGAGGAAGCCAATGGGTAAAGCTCAAAGCTGACCTGCTATTTCGAAATCCATCAATATATGCCCAAAGATCGTAAAGGAGGTAATCAAGTGTATATACATCTGATGATTCTATCAAAACTTGCCTGATTTTTTATTATACATTTTTCCTAGAATGAGATGCTAATATCCAATACCTCTCATTGCAATCGAGGTGTTAGATAAAGGAGAAACTATAGATATCGTATTTTTTCCGACCTCAAATATAGTTAGGAACCCAAGTTTTAAATAAAGAATCTCATAGGCTTATTTTAACATGACATTAAACATATTGGAATTCTCTTTGTTAGGACATATGCGTTTCACATGTTAAGAACATATGTAAATATTTTGTGTAATTGGCTAACCCTTTGACAAAATGCACTTTACTTGTATTTGGGTAGATTTAGGTGTTTTTAATACTTCAAGAAACCTTGTTTTAAGATCAAGTGTTAAAGCCATTCAAGTTTGTCCAAGAAACAAAGCTGAAAGTGCAAATTCATTAAAGCTCGACAGCTATCTCGACAGCTGCATCTATCGAGCTTCAGTAAGCTGTCTCAAGCCCCGTGCGCTCGACACCTTCTCGACAGCTCCTGTCTGTCGAGGTTTAAGAAAAATAGATTCTTTGTTCTGTTTTCTTAGGATCTGTGAATATGTCATTAGGCCATCTATTCTCCTAACCCTAGACATATAAAAGGATTATTTTAACGGCCATCAAAGGGTACACAAGTTGCACAAGCATTGAGAAAAGTCTGTTCAAGCAAATTGTGACCGGAGACAAAGTTTTGCCCTAGTTCATCTCTTGTGAAGAAGTTGCTGTGTATGTGCACCGTAGGGTTTTATGACCAAGCATCTTCTGGATCTTCATCGTGTGATGAACTGAAGAACTTTCCAACCAACAAACTTCTCTAGTTGGTGATTGAAGTCGCGTACTGGATCTGCATAATTGGTTAGTCACGTACTTGGGAGCCGTGCATCAAAAGGAGAAATTGTTACTATAGAACAAGTTCAATTGTGTATTGGGGTAAGGGTTCAACTGTAGGTTGGTATAAGGTACTGGGATTCCTTTACCTGTAACCGTTTTTTGTGATAATTGTAGAATTTCGGGAGTGGTGACCTTAAAATCACCCGGTGGGGTTTTTGCCGTGTAGGTTTTCCCCATTCATAAACAAATCACCGTGTCTTTTAATTTTCTGCTGCATATTTAGTTAATTGGTGATTTTTTTGTGCTACCACGCTTTTGTATGTAATTGAACCTAATTAATTCACTTGGCTAATTAATTGGTTAATTCATCACAAGGGGTCAATATATTTTTGGCCTTTCAAGTGGTATTAGAGCGGGCACACTCTGATTAGGTTAATCTTTGCTGTGTGATCCATTGACCCTTGTTGTCATGGAGACTCTTGATTGTTTTGATTTGCATGATCTTATGTTGAATGATGATGATGATATTCAAGATGCCTATTGCAAGCTTTATAATTTTTGCATGAAATCTCTTGAATATTCTACAAAATTAAAAGCTAAATTTAAAAAGTTCAAGCTTGAAAAAGATGATTTGATTGCAAAATTGGATGAAGCCAATAATTTGAATGAAAATTTTAAAAATCAAATTTCATCTCAGGTGGACAAAATTAAAAGTTTGAAAGAGCAACTAGTTGAATCTAAAACTGAAGTTGAAAAATTAACTAGTGCCAAACTTCTTGTTGAGCCTAACGCAAAAGAAAATGATTTTATATTCCTCCATTTAAAAGGAATAATGAAGAGTTGAAGGCTAATATTGCTAAAGTAGACAAAGGTAAAAATTCTAATGTTAATGCTGAAGTTTCTAAACCCATGTCTAAAACTCCTCCTAGGTTGAATAAAAATTTTGAATTTGTCCCCACTTGTCATCATTGTCATATTGTTGGTCATATTAGGCCAAATTTTCATAAGTTAAGGTCTTTGTCAACCTCTAAGGTTAGACCTCCTTCTAGAAAACCGAGTAGCTCTAAAACTACTCATGTTTGTCACCATTATGGTGCTTTTGGTCACACTCGTCCTAATTGTTTCAAGTTGTTTCCTCATAAGCGAGTGTCTAATAGGTCTCATCCTTTATCTAAAGGCTCTGTACCTATTCTTGGTGAGTTATTAAAAGCTTTGAGCTTTTTAACTCAATTTCAAGGGAATTCTAATTCCTCTATGTCCTTTAGTAGTCATACTAGGACACATGCCTTTTCATCTTCACGGCTAAAGACTTGTGCTGTGTAGGTGATAAAGGATCCTAAGACTTAATTGTCTTTCTGTTTGTCCTCTGCTTTAATTCTTCCTATCTAAAGTAGGACTCTCTTTGCTTGATTTCTTATCTTCTTTTGGAATCATGCTTTCATGCATCTACACCTTTCTATCATGACTTCATGCATACGCATCTTTCTTTCATGCTTTCACGTTGTCTATCTGTTTTTGTTTGGTTGTTTAGTTTTTATTTTGTTTTGTTTTCAAAATAAAAAAAAAAATGAAAAATTGAAAAATACAAAAACAGTGTGTGTTTTGTGTACATTGGTACTTGTGTACCTTGGATGGCCATTGAAATAAAGTTTTCTAAACTTTGTATCATTTGTAGCTTAGATGAGCATCTCTGTGCACAACTAAGCAAGTGAGCTTTATGGCTCGTGTTTGTGATAAGTAGGGTTAAGTGATCTCTTGTACTTAACACTCATATCACTCTTTTTGACGGGTAGGACTAGAAAATCCTAAGAGAAAGGCATAAATAACCATGTCGCCACTATTACCCGCCAATCATGAAATGACATCTGTATGCTTTGGCATAGGAAAAGTGTAATGTCAATGACATTTGTATGCTTCGGCATAGCAAAAGTGCAATGTCAAAAGCTTAACATCATTGGTTATTTCTTTTCTTTCTTATATATGCCCATGCATGGTTTGCTTAAAAGAAAAATGTGCAAAGAAAAATTAAAAAGCAAAAAGATCAAAAATGCTTTTAAATATGATTGCAAGCGTGTTTTCTAGGAGATGTGGGAGTTATAGGATGTACCTCAAAGGTGATAGTCCCCATCAAACAGTTATGATTGTGTATGAGTTAAAGTGATTTTCTCATATCTTAAATCGTCATAACATGCATACACATTTGCAATCTTGCAATATTTTTCACACATAACACGTAATATTCATTGCTACTCTTGATACATGTGTAGGTACAATGTGATTTAGCCATCATAAGTTTTACATGTGTTAATGTACGCTCACTAAACTGTCTTGACTTAGTTTTGAAATATAAAATTGGTTAGACTTGTTGTGTGTGTGTGTGTGTGTGTGTGTGTGTGTGTGTGTGTGTGTGTGTGTGTTTTGAGATCCATGTGCTTAAAATTTTTGTTGAGAGATGACTTTGAGAGTTCCACATGTTGATTGGATCATTGGTTGAGTTGCATGTCTGATTGCATTCATCTCTATGTTTTTTCTCTTCTCGAAAAACTGCTTTTAAAAGCTAGCTCAACACCTCCTCGATACCTTGCTATCTGTCAAGCTTCTCAGCTTTTTCTTATCACAATCTCGACAGCTTCTTGACACCTGGTGGATCGATCGAGAAAGTTTCTGAACCCTCGATAGCTCCTCGACACTTGGTGGATCGATCGAGCTTCTGTTCTTGCTTTGGAGGTGTATTCCTCGACACATTCTCGATACCTGTATCTGTCTATGGCTAAAATCTCGACACTTACCTCGACACCTATCTCGATACCTCTCGACACCTCTATCTATCGAGAATTACTGAAATCCAATATATATATATATATGTCTTGCGCGATCTGAATCTGATTTCTCTCGATCTCTCTCTCAATACTTCGATCTTTTCACCTCCCTTTTCACTCTCTCTCACTTTAAACCTTTACGCAAGTGATTTTTCAAGTGTTTTCAAGGATTTTCTTCACTTGGTAAGCCTTTAATCTCCTTCATCTACATGCATTTCATGTTTTGAAACCTAGGGTTTGAAGTTTTTGAAAATTTTGGGGTTTTTCAAAATTTTTGAGGTTTTTGTGAAATTTTTGGGATGGGTTTAGAAGATTTGATCTTAAAAACTTCATGCATTGCATTTCATATGCAATATAACTGTATTTTCATGCATTTAGTTGTGTGTTATACATGTTGAACAGGTTGTGTGCTGGTAGGATTGGATTGGGCTGAGCCCATAATGCAATTTCCCTTGCATGTCACATGTTCATGTATTTCCTATGCATACGTACTTTTTTTCTTGTTACATTGTTGAACTGTTTTGGAGCTTTTCTGATTGTCCCCTTTTCTCCCTCTCTCTTCATTTACATTAGTAGTGTCTATGGTACCTAAACATAAATCTGTTCCGTCCCGAAATCCTCTACGTTCCGTGGCATCCACTTCTTCTGATCCTACTCCATCACACATTCAGTTCCGTGATGAGGATGCCCGTAAGGCTTTCTTGGAGAACTTTTCTCGACGAGGCATTTATTCTGAACGCTAAGTCATCCTGTCGGACTTCTCCGACACTGACCTACCCACTATCATTAACAGTCGGAGTTGGGAGTCACTATGTGACGTCCCGGTCACATGTCTTTCCGTGCTTATACATGAGTTTTACTACAATATGCATGGAATTGATCATTCTATACCTCACTTCTTCACTTGCATTCAAGGTACGCGCTTTCCTGTCACACCGCAGCTTGTTGCAGATGTGCTTCGGGTTCCTAGGATTGAGTTTCCTGATTATCCTAGTTGTGAGCGTCTACAGACTATGTCCAAAGATGAGCTCATGGATGCTTTCTATGAATGCTCCACTGATTGGGGTGAGCGTTAGTTCACACCATATAAGCCTTTTGCTAAAGGTCCTAGATTCCTAAACATGGTGATAACCTTTGATTTGCACCCACTCTCTCACTACAACTCTATCACAGAGCGTCGTGCTCGATTTTTTCTTTCTCTTCTTGATCATCTTACCATATACTTTCCCTCTCATTTTATTTTGTCTATCACTGATGTTCATTTGGATTCGGCGTCCCGTGATAAGCTCATCTTTCCTTCCGTAATCACGAGGATTCTACGCCATTTTTCCATTCCTTTTCCCTCATCAAACCTTTTTTGTATTATGTGTGCCATAGATGCCGCTATCGTTAAACGTAGCGAGGCACAGTTTAGGTCGCGATAGATTGGGTCAGCAGCTCCTCCTTCCCATTCGGCTCTATCTTGATCTACTCCATCCACATCCGCTCCTTCCTCCTCTATGGGTGATGTGACATTAGGAAACATCATGGCACAACTTCAGCGCATGGATGCTCGCCTTGATACACTTTCTACGAAGTTGTATCAGGTGAACATTCATGTCGGTCGTATTGCACGACGATAGGCGGTCATGGGTGGCTTTGCTCCTAAGGCTTCTCCTCCACCTCCTCCAGTGGCTTTGAGGCTGACGATGATGGTGATGACGATGATGCTTCTGATGATGATGATGGAGATGCTAGCTCTACCGATGAGATGTCTACTTGACACTCTTACCCTTTGTCACTCGTGACAAAAAGGGGGAGTAGTATATGAGAGTAGTCATACTTAGGGGGAGAGTTAATATAGGACAATTTTGTTAGGGGGAGTGTTGATATTTTTTTGAGGGATGTAGCGAGGATTTGATGTATCTTAGCTTTTCTTTCTATTTTAGATACATTGCTCATGTACCTTTGACATACATTGTACTTATTTTCTTTATATGTTCATGTATGTTTCTTTTACCTATCTTTACATGTATTGGTTCTTTTCTCTCTTTATGCACATGCCTCTTATTACGTGTATGCAATCTATTATTTCTGCTTCACACTAAGATGCCTTGATGAGTTTTGTTTAAGTGTTTCAGAAATACAGGTTGTCAAAGTCTACTTGCCATAAACTCACTTCTTGCAAAGTTTTTCAAGAGTTGAGTGTTAGGATAGATTTTATTGTGATTTTGTCACGGATTGCCAAAGGGGGAGATTGTTAGGACATATGCATTTCACATGTTAAGAACATATGTCAATATTTTGTGTAATTGGCTAATCCTTTGACAAAACGAACTTTACTTGTATTTGGGTAGATCAAGGTGTTTTTAATACTTCAAGAAACCTTGTTTCAAGATCAAGTGTTAAAGCCATTCAAGTTTATCCAAGAAACAAAGCTGAAAGTGCAAGTTCATTAAAGCTCGACATCTATCTCGACAGCTGCATCTATCGAGCTACAGTAAGCTGTCTTAAGCCCTGTGCGCTCGACACCTTCTCAACAGCTCCTATCTGTTAAGGTTTAAGAAAAATAGATTATCTGTTATGTTTTCTTGGGATCCGTGAATATGTCATTGGGCCATCTTTTCTCCTAACCCTAGACATATAAAAGGATTATTTTAAGAGCCGTCAAAGATTACACAAGTTGCATAAGCATTAAGAAAAGTATGTTCAAGCAAATTGTGATCGGAGGCAAAGTTTTGCCCTAGTTCATCTCTTGTGAAGAAGTTGCTGTGTATGTGCACCGTAGGGTTTTGTGACCAAGCATCTTCTGGATCTTCATCATGTGATGAACTGAAGAACTTTGCAGCCAATAAACTTCTCTAGTTGGTGATTGAAGTCACGTACTGGGATCCGCGCAATTGGTTAGTCACGTACTTGGGAGCTGTGCATCAAAAGGAGAAATTGTCACTACAGAACAAGTCCAATTGTGTATTGGGGTAAGGGTTCAACTGTAGGTTGGTATAAGGTACTGGGATTCCTTTACTTGTAACCACTTGTTGTGATAATAGTGGAATTTCGGGAGTGGTGACCTTAAAATCACCCGGTGGAGTTTTGCCATGTAGGTTTTCCCCATTCGTAAATAAATCACCGTGTCTTTTAATTTTCTGCTGCATATTTAGTTAATTGGTGATTTTTTTATGCTACCACGCGTTTGTATGTAATTGAACCTAATTAATTCACTTGGCTAATTAATTGGTTAATTCATTACAAGGGGTCAATACGTTTTTGGCCTTTCACTCTTCATTTTAATATCCAAAGGCAAAAATCAAGTTTGAGTTGATCGAATTGTTGTGGAAACAAGAAAATTTTCAATTTAAGGTTTTCCATTAAAATGTACTTTATTTCTCAAATTGACAATTATTTCCCCCTTTAAGATGCTTTAAAGACCATATCTAACATATTACTAGAGTTTTCAAGATTGATCTACTGAGCTCCATTTGAGATGGAAATTATTCTTGGAACGTGCTCAGAATTATCACTTGATGTACGATTTTAGTTGGGATTTATCAAGAAATGCTTGTTAATAGTTTTAATTGGGTTCGACAGTTTCACATTTATTTTAATTTGGTCCCATGATGTTTATCTATTGATGAATTAATCTAACTATCCTAACATTTTATTAAGTGTGTTTAAGGTCCATTGATTACTAATGAATGTCAAAAATGAAATGTAGATTAATGAGAAAGGACTTGTATTTGGTTCTAGAGTATTCCCCAAGTACCATGTTTGGACATATCTACCAACATTGCCAGCTCATTCTTGGCTGGCACACAATTTGTGCTTGGACTGCATGCATGACTCAAGACTATAGCCACACACTTTACTCACTTTAGAGGGAGAGCTCACTAAATGCAAGAAAATCCCCTAGAGACCTATGGGTAGAGAGAGAATAAAAACCTCTCTAGCCCTCTCTCACTTTTCTCCCTTTATCCTCCATCTTCAACCTAAGAAAAGCATCCCAAAAAACTCAACAAAATCACCCCAAAAACCTTAAAAGCTCATTGCAAGAACCCCAAAGGAGCAACAAAAGACAAAACAAAAAGAAGAAGAATCAGATACAACAACAAAGAATCAAAGCTTTTTTCCTCTCTTCTTCTACTAGTTTTCTCTTTCTTTTTGTTTAACTTAAGAATTTGACTCGCTTATTGTGTTTCCCTTTTAGATAAGCATCAACAGAAGCAACCACAAGACAAGAACAATAACAATAAGAACAACCACCATTAGGCATCAAAGCAAAGAAAACGAAAAAAAGAAAATAAAAGAATGAAAAGTAGAGAATACATCAACTGGTAAATCCAAAACCATCTCCCTTTTCTTCATTTCTTTCCTTTCATAGCATCTCTGTCTCTCACACAAATATAAACACTATGTAGTCTTTGTCTACAATATATGGCTTCACCCATGTTACATCCTCACAATATTGAGCACACAAATGCATAAACCCAGCACTTACCCTCTGTTTTGCACACATTTGTTCATGCGCCACCACATGTAGGTGCACGCACCACCATGGTCACGGTTCTTGGCAGATCCATGAGACCTTTCACCTCCATATCACTTTTTTGTGGCTCACGCATTGTGCAGGGTACTCTAAGTTTACAGATTGGGGAAGTTTAAGGTTTGAGAGAGTTTGAGATCAGGTAGGTGATGGTTTTGACTTGGGTTCAGAGAAAGAAAAGGTAAGAATCTGAGGTTGAGAAACCACCGTCTGAGGTGGGGGTGGAGCGACGAGCTCCATTTCTTTAGATCGGAGAGGTTGATCGAGGTCTAAAGGGAGATAAGAGCTTTAGGTTGAGAGTAGGGGTGTCAAATGGGTGGGTTTGGGTGGGTATGGGGTGGGCATAATTGGGTTGGGTGTATAAAACCCATTTACCCATTAAAACCTATTTAACTAATTGCTTCTAACCCAAATCCAACCCAACCCAATTATTGTGGGTAAACCCTAACTCACCTAATTACCTAATTATCAAAATTACCGAAATGCCATTAAAGTGAAAACCCCAACACTTTCTTGGATTCCCTTTTCCACTTTCTTTAGTCTCCATTCTTGGGATTAAAAAAATTCCACATAAGCACATGCACATCAGAAATTATTTTAAAAATCCAAATAAAAAAATATTTTCTTTTCAAGCTCAAAACGTTCCTGGAATTTCGAAAGCAACTATCCTTGAAACAAATAGAGATTCTTCAAGGATAATGAAGGAAAATGAAAAGAGAGAGAGAGCAAGCGAGAGAGAGAGAGAGCTATCTCTCTAGTGTGGCGGAGATTTATTGCAGACCATGCGCGCCAGCCGGAGTCGTTGATGGACAAGATCGTTGAAAAGAGCCCCAATCACCACGACATAAAACTAGTGCATAGAGCATCGTCGTTTCATGAACAAAGTCTGCTTGCTATAGCGGTGGAGCTTCACCAGCCGAATACGACGCCGGAACTGCTATAGTATAAGATCGTAGTTGGATCGACATTGATGGAGTCCGGCCACCGGCGGTGAGGTTGACGAAGTTGTTGTTGAACGTGACTATTCAAGGGAATCTCGGACCAGTACAGGTTGTCATGTCGCCAGAATCGACGGTTAGAGATCTCGTCACCGTCGCAATGAAGATTTACGTGAAAGAGTGTTGTCGGCCAATCTTGCTGACCACCAATCTGGCCATGTTCGACCTCCACTACTCGTAATTTAGCTTAGAAAGTAAGAATCTCGTAATAATAGCCGATCCGGCCATATTCGACCTTTAATATATTAATTTTTGGTTAACCTTTTTTTCATGTGTGAAATTTAGCGCAAGAAATTGGTATTCATTTATATGAAATTTTCAATTGCTTGGTTCTATTTTTTATTTGTTTCAAGCGAGAGAGAGAGAAGTGTTTGGAGGTCGAGAAAATGAAGGAAAATGAAAACCCTGAAATACTAAAACGTCTAAGGGCTTCTTTTTTTTTTTAATTGGGAAGGGCTGGGTTGAATTTGGGTATATTGTTTTTGGATTAAATGGGTCACAATGGGTTTTTAGTTAAAACCCAATAATCACTGGGTCTAATTGGGTTGATGCCCATTTAACTCAACTAATAATTGGGAGGGTTTGGGTTCGGTTAGAGTGGGTGGGTTTAGGTGGACAAATGGGTTTGGGCTTACTTTTCCACCTCTAGCTGAGAGGGAGAAAGAGAGCTCGAACTTGGATTAGAGAGATCTCAGTGAGGATTTTTGATAAGGAGCAAGTTGTTGCTTGTAGTGGGGGTGCCAGTTTGAAGTAATGAGCTCAAGTAACTCAAGCCTTGGGTTTCGGTCAAGAGAGTTCGGATGAGATAGTAGAAAGAGGGAAGGTTTTAGATTAGGGTGATGAATGGCTAGGGTTAGAAGTGACAAGAGAAATGAGTCAGGCTAGACCTAACACATTTGTTTTTGGACCTAACCAGGCCTAGTTTTTGGTAAATTTTGAGTTGGGCCTAAGGCTCAATTCGCGAGTGGCCTTAAGACCATCTCACAATCCAGCTGTGCCCATCAGCTCCTTGAGATTACCACAACTTGAGCCTTCCCTTTGGTTTTAAACTAGTTTCATAATTTTAAATAGGCTCTCAGCCCATTTTTTAAATAAAAAGTAGACTGTGCATGTTTTTCTTTTAATTAATAAAATTCCATCTTATTTTCTATATTTGCATTTTAATCCTCTTTCTCTTATTTGCATCTTAATATATATTTTCCTAGATTTTGCATATTAATCCATAAAATTCCTCAAAATTGGTTTTTGACCCAAAACTTTCAAATATTCATATTTTTACCCTGGTTTTTCACTAAAAATGATTTTGACACAAAAATTTCCAAAATTACATTTTAGCCCCAAATCTTTCTAGGATTGTAATAAAGCCCTACATCTTTTCAAAAAGGCTCCCAAATCCTTGTGAAGTTGTTTGAAGGCATTCAAACAACTTCCAAGGTCTTTTAATCATCTTCAAATCCACAATTTTTGCTTGTCTTCATTTAAAAAAATTTGTTTTGCAGCTTGTGTGATGTTTATGCTTGTGGCTTCGTGCCTACATTTTGATGAGTTAGTCTGCTATGCTTGAATGCTTTGTAGCTTTTAGTATATTTTTTTGTGCTTCTTTCCATGTTCATATGCTTAGTTTTTTGCTTGGATGCTATGTCTCGTGCTTGTTATAGCTTTATATCTCTTGTTATGCCGTTTTCTTATGCTTTGGCTCTTAGGTAGGATGTAAATCTAGATCTTGTGTAATAGGCCTATATCAAAGGGTGTGGATCCTTTCCTTTATGCATATGTATGCTTGCTTACTTTTATGCTTTAGATCCATGTTTGTTTGGCTAGATCTAGGTTCTTGCCATGCTTTGTTCTCTCCGTGGGTTTGTGTTTGTTGGCCTTTAGGGCCACTTGCTTGTGTGGTCGCATTCGTCCCTCTTGTGGCTTGTTTGGATGTAACCACTTGTGAGAATACATCTCCGTGATGTTGATTTGCTTGATGCATACCTCTCTCCACTCTGTGCAATGTTATGCTTTGCTTGCTTGCATTGTGCCCTATTTGGCTCTCTTTATTTCTTTGCATCTTTGCATGCTTGCCTACATGTTCATGTATGAGTCCTTGTGTGTGCTTATGTCTTTAAGCTTATTTCCTATAATCTCGTGTGGGTTCACACCCATCCTTGATACACAAGACCCCGAGTCCCTTTTAGGAACTTTGCTTGATGGCATATGTGTCGTCCATACTCCAATCTCATGGAACTATGGACACCCGATCCAAACCTACATTTGTCCTCCTAGGACACCCTCTTTTGTTTTGATAACATGCTTGTTTGCCCCTTTTTGGCTCTCTTTGATAGTTCATAACTTTGCATGTTTTCTTTATAGTTGTTTCTTTGCTTGTCTGCTAGCTTGTTTCCATTGTCATTGCATGTACACTTTTGGACCAAGAATGCTTGGAGCGAGGGCGTGACTTCCAAGGTGCGAGCAAAAAGGGCAAGGATGTAGGCAAGAAGATGCAAGCCCTAAAAAGGGCAATTTTCAGTAAATTAGGATGCTTAGTCTCCCCTATGGTTATCTCTCTCTCTCTCTCTCTCTCTCTCTCTCTCTCTCTCTCTCTCTCTTAGCATTTCTTTAGAGCCCTATTTTAGGGTTCTCATCCTTCTATCTAGCTTTAGGTCGCATTCCTAGGGTATGGCATAAGCCTGTTTTATTTTTCCTGAACCTTGTTGGGCCATACCCATTGAATGTAGGCATGTATCATTTATCATTCCCACACTTTGCATGGGCCGCGTTCCTTGGGGTATAACAATATCTAATTTACATTTCCTGTACCTTGCTGGGTGTAGACACTCGATTTTTCACCCATAATTTAATCTTGAAAGATCGCTAAAATGACCATTTCATATACCCAAAATTAGAGCTGCGTTACTTGCATTAAATCATCCATCACATGTTATAAAAATGATCTTGAGATTATAACGGTCGTGACGATATGTCCAATTCTCAAATCGAACCGTTGGATTCAAAGATATCACGTGATCAAGTTTTCATGGTCAGCATGCATTTTGTTTAGGTGGAATTGATCACGTGTGATTAATTTAAGTTAATTCTAATTGTTTTAACAATTAAAATTAATTAAATAATTTTGTGATTTGTTGTTTGTTTTTGACAAAAATAAGCAAGCTTGCGCGGGAATGAAATGAATAATCAGATAACAAGGGAATTGTTGATAATTAAGTCTTTTTAGAATATTTATCTATTAGATTATTATTACTTTAAAGACCTTATTGTCAATATAAAATGGATTAATTTTAGAATACAAGTTAAAAACGCATCTAGGTGCAATTCCTGACTTAGAAAATCCTAAAAAAAGATTCCAAATCAAACCACAATTGGAAGTGGGGCCCGGCACACAAGAGGGCCAACCGGCACTCTTTGAGTGCCGATCGGCATATGGCAAGTGCCAATTGGCACTTCCTAAGTGCTAATTCTCATAGACTTGAAGCCCAGCTCGGAAACCCTCTAATTAAGATAAAACCCATTTATTTTGAATTTTTTGGGGATAACACCACAGTCTAATTCGTATCTAATCTTATTCAGCTTATTTTTCAAGCATTGAATCTCTTTAAATAGAGAAAAAACATCAGAAATTAAGTTCTTTCTTTTTCTGACTTTGCTCCCATTACGTTAAAGATGTTCTGGAAGCCTTGGCTTACAAATTTCTTTTTTGTAAGTAAACATATTTTAGATCTCATAGAAGTTAAACTTCTTTGATTTTTAAAGTATTCTTCCATTGAAGGGTGCATTCATGCAAGTAGGTATTTAATCTCATTCTTGTGTTTATTTTTCTCTTTCTTAATTTATATATATGTGTGTTGTTCATTGCATGGTTTTCATGAATATATGTTTGATTTCGCTGTCAATATAATCTTGTTCACAATTTATGTATTCCATGTTCACATGTTTAGTTGGATTTTTCTTTAGTTGATTAACATGCTTATGATTTAGTTCTTCTTTAAATTTCAAGATCTGCAATTAATCACTAAAACATTTTTTTAAAACCATAACATATTTGTATTTTCATTAAATACAGATATGAAAATTTTTCTAAAGAAAACAGATCTTTATTTTCATTAAATACAGATCTGAAATTCTTACTGAACAAAAACAGATTTGTATTTTCATTAAATATAGATCTGAAATTTTTTCTGAACAAAAATAGATTTGTAATTTCATTAAATACAGATATGAAATTCTTACTGAACAAAAACAGATATGTATTTTAAATACAGATCTAAATTTTTTTTCTGAACATAAAACAGATCTGTATTTTCATTAAATACAGATCTGAAAATTTTTCTGAATAAAAAAATAATCTGTATTTTCATTAAATACCTATCTAAAATTTTTTCTGAAGTAAAATTTGATCTGTATTTTCATTAAATACAGATATTTTTAAATAAGTAATATGTATTTTCATTAAATACAGATCTGAAAATTTTTTCGCATAAAAAACCCACTCTGTATTTTCACTAATAAGTTCAGATGTGAACCTTTTATACTAAAAAAAAAAAAATGGTTTTCTTCTAAAATAAAAATTGCAGATTTTGAATTTTTAAAGAGTGAAGTGATATTGAATATAGGGATTTTAATATGTCATTTTAATGTCGTGCATCATTTAAATGGGTATATAAATGGTCATTTAGAGTCTAGAAGACCAGACTCCGTCTGGGTAGAATAGGTGCCTAACACCTTCTCATTCTGTAACCTAGCCCCTGAATCTAGATTTTGGTTTGTAGATAGTGCTTTATCTGTTCTTTTAGATTGTAATCTAGGGTACAAAGCCTTGTAATTTTCCTTTTTTTAGATTGCAATCTAGGAAACAAAGCTTTATAATTTTTTACTAGATTGTAATTTAGGAGACAAAGCCTTGTATATTTCATTTATTAGATTGTAATTCAATTATATAAATGAGAAGTTGTATTATTCAATCTTTCTTTTTTCTTATTTTTTGTAAAAATATATAAGTGGCGACTCCACACATAATCCTGAAAAAGGAAGGTGCCGATACCTCACCCCATTTCCGAGAGCCAGTTTTTCGATCTCTCACAGTGGCGACTCAACTGGGGATGTCAAGGGCTAAGCTTCACATTAGACTTTAGATGACCAATTATATACCTTTATTTTTTGTATGATGTTTTTGTTTGTTTGGTTGCCTATGTCTTGCATTGTTTGCATGTTATTTTATTTGAAAATGCCATGTTGGTTATTAAAAGCTTTCCCTAACTGTCATAGTATGTGCCATCAAAACAACAAATATGCATGTACCCATCTCAATATACGGTGGTAGTAACCATGGATCACTGGTCTTCGTTAGATTCGGGTACCCAGTGGTGAACTCACCAACTCATAGTCCAAAGTCACTGAATCATTTCTTGTTGACTAAAAAGGATTGACCATGCCATTTGGACCAACGTAACGTTCATTACATTACAAGTTGGGAGGTGTAACATCCTAGCTATGGGAAACAATACAACAACAAACCCACCCTACAATGTAATGACTTAGAACATATCCTTAGGCTGGTCCATGTTAAAATTGCATTGCACATTGTATGTGTTTGACTATTGTTTGAACCGTGGTGAGCCCAAGTTCAACACTTGGGCCCATCATAATTGTTTGAACGTCGTGTGCTTTATAAAACTGATTTTTTTTTTTTTCTAGAAAGAAAGGTATGTCATGTGTATGTAGTTTGAGCCCAAGCTTGCTAAGCCCAAAGTCCATCAAGCTCATCCAAACTCAAGCCCATCAAGTTCATAAGTTCATCAAACTCGAGCTCATCAAGCTCAATGAGGATTCAAGCTCAATTCCATCAAGATCAAGCCATCTTCCTCGAGTTTAGGCCTACCAAGGTCCAATTTTTATAATTTCAACTCAAACATCCACAATGGACGAAGAAAAAACAAGCAACCCGACTTTGCCTCATTTCACAAGCAGTCAAGCCATAGTTGGGTTTTCAAGATCATTGTTCATCTTAAAGTTTTTTTGTTTACTACATGTTTCAATTAGAAAATATTTGTTGAAGTTTAATGTATTTTTGTTAATTATCATGTTTCATGCATTTTGTTTAAAAAGAAATTCCAAAAAATCCAAAAAAACAAGAGATTTTGAGGAAAAAAAAATATTTTCAAAATATTTCAAAAAATTAAAAAAAAAAAAAAAACAAAAACAAATCTTTTGGACTAGGGACATTAGCCTTCCTTGTAATCTCTTTCTAAAATCCCTTTTTGTTCTTTCGTAGACTCCAAGATTATTCTAAAGCCTCCCTCTCAAAGACCCCAAAATGTTTTCAAAAGCCTTCTTTTCAAGAGAATACAAGATGATCCATTTGACAAAGCTTCTTCCGAATCATAATGATTAATTGCTCTACCAATCAATTTGTACTAATGAGGGATTTTACTTCATTCAATACATGGAAGGACTTTTGCTAAACATTAAAAATATGATAAGAAAAATTCATAAAAGGCAATCAAAGAAATTCATCCACTTATCCAAATTCCTCAAACCAAATACACTCAATCCCAATCCCTACAGAATTTTTCACATCGAGCATTTATACTTCTATTCCAAGAATAATTTATGAAAAGAGTTTAAGTCATTATGCTTACAAGAAAGCATCACTAGTGATAGAAGGCCGCCTTTGGTAAGCTACATTATTCCTTGACACCCATTACAATAATTATCCTTTGCTAGCCAACTTGAGCCTTTAAACAATTAGCTTGTTTTTTAATGAACCCACTAGAAACTTAAACCTTGGGTGGGAAAATTAAGTATGCATGCTTAAATCTCAAGATGAGGAAGTGTTGACCTTATGGATTCAACACCACTCGGTAAGGTCCTTAATGAAGACAATGAGACCGGTTCAAAAGAAGGAAAAGATGAAGAGTTCATCAAGTTTAGGAAAGAGAGTTCATCAAAGAAAAGGGATAATTCATGTTGGAAAATCTGGTTTTGTATCTCATACAAAACACACAGCGGAAGCAACAAACATGGATCTATTTCATTCATGATTGATACATGCACTATGTAAATTTCAAAATTTAAAAACGAGATTGCATACCTTGGTGCGGTGAAATTCAAAACAAAAGATTAGAAGTACTTGGGAACACTTTTAATCTTCACTCCAATTCCACTTTACGCCCAAGAAGTGTGGTCTCTTAATCAATTTCCAATGGAGAAAAATTGAGTGGCTTCACTCAGACATACACACCACTTCACAATGATGTTTCTTTTTCTCTCTTATAAAAAATTCTGTATGTTTCTCCCTTTATAATTAACTGATTATCTAATTGGACCGGCCTATTGGGCCTTTCCAATTGGACTTTAGTGTGTGGCTTGTAGTGGGACCAAAAGGGACCAATAAGACACTAGCTCCAATGGGCCTTGGGCTTTTCTATCAACTCTTAACAAGCCCAAAGTTGCCATTAATTATATTTAATACCACTATATAAATATAATTGCACTCTAGGTCTTATTAATAAATTATATCCCAATACTTTATTATACATGCAACCCCTTCATAAAATATTCGTAGTAATACAAAGTCATGAATATAGACTGCCACTTTGAAAAATTACTACATATTAATCCTTGAGTACCCGGTTTAATCCTTTAAGTTATTCATCATATATTAATCAAATCCAATTTCATAAATATATACTTTAGTATATCCTTACTAAAGTGGTTAGGCCTAACACTCTGAATAACCAAATCCATTAAACTTATCTAAAGGGAATATTTTATATCTCCGTTAAGAGATTATAAATTTCATCTTGAGAATATATGTTCCATCAACACTAAATGTGGCTGCCCAATATACTGAGATTTTGATCGTGACTTTAGATCTCACTGCTGATATATCAACGCAATCTATATCTCATGATCAGGTCCATTATTCTCTCAGGATTAAGAGTTCATGCAAAAAGAAGTCGTGAGATTTATTATTCATTTAACAGTCGTTAGTAGAATAATAAATCTCATAGCAGTCCAGTTCAATATGTTTTAAATCTTAAAACATATCAACATATTAACTAGAAGTCTCCACTTTCATGATCAAGACAAATCTTCTTAGTTGACATGTTATAGTCTTCACAGATGAAATGCCCGATTTCATCACCGACTACGAACTATAATTTTGAGTTTACAAAGAACTTGTGATCTATATCTTCCATGACTAAATCACATAAATCACATACTATGCATCTCATGGACTATATGATAATGTCAAAATATTCATGTTGCCATTATATTAGATAATAATAAAACAACTTTATTAATCATAACATTAAGTCATACATAATGTCATACATAGTGTCATACAATAGGATTTAAGGGCACATATCCTAACAATCTCCCACTTGCCCTAAAGACTATTGTGCACTAATCTAACTCCCATTCCCTCCAAATGTGACTCAAAAGTCTATTGTGGCAAGGTTTTGGTAAAGGGATCCGCTAGATTACTTGCACTATCAATCTTTGCTACTACTACATCTCCCCGAGCAACAAAGTCTCGAATAATGTGGTACTTTCTCTCAATGTGCTTTCCTTTCTTGTGATTCCTTGGATCCTTAGATTGTGCAACCGCTCCACTATTGTCGCAAAATAATGTGATGGGAAGTTGCTCCATTCTCATAACACCAAGATAAAAAAGGAATTTCTTGAGCCAAACAGCTTCCTTTGCCGCTTCACAAGCAGCAACATATTCAGCTTCCATGGTGGAGTCCGCAATACAAAATTGCTTAACACTCCTCCAACTAATGGCTCCACCTCCCATGGTGAATGCACAACCTGAAGTAGACTTTCTGAAATCAAGATCTGACTGAAAATCTGAATCTATATAACCAATTGGAATTAAATCCTCACTATGTTAAACAAGCATATAATCTCTTGTTCTCCATAAATACTTGAGAATATGCTTTACAGCTTGCCAATGTTTAAGTCCTGGATTCGATTGATATCAGCTGACCATGCCAACTGAATAACAGATATCTGGTCTAGTATATAGCATTGCATACATGAGACTTCCCACTGCAGAAGCATAAGGAACTTGTCTCATCATATGCTCTTCCTCTAGAGTCTTAGGCCTTTGGTCATCAGACAGAAGAACTCCATGTTTAAAAGGAAGTAATCCTTTCTTGGAGTTTTGCATGCTAAACCGTTCTAGAACCTTATCTATATACCTAGTTTGTGATAAACCTAACATCTTATTCTTGCGATCATGCCAAAGCTTGATCCCTAGAATAAAGTTAGCTTCACCCAAGTCTTTCATTTCAAATTGGCTTGACAACCAAACCTTTACCGATGACATTACCCTTACATCATTTCCAATGAGTAGAATATCGTCAACATAAAGCACTAAGAACATTATTACTTTATTTTGATGTCTTTTGTACACACATGGTTCATCAAGATTTTGTTCAAAACCAAATGATTTGATTGCTTGATCAAATCCGATGTTCCATGACCTAGATGCTTGCTTAAGTCCATAAATGGACCTTTTCAACTTGCATACCATATGCTCTTGGTTCTTTGCTATGAAACCTTCCGGTTGCATCATATAGATTTCTTCTTCAAGATTGCCATTAAGAAATGCAGTCTTGACATCCATTTGCCAAATCTCATAATCATAATGAGCAGCAATGGATAAGAGAATTCTGATAGATTTAAGCATGGCTACTAGCTAAAAATTTTCATCATAATCAATATCTTCTTTTTGTGTATACCCTTTCGCCACTAGTCTTGCTTTAAAGGTTTCAACCTTCCCATATATCCCTCTCTTCCTCTTGTAAACCCATTGCAACCAACAGGTTTAATGTCATTAGGCGCCTTTACAAGATCCCATACTTGATTGGAATACATAGAATCCAATTCAGATTTCATAGCTTGGACCTAATAATGTGCATCTATATCATTCATTGCCTCCTTACAAGTGTAAGGATCTGATTCAGCCTCTTCTAGGATAGCTTCATAAGTTTCTCCCAAACCTATAAATCTTATAGGAGAGCGAACAATTCTCCTACTACGGCGAAGTACCTGTGTACTTGTCATCTCATGAGTAATGTCTTGTGGTGTATCCAATACAGCCACATCATTCCTAGTTTTATTTATTGGTTGTTCAATTACAGGTTCATCTAATTCAACCAATACAACTTTACTTCTAGGATTAAAATTATTCACATAATCATCTTCTAAAAATTTGGCATGGGTGCTAATAAACACTTTGTTATCCTTATGATTATAGAATAAATAACTCTTGGTTTCCTTTGAATACCCTAAAAATATGCATACTTCTGTTTTAGCTTCCAACTTAACAGACTTCCCTTTCAACACATGTGCTGGACATCCCCAACTGTGGAGATATTTCATACTAGGCTTGCGCCCACTCCACAATTACTTAGGTGTGTTGGGAACAAATTTTGATGGAACTAAATTCAAAATATGCACTACAGTTTTTAGTGCATATTCCCAAAAGGAAATTGGAAAATTTGAATAACTCATCATGAACCTAACCATTTCCAAAAGAGTCCTATTCCTTCTTTCCCCTACACCATTTTGTTGGGGAGTTCCAGGTGCAGTCAATTGGGAGACAATCCCATTTTGAATTAGGTAATCCTTGAAATCCCCAAGAAGGTATTCGCCACCTTGATCAGATTGAATGGCCTTTATGTGTTTACCCAATTGATTTTCAACTTCAGCCCTAAACTCTTTGAACTTTTCAAAGGCTTCGGACTTCCGTCTCATTAGGTACACAACCATATCTTGAGTAATCATCCGTGAAAGTAATGAAGTACTCATAACCTCCTTTTGATTGGGTTGACATAGGACCACATACATCTATATGAACTAATTCAAGCAACTCTTGGGCCCTTCTACCTTTTGCATTAAAAGGTCATTTGATCATTTTACCTTCCAAACAAGATTCGCAAATTGGAAATCCATCAAAGTCCATGGGCTGTAAAAGTTCATCTTTGATTAGTCTTTGAATCCTATTTAAATTAATATGACCTAAACGCAAGTGCTATGGATATGCATCACTAGTAGAAGGAAAATTTCTCTTTAATGATTTTACATGAGAGCTACTATCTAATTCAGAATTGTATAATTCATGCTCATCAGGAGTTAAAATATAAATACCATCCACAATATTGCCAGAACAGATAAACACTTTATCCTTCTTTGTTACAACATTGTCTTTTAGGATAACATAATATCCATGTTTACCTAAATAAGTTGCAGAAATTAACTTCCTACGAACATTAGGTACATACAAACAGTCTCCTAATATTAAAGCCCTAGACTCAAAACATAAATTAAACACTCCAACAGCTACAACTGGTATTCTGCTCCCATCAGCCAAAGTAAGATTCAATTCCTCTTCATTCAGCTTTTTGGTCTCTTGGAATCCCTGCAAAGTATTGTAGATATGATTAGTACAACCTGAATCCACACACCAGGAATCCGTGGGATTCCGTACTAAACATGTTTCAAGAAGGAATGTACTTTTCATACCTTTATTCTTGGCAGCCTTAAATATTGTACAATTCCTCTTCCAATGTCTTTTCTCACCACAATGGAAATACTTTCCTTTGGTTTTCTTTCCTTTGTTGGCAACTCCTAAGGCAACTTGTTTACCATCTCTTTTGGTGAAGTCCTTCTTCTTCTTCTTCTTTTTACCCTTGCCTTTTGACTTAGGTTGAGAAGTAGAAGCTTCAGCCATATTGGCATCAACACTAGAAGTACCAAGGATGCCTTCCGCCGCTACCAACTCATTCATCAATTAAGACAATGTATAAACCTTTTTGTTCATACTATAGTTAAGCCTGAATTGCTTGAATGATTCTGGTAGTGACTGGAGTATCATATCCACTTGGGATTCTCCATCAATATCGACACCTAAAACTTCCAATGTATTCAGATTAGAGATCATCCTTAGACAATGCTCCCTCACTGAAGTACCTTCAGCCATTTTGGTATTATAGATTTGCCTCATAGTTTCCTGCCTTACAGAACGGCCTTGCTCACCAAATATCTCCTTCAAACTTAGCATAATGTCTAAAGCTAGTTCTACATCCTGCATTTAATGTTGTAGAACATTTGAAATATATGCTAGGATATAGCACTTGGCCATCTCATTAGATTTCTATCAACGATCATATCGCTGTTTTTTCTCAAAAGGAGCATCTAATGATGGAAAGGTAGGACATGGTTGAGTAAGCACATATTTGTGCTCTTCAGCAGTAAGAACAATGTCCAAATTTCTTTTCTAGTCAACATAGTTGGATCCAGTCAGTTTGTTTTGATCAAGAATAGCAACAAGTGGGCTAAATGATGCCATGACTTAAATCTGAAAATAACAAACATGAATATAATAAGTAAACTGGACATTATCAATTTAACATATAAGCATATAATATGGAACCTTAATAAAACCATAAAATAATATATGCAACGACAACCCAATCCATGTCCATAATTCCTTGATAGTAAGTTTATTATAAACACACTAATTGGCTGAGAAATATTCTCATTATTAATGCTATCATGGTAACTCTTACCAAACAAAAATAATATGATGTTTTGTCTTTAGCCTCTAAGTAATAATGACATAGCTCCTTTGAGAGGTTAACATTACAGTTAGTCTAGTGTACACCATTATCAAGAATTATGTGTAGCCACATTTCATCTCCCTTTATAGTGTTTAAACTTGTAGTACCATGGAACAAAACACCCTCCTTTGGGATCGCGAGGCATATACGCCAAGACGAGGTGTTTTTCCACACTGCTTTAAACGGGTAAGTTCAATCTTGTAGTACTATGAAGTAAACATCTTCCTTTGGGATCGCGAGGCATATACGCTAAGACGAGGTGTTTACCCAAACTCCTATGAACGGATAATGGAGGCCGTGAGATCCAACCATTGTATCTCTCTTCCACTAGGTGTTTTAAATTAGAGGTTTTTAAGATCAAGAACCATAATAACGCTAGACACCTTGAAAACATAATCCTAATCTTATTAGGAATAAATTTCATTAAACAAAACTTTAATCCTAGCGTTGATATATAATATATTATATTATATTATACATATAATATAATTTATATTATAAATATATAATATAATATAAGGATTGAAACCTTAATATATATAGATTGGATATATCCGTATGCAACTTTTATATATTCGGATTGGAGCAATGCTTATATTGCCAAGCCATGCAACCATTTGTTTCACGCAATGCTTATATTGCCAAGCAACTTTTATATATAAGGATTGGAGCAATCCTTATATTTGCTTATACATTGGCAATTTATATATTGAGTGAATATGCCAAAGCATGCAAGCCTTTGCACATGGCAGTTAACATTAACCCATGACAGTTATACGGATTCAAAGGCATGCATCCAAGCCACAATATATCATTGATAATATATAATATACGGATGGAGGCTTTATATAAGCCTTTAAGCCTTTAAAGCCTTCCACTACATGCTTATAAGATGGAAACCATGCAACCCTTAACTGCCATGTGCGTGAATAAGTTATGGCACCGCTTGACTATTTCAATGAAGACACGGCTTCATTGAATAACAATCAATCCTTGGCATTAACAACACACGGCACCATTGAATAACTATCAATCCTTGGCCATAAATTTCAATCTATATATCACATATATAAATGAATCATGCCATATGAATTCCAACGCTAATAGCAAAAATTCATAAAGCCATGATTATCAAACCATGTCTACGCAAAAGAACACGTTCAAGGACACAATAATGCAGAAAATTTTACTGCAGAAAATTAAAACACAAAGATAATGGTTTTCTTAAATTCTAAATTTCATTCACATGCTATACAATCATGATATGAAAACCTAGCTCTGATACCAATTGTTGGAAAATATGGTTTTGTATCTCATACAAAACACATAGCGGAAGCAACAAACATAGATCTATTTCATTCATGATTAATAACATGCACTATGCAAATTTTAGAATTTAAGAACGAGATTGCGTACCTTGGTGCGGTGAAATTCAAAACAAAAGATTAGAAGTACTTGGGAACACTTTTAATCTTCACTCCAATTCCACTTTACGCCCAAGAAAAGTGGTCTCTCAATCAGTTTCCAAGGGAGAATAATTGAGTGGCTTCACTCACACATACACATCACTTCACAATGATGTTTACTTTTCTCTCTTATAAAAAATTTTGTATGTTTCTCCCTTTATAATTAACTGATTATCTAATTGGGTCGACCTATTGGGCCTTTCCAATTAGGCTTTAGTGTGTGGCTTGGAGTGGGACCAAAAGGGACCAATAAGACACTAGCTCCAATGGGCCTTGGGTTTTTCTATCAACTCTTAACAAGCCCAAAGTTGCCATTAATTATATTTAATACCACTATATAAATATAATTGCACTCTAAGTCTTATTAATAAATTATATCCCAAGACTTTATTATACATGCAACCCCTTCATAAAATATTCGTAGTAATACAAAGTCATGAATATAGACTACCACTTTGAAAAATTACTACATCTTAATCCTTGAGTACCTGGTTTAATCTTTTAAGTTATTCATCATATATTTATGAAATCCAATTTTATAAATATATACTTTAGTATATCCTTACTAAAGTGGTTAGGCCTAACACTCTGAATAACCAAATCCATTAAACTTATCTCAAGGGAATATTTTATATCTTCGTTAAGAGATTATGAATTCCATATTGAAAATATATGTTCCATCAACACTAAATGTGGCTGCCCAACATACTGTGGTCTTGACCGTGACTTTAGATCTCACTTCTGATATATCAAAGCAACCTACATCTCATGATCAAGTCCATTATTCTCTCAGGATTAAGAGTTCATGCAAATAGAAGTCGTGAGATTTATTATTCATTTGACAGTCGTTAGAAGAATAATAAATTTCACAGCAGTCCAGTTCAATATGTCTTAACTCTTAAAACATATCAACATATCAACTAGAAGTCTCCACTTCCATGATCAAGACAAATCATCTTAGTTGACATGTTATAGTCTTCACAGATGAAATGCCCAATTTCATCACCAACTATGAACTATAATTTTGAGTTTACAAAGAACTTGTGATCTATATCCTCCGTGACTAAATCACATAAATCACGTACTATGTATCTCATAGACTATATGATAATGTCCAAATATTCATGTTGCCATTATATTAGATAATAATAAAACAACTTTATTAAGCATAACATTAAGTCATACATAATTTCATACATAGCATTATACAATAGGATTTAAGGACACATATCCTAACAATTCACTCCATTAAGCTAGGAAGGAAGGAAATCCATCAATGAGAGATAAAATTTTGAGAAAGCATCAAACTATGAGAAAAGGCCATCAAGCTAGAAAAGACTTCAACAAAAGAAAAAGAGAGAGTAGTGAATGCAAGAATTTTCATCAAGTTGTGAGATAATATTGATTTATCAGAAGACATAAGAGACATGAGATTCCATAAAAGATCATTCAAGTTGAAAAGGATGACAAAAAATGAAGATTCATCAAGAGAAGAAATTAAATCAAATTGAGAAAGATGAGGAAACGAAAAAAGTAAGATATATTTCATCAAAGAACATGTTCAGTCAAGTCGAGAAAAATGAAAGTGCCTTAGAAAAAGATAAAAGGACGTCAACGAGAGATGCAAATTCATCCCAAGAAAGATGAAACTCAATCAAACTGAAAGAAATAGAAAATGAAGTTGAATGAAAGATAATAGAATTAAAAATAAATAAATAAATAAATAAATAAAAAGAGCTCGCTAGGCTAAAAAACTGAAAAGGTGGTTTAGGCAAAAATTATGGACAAAAAAAAAAAAGCTCACTAGGTTGAAAACCCGAAAGGGCGGTCTAGCCAAAAATCAGGGCCTAAAAAAATAAAAAATAAAAAAGGGCCCACTAGGCTGAAAACTTGAAAGGACAGTCTAAGCAAAAGTTATTGCAAAAAAATAATAAAAAATTCAAAAAAAATCTTTCAAAAAAATGAGAGTGAGTTGTCTGACCACAAGATAGGATGATAAGAAGACCAAAAAGAGGAAGTTGTCAAACTAAAAAAAATCAAGACCAATGAAAGGAATCAATGAAGACCAATGAGAAGATGATGAACATGATAAGGATTTTAGCACAAGAGTCAATGATGGAAGATGTGGAAATATCTTCCAATGCTTGAGTTTAAAGTATTGCTTACTTGGGGAAATATCATTAGTGTTTTGAGTCTTTTATATCCTTCCTTTCAAAAACCCGAACCTAGCGTACATTACAACCTTTGAATAAAACACTTCTTGAAGTCTTGCTTATTGAATGCACACATCTACCTCTGATAATATTTTCTCTTGGATTAAGAAGGAAAATTGCTCAGTATTATCAAGCCCTACTAGTTGATATCTTTAAAAGACCAAAGTTCACAAATTCTCAAGTGACTTAAAAAAAATTTCTAAGCTCCCAATCACTCCCATTCCAAACACTCCTTTTGTTTGCTTCCAACAAAACATAACTCTCAAGAGAACAAAATTTCCAAATTCTCAAAAATGTTCAAATCTTCCAACTTAGGATTTTTGCCTTTCTTGTTTCTTTCCAACATATGGGATTTCCAAGAGTCCCACATTTCATTTCTTTGATTGTCTTTCAAGACTTAATCTAAAAATTTTCACAATGACGAAACAAATTTGATTACATGTTTTTAATGATTTCAAATCCTTCTTAGCCCATGAGATCGAGTTAACAATTCACCATTATGATTGGTCAAAGAGGTTGTTCAAAGGATCACCTTTTGTAGATTTGAAAAAAGATAAAATTTCAAAAAATCTCATTCTAATTAAATTGTTTTTTTTTTTTTTTGAAAAAAAAGAGAGACCCATTTGAAAAAAAAAAAATTCATTTGTCAAAAAAAAAAATTTCTCAAAACTTTTGTTCGAACTATGTTTGGACCTAATCCTCTATGAGAAAGGTATGTAGGCAGCCTTTCCAAAGGTCTAGTCTCAATCACTCAAAAAAAAAAAAACATTTTTTCAAAGGCTCAAAATCAAGACATTTCTTTGTGTGAATTTAGGCTAGGAACATTTGTTTTGCATTAAGCATATCATCAATTTTCTATGCAAGCATATCTAAACTAGGGGCATTGGCTCAAAACATTTACATAATAAATGATTACTAACAAGCTCATTCAAAGAATCTTTTGCAGGAGGTGGACATGGATCTTTCATTTACTCAACATTCACCATTAATCTTCGGTTTAGATGCTACCATATTCCTAGAAAAAATGGCTAAAAACGTGACAACTAAACAAGGCTCAAGATGTGCTAATCAGCACTCCAACAATGCTGGCAATCCTTATTTTGCCCAATTTTGTGATTTTGATCTTATTTTGCTCAAATTTTTCTCCATTGAAGGTTCATTTACAATAAGATTTTTCAAACATCACATTGATTGTTGAACTATGGGCATTCAGCCATGCCTTGTTTGTGAGAGAACGCAAACTTCCTAAATGAGAAGGGTGCTCTCAAAAAAGAGATTTGGGTGCTTTTAAGGGAACCTCTCTTTTTGGGTAAGTGGTGTGGAGTCGCCACTTATTTTTTACCCCAAAAAAATAAGAAAAAGCTAGATACAAAATGATAAAAGTACTTCATTGTCATTGATTGAATAAAGATAAATACAATCTTGGTAAATTAAACCTTACAATGCTTTGAGTCCTAGTTACAATCTATGTCAAAGAATACAAAGCTTTTGTTCCTAGTTACAATCTACCAAAAATGAAAAATAAGACACTAATCTACCTATCCAAAAACCTAAGTCTGGAGGCTAGCTTACGATTAGGCACCTATTCCGCCCAGATGGAGTCTGGTCTTCTAGACTCTAATAACGATTATACCCTTTTTGCATGATGTGCCTGATATGTTGACAAACACTTGATCATAACTAACTCAAGTAAATTTACCTTATGAATGTATATTTTTATAAAAATTCAAATATGCTTTGTGAATAAAGAAAAAAAATAAATATTTATAATGAAAAATGAGATTTGTTTTGTGAATTAAAAAAAATTAAGATTTGTAAAGAAAAATCATATCTGTTTTGTGAATAAAAAAAAATTAAGATTTGTAATGAAAAATCAGATCTGTTTTTGTGTAGTTAAAATTAGTTTCTATTAAAAAAAATGTCAGGTCTATTTTTGTGAAAATTTGAAAAAATGATTTTATCAAGAAGAATCAGATCTGTTGTTGGACATAACATAAAAAAGACTTTTTGAAAAAGGATTCACACTCATAAGATAAATTTATTTTACATGCATCACATATTTATTTTAATAGAAATCTAATTTTTATCTACACAAAAACAGATCTAGTTTTGAATCTTGAAAAAAAGCAGATTTGTATTTAATGAAAATACGTATCAGTTTTATATGTTAAGAAAATCAGATCTGTATTTAATGAAAATATAGATCAGTTTTGTGTGTTAAAAATCAGATTTGAAAAATTCAGATCTGTTTTTAGTTTAAAGAGATCATTGACAATTAGCAGATTTTGAGATTCAAGAGAAAAATCACAAATATATATATATATATATATATGTATATCATCTAAGAACATATTTAAAGAAATATTTTATCAAAATAAGGCAATTATATCAAAAATTAAAAGTAATCAAACATGCATCATCAAACAAAATTAATAGAAAAAACGAGAAAAAGTAAAGAAATAAACTATCTCTTGCATGAGCATGCTCCTCTTAGTGAAAGGATATTTTAGAATTCAAAGAAATTTATTCAACTCTTTGAAGCGTAAAATATTTCGCTTATAAAAAAGAAATTCCTAAGGCAAGAGCCTCTAGAACATCTTTAATGTAAAGGGGAATTGAAAAGAACAGAAGAGCCAGAAAGAGGGGGGTCAGAAAGCGTGAAAAAAGTGTGTTGAATTTTGAGAGGCGTCCTTTATTTATAGAGGATGGGATGCTTCAAAAAACTAGTTGCATGATCAGAATACGAATTGCGATGTGTCCTTATCTCTATAAAATCTAAAAATGTAAGGTTTACCTCAATCCAGAAGTCCTTAGGCCGGACCTTGAATTTGTGATAATCGCACTTGAAAAGTGCCAAATGGTAGTTTTGGGTGCTAGACCCGCGTTTGAGTTTTGGTCCACGTTGGACTCCTTTTTTGAGGTTTTTTTAGCCGGGATTTGCACTTAGATGCATTTTTCATCCGTATACTAAAAATTAAACCCCTTTTTTGGATATTTAGGTCTTTCAAATCATGATTATCTTGTAGATAATTATTTCAGAAAGTCTTAATTATCTACAATTTCATTGCTATCTGATTATCCACTTTATTCCCATGCAAGCAAGTCTATTTTTGTCACTAACCAACAACCAATCACAAAATCATTTAATTAATTTTAATTGTCTAACCAATTAGAATTAATTTAAATTAATCATGCATGGTTGGTTCCACCCAAACAAAATGCATGTAGACCGTGCAAATTTGATCATGTGATATCTTTCAATCTGACAGTCCAATTTGGAAATCGAGCATACTATCACGACCGTTAGAATCTCAAGATCATTTTTATGATTTTCATTGAATGAATTAATGCATTGAATTCAACCATGAATTTTGGGTATGTAAATGGTCATTCTAGCCATCTTCCTAGATTAAATTATGGGTGCCAAATTGAGTGTCTACAGAATACCCTTCATTGACAGAGCTTGCAAAGTGAATGTCAATGTAAAACAAAGACACTGATTCTAGCAGCCATAATTTAATTGAGGTTGATTTTCCAAAGATTACCTAGCCCTAGAACCTAAAACCTTGGAACATAGAACTAGTACCTTGCTATTTTGAAAAATGAAAATTGTGAATTCTTGACCTAATTGATAACTGATAAACCTAAAGTGAATCTTGAAATCTAGGTTGACCGAAAGGCTTCCCTATCTCAATTTGAATGTGGAAGGTTGATCAAGGGGCTTCTCTACCTCGATTTGAATGGAATGTAACCAAGCGGCTTCTCTACCTCGGAACCTGGGCCGATTAAGAGGCTTCTCTATCTCAAACTTGAATTGTGATGACCAAGTGGCTTCTCTACCTCGATTTGAATGGAAGGTAACCAAAGGGCTTCTCTACCTCGGAACCTGGGCCGATTAAGAGGCATCTCTATCTCAAACTTGAATTGTGACGACCAAGTGGCTTCTCTACCTCGATCTGAATGGAAGGTAACCAAGGGGCTTCTCTACCTCGGAACCTAGGGTGATTGAGAGGCTTCTCTATCTCAATCTTGAATAATGGCGACCAAGGGGCTTCTCTACCTTGATTTGAATGGAAGGTAACCAAGGGGCTTCTCTACCTCGGAACCTAGGGCAATTGAGAGGCTTTTCTATCTCAATCTAAAATTGCGGTGACCAAAGGGCTTCTCTACCTTGATCTGAATGGATGGTAACCAAGGGGCTTCTCTACCTCGATCTGAATGGAAGGTAACCAAGGTGCTTTTCTACCTCTAAACCTAGGATGATTGAGAGGCTTCTCTATCTCAATCTTGAACTGTGGCGAGCAAGGGGCTTCTCTACCTCGGAACCTAAGGCGATTGAATGGCTTTTCTATCTCAATCTTGAATTGTGATGACCAAGGGGCTTCTTTATCGTGACCAAGGGGCTTTTCTACCTTGAGCTTGATGAAAGGTAACCAAGGGGCCTCTCTACATCAAAACCTGGAGCGATTAAGCGGCTTCTCTATCTCAATCTTGAATTGTGAGCAACCAAGGGGCTTTTCTTCCTTGATCTTGATGATAGGTAACCAAGGGGCTTCTCTACCTTGAAACTGGGGACGATTGAGAGGCTTCTCTATCTCAATCATGGATTATGGGCAACCAAGGGGCTTCTATACCTCGATCTTAATGAAATATAACCAAAGGGCTTCTCTACCTTGGAACCTGAGACGATTGAAAAGCTTCTCTATCTCAATCTTGAATTGTGACGACCAAGGGGCTTCTCTACCTCGATCTTGATGGAATCTGAAATTGTTCTTGAAGATTTTTTCATGAAGATGTGTCATTTGAAGATTTATTCATGGAGATTTGTCCTTTGAAGATTTATTCATGTAGATTTGTCCTTTGAAGATTTCCTGCGAGAACAATAGGGGTTCATTTAGTTGATTTGTATAACTCATGAACTACCACTCTTTGATCTTTACATTTGATGACTTTGATATGTATGGACTTATCCTTGTAATAGCTTGATTCAGAAAAGTTTAGAGTCTACCTGATGAAGCTTTATGGTGCAAAGGTTTGAATTTACTTGGCAGGTTTTGACATGGGTGATCTTACTTAAACGAGGCATAGCTAAATGCCCCTAGTTTGCAAATTACAGCATGATTTTTGGGAATCTTGGTTGATTATTATTATTTTTTGAAAAGATGATGATGATCTTTTTTTTTTTTTTTGAAAATGAATGAGGCATGGCCGAATGCCCCTATTTTGCATATTGATGCTTTTTTTTTTTTTTTTTGAAAACCTTCATGCTTGAGAAAAAGATGATTTTTTTTTTTTCAAAATGGATGAGGCATGGTTGAATGCCCCTAGTTTAGAAATGGATTCATGATTTTTGGAAATCTTATTATTATTATTATTATTATTATTATTTTTTTTTTTTGAAAAGATGGTGATGATCATTTTTTTTTTTTTGGGAAAATGAATGAGGCATGGTTGAATGCCCCTAGTTTGCATGATTTTTGAAAACCTTTATATTTGAGGAAATTATGATTTCTTTTTTTTTTTTCAAAATAGATGAGGCATGGCCGAATGCCCCTAGTTTAGAGACTTTTGCATGATGACTGTTCATTTTTTAAAAGAATTATTTTTTCTTTCTTTCTTTATTTTTTGAAAAGAATGAGTGATTTTTACTTGTTCCAAAAAGAGGGGATAAGGCATGGCCGAATTCACCTAGTTTAAGAGATGAGCACATGACTTTGAAAAATCTTGATTTAATCAATATTTTTGAAAGCAGTAATGCAAGTAATTTTGTTTTGAAACAAATGGAAAAGACATGTCTAAATGTCCCAGTTTAACAAAAAAAATTTTTTTTGAGTGTTAAATAAAGTCAAAAATGAATCTGAATGGTGCCCAAAAACACAGAACATGATAAGTGGGTCTTTGGTGGTGATGCATCTGCACTTTCAAAGAGTTGATCGGCACTCTTAAAGTGCAGAATGACACTCTTTGTGCTTTTTTGACGCATTTTTTACATTTTTGAGTTTTTTCGAAAAATATTTCCTATGTTTGTGACCGTGAAACACTTTCCTAGTCAGCTACAAACTCTTGAAGCCTATTTAAACCTGGTGAAGGATTGAGGTAGCATATTTTAGCATCTATCCTATAAACAAATCGCTACATCAAGGTTAGTAAGACAAAATATTCACAAGCAAAAGTTATCCATGGCTAACAACCAAAATTTTTTTCATTCATCCATTCATGATATCAATAGATGAGTTCATAGCTTTGACTTTAGTACCAAGACCAATTTTACAGCATACAAACTAGAAGGAATCAAGGCTTTGAGGAATGTCAAAATCAAGTAGGACTTCCTCTATACTGCTGTGAAGTTCTGGGATCCTGAAGATCATGTGTTCTAGTTTAAAACTACTGAACTTTGTCCCACAATTGAAGAATTTTTAGCTATTCTGGGCTATGATCCTAGCAAGAAAGCCGTAGTACTTTCTTGTGATCCCAGGCATAGGGAATCTTTGTCTGATGCTCTAAGGCTTCCTACTTCAATTACCGGTAGCATGATTGAAGGACACATGGTGAATCTTCATGCAGTTATTTCAAGACTGATTAATAAACGTACTTATGGAGTGACTGACAACATGTTGAAAAATTTTGGCTTGGCACTATGCTTCATGGGAAAATTTTTTCTTTGCTTTGGAAGGCATGGTTTTGCAAATGCTTGGGCCGTGTTGTGAGTTAAATTAAGGGTGGTGATAATCCTACTTCTCTGATCTTGGCAGAAACTCTTTTAGGATTGGACTCTGTATTTCGTGGTGGAGAGTCACAAAACTTTCTTGGTAGCCCCTTAACTTTATAGATATGGTTGATGTAAAGACTAGACATGATTGCCAGACCTACAGTTGGTAATTATGGTTCTGGCAGTTTCCTTAGTAGGACTGTCATCAAAACTAAGTGTCAAACCGAAAGCGACTGGGTGAAATTTCTGAACAAGAAATCTAGTGCCTTAATTCGATGGAATTCTGCTGCGGTCTCCAAGATCAGATCTCATCTTCGTAGTTGGATTAAGGAGGGCAACTTTCTATAAGGCGGATAGACTCTTGAGGCAGTTCCAATATGAGCAAGGAATGCCTAGTGTAAAAAGAAGAAAACCTTTCACTCTTGTGGATACAAATCCTACTTCTATAAGGAATATGTTATTGAGCTTAAAGATGGCTGACCGAGGGGATCAATCTTTTGTCAAAGTTCACTTTCACAGGATGACCACAGAATACTCTAACTAGTTGGTGGACAAGATTGCTGATAAGGAGGCTACCATGGTTGCCATGAGAAAGCAATTACTTAGAGACAACTGAGAAAGACATGAGGCTGACAATTATGAGTTTAAAAAGAGGGACAAAGATGGCAAAGTACCTAGCACGGATGGAATCAATGAACAACCAAAGGAGAAAAGATTGAGGATAAAATGATCTTCTTATTTTTGGCTTTGAAAATTTTTATTTTAAAAGTTGATGTGAAACACTTAAGTTTAGGAATTATTTAGGACTTTCAGGTTAAGGGTTCTGTTTAAGGTTTGTTTTTTTTTTTTTTTTTTTTTTTATGGCTTGGTTTAGGGTTTAGGTTTTTTAGGGTTCGGTTTTTTTATGCACTACAAAGCTTCATTAGGTGAATTCTAAACTTGTCTCATCTAAGTTTTAGCAAGGCTAGAAGCAATCCAAGGACAGAGAGCTAAAAGTGGAAGTAAGTATAAATTGTCTGTATAAGGAATACTTTTGTCTCTACAGGGAAATTAAAATACAAGTCAAGCATCATTTAGACTTCAAGTTCGCCTGCGAGAGGATGACCTGGACGCACCCCTAGAGGAGCCACCCTTAGTGTCTACTTCTTGGCTAGCATAAAACTGAGATTCATGTTGCCGGTTCTGAAATTCAAGATTTTTGATTCTCTCCTCCAAGGATCTTGTGTTGGCATCAGCAATTACCATTTGGTTGTTCTGAAAAACCACCATAGACGGGTGTTAAATCCATTACCATGGAGTTCAAGCAAAAATCATTAAAGGAGCATCATCTTTTACCCAATTCACTTCATTGAGCACATATTGAGAAGATTGAGTGCGTGCCACCAACTGCAAACCTCCAATCATCCGCATGCTCTCTTCCACATGAACAACACCAACCTAAAGCACAAATTCGCAAGTTCAGAAATAACTCAATGAACAAAATGAGGACAAAGGACTAAAGGATTTAGGAATATACCAGGTCATTCCAAGGGACATTTGGGGTATACTTCGGCCGGTCTAGATTCATAGAGCTGAATGATTCGTTAGGGTTCATTACTTCATATTGCCATGATGGAAAATGAGGGTATGTCTCCATTGTTGGGGTTTATACCCTAAAATCCAATTTATTGGCATGTCATAAATAATTAAATTGTTTAATTATATGAGACTATCTATAAATGAACTAATGGGACATTATCTTAGTCCATGAGATGCATCGTATGCGATTTATGTGATTTAGTCACAGAAGATATGAATTACAAGTTCTTTGTAAACTCAGAATTTTAGTTCGTAGGCGGTGATGAAATTGGGCGTTTTATCTGCAAAGACTATAACATATCAACTAAGATGATTTGTCTTGATTATGGAAATGGAGATTTCTAGTTGGTATGTTGATATGTTTTATGAGTTAAGACATATTGAACTGGACCGCTGTGAGATTTATTATTCTCCTAACGACTGTTAAATGAATAATAAATCTCACGACTTCTATTTACATCAACTCTAAATCCTGAGAGAATAATGGACTTGATCATGAGATGTAGGTTGCTTTGATATATCAAGAGTGAGATCTATAATGCACGGTCAAAACCTTAGTATGTTGGGCAGCCGCATTTAGTGTTGATGGAACATATATTCTCAAGATGGAATTCATAATCTCTTAACGGAGATATAAAATATTCTATTGAGATAAGTTTAATGGGTTTGGTTATTCAGAGAGTTGGGCCCAACCACTTTAGTAAAGAGTTACTAAAGTATATATTTATGGAATTGGATTCATAAATATATGATGAATGACGTAAAGGATTAAACCGGGTACTCAAAAATTAAGATGTAGTAATCTTCAAAGTGGTAGTCTATATTCATGACTTCTTATTACTACGAATATTTTAATGAAGGGGTTGCATGTATAACAAAATCTTGGGATATAATTTATTAATAAGGCCTAGAGTGCAATTATATTCATATAGTGGTATTGAATATAATTAATGGTAACTTTGAACTTGTCAAGAGTTGACAGAAAAGCCCAAGGCCTATTGGAGCTAGAGTCTTATTTGTTCTATTTTGATCCCACTCCAAGCCATATACTAGAGCCCAATTGGAATGGCCCAAAAGGCTAGTCTAATTAGATAATTAGTTATATATAAGGAGAGAAATATATAGAATTTCATAGAGTCTTTTCATAAGTGTTTTTTTCATCAATATTACACAAGGAATGAAATGGTTTGTATGTGAGTGTTGGACACTCCCTTGTTCTCTCCTTGGAAACTGATTGTGAGACCACACATCTTGGGCATTAAGTGAAATTGGAGTGAAGATTAAAAGTCTTCCCAAGAACTTCTGATTTTTAGTATTGAATTTCATCGCACCAAGGTACTCTTTCTTGTTCTTAAATTCTGAAAATTTCTTAGTACATGTTATCAATTGCGAATGAAGTAGATCCGTTAATTTTCTGCTGCGTATGTTTTGTATGTGATATGAACATGTATTTTCCCAACAATTGGTATCAGAGCAGTCTTCAATTCAAATCTGAATAACATGGTTTGTGTGGTTTAGAATTAGAGATAATAGTTTCACGATATTAGAAAGTTATATATGCATTTAATTTTCTGCATGGGTGTTGAAACTATGATTTGATAAAAACTGATATTGATGTTATGATGTTGTTTAAATCTGAATTTAAGTATGTTAAATTTATCTTTAAGGCTATAGCATCAATGGAATTCAGTTTTGATATCAAATTCTGTATATCATGTTTATATGATGGTTGTTTGTTCATGAAAAATCGTTGAAAACTGTTTGCAACTGCTCTGGAAAACTGAAAACACGGGTTTTTCACTGGTTAACTTCCAGCAAAGTTACTCGCAAAAAATGTTTCTGAAGACAAAAACTTTTCGCGGGTAAGCTTTACTTGGGAAACAGTCGCAAGACAGTAG
Organism: Lithocarpus polystachyus; assembly: GCA_033629205.1. NCBI lineage: Eukaryota > Viridiplantae > Streptophyta > Magnoliopsida > Fagales > Fagaceae > Lithocarpus > Lithocarpus polystachyus. The sequence continues at coordinate 43,901,838 of CM066166.1, forward strand.
CGAAAATATCTGTCTGATTTTTGGTGTTTTCAATTTTTTGCTTTAACTCATTTTCGCGGGAAGAGCTTAGTCGCGAGATTCTCGCGAAAATACATTTGAAGGGAATTTTGAATATTTTCTAAATGTTTTCAAATGTATAAAGTGTAAGGAAATGTGTGATGAGATTACACATGATTCTAACTAAAAGACCTAATGAGATCAAAGATATTAGTTAAATAGAGCTCTTAGTCCTAAATAGTTTAGGACTTGTCTTTTAAGAAACATTCTAATGAGATTGGAATTGTTATATGATTAAAAGTGCTTAATTTATTTTAATTAGAAGTTTTAATGAGATTAAAGCTTAATTAAAAGGTATATATATTTTTTCTAATGAGATTAGAACTTTTTATTTAGTAAATTAAGGATAGAGTTCTTTATGACTAATTTTTGATCCATTAGAGTTTAAGGAATCCTAAATAGTTTAGCATTTCCATTTCAGTTAGCGATTCTAATCAGATTAGAGTCTTCAACAAGTGCAAGGTTATTAGTTGTGATGGGATCACAATTATTTAAGAAAAACCCATACAACGAGTGGGAATGGTGAAATAACCCTTTTGTTAAGTTTATTGTAATGTGAATAGATGCCTTATCTTGACTTCGAGTCTTGCATTCCATACGGAGGGTATTTACTTCACGGATTACAAGGTTAAACTTCTTTGTGATTGCGCGAATGTTCGTTACGCTATAGTGACGTGACTTAGTTACATCACATTGAATTTAAACAATTAAACACATTTGATGTGTAGAGTTAAAATTGTGATTAGATCACAATGATTTCATGACAATCCACTTGTTTTAAAATTTCTAGTGGGAGAGAGATATAAGGGTTAGATCTCACGGCCTCCATTGTCGGTTCATGGTGGTGTGGGGTAAACATCTCGTCTTGGCCGCAAGCCTTGCGTTCCATGCGGAAGATGTTTATTTCATGGTACTACAAGACTGAATTTCTTGGTTTATAGTGGTTTGATCAAACACCTTGTCTTAGCTTCGAGCTTTGCATTCCATGCAGAGGGTGTTTTTATCATGGTACTAAAAAATAAACCTGTTAAAGGGATGAAATGTGGCTACACATGATTCTAGATAATGGTGTACACTAGACTAAGTGTAATGTTAACCTCCCAAAGGAGCTATGTCATTATTACTTAGAGGCTAAAGGAAGAGCGGCAAATTATTTTTGTTTGGTAAGAGTTACCATGATAGCATTAATAATGAGAATAATTCTCACCTGATCATAGTGATTGGTATGACCTTGCTTCTGAGGAATATTAATTGCGGGATTAGGTTGTCGTTGCACCTAGTGTAGTATGTTTTTCGGGTTTCATACTATATGGTTATGGATGCAAAATATAATGTCCCTGCAATTATGTTCATAGTCTCAAAATAAAGTTGTCATAATTTTGTTCTCTAGCTACTATTTTAAGTGAATCACATTAACTAAGAAATAATTTGGACATGATACTTATAGGAGCTAAAGTACATAAATATGTTTCGATTCAGCATTGTCATAATTTCCTATGCACGATGCATTGATGGAAGATAGCTTATGATATGATCATAGTCTCCATTGAAATGCTAAAATGTTACATTGGCTTCTATCTCAAGTGTGCTACAGCATGAGATACAAGAGTTAGTACTAGACTTAGACTTTATATTAAGTCTAAATGAGATATTTGGTATGAATCATATTGAATGCCGAGAAAGGCTTGAGGAGTTCCAATACTATATCATTTTATGAAAATGTTTTAATTTTAAAAATTAATTGGAATTCTTGGATGTAGAGATTAAATGTTAATCTCGTTGGATATGATCCATAAGTCCTCGTTAGAACCATTTAATCAATTCAGATTGTTTTCAAAATAAATTCTTTTTATGTTATCTGAATTGATGAGTGAGTTCTACGCAACGGAATTCATCCTAAAAGCTAAGGCTAGGATCAATATGATTTAATTCAAATTCTTAGCCTGAACCGAAAGGTAAGGGTGGTAAGAAAAGGAATTATAATACCAAACCTTTGGACAAGTAAGTTGTCCTAGTAGTTGCCAAAAGGAAATTAGACTCAAAAGCATGACCAAAAGGAAAGTGTTTCTGTTTTGGTAATGCTAAATATTGTCCATGATTATTTTCTAGATGGCAATTTACATGTTTTACCTTTTAAAGAGAAAGTTTCCATCCTTTGTTATTGTATGTATTTGGCACTTATGTCTCGATCTTATTAATCTAAATGATATTCAAGATTGGTGAAAGATGGTCTTTTAGAACCATTATTTTATTATATTCCAAGTCTATGAATTCTATTTAGAGGATAATAAGATCTAGGGCTCCTTTATTGTAAAGGAATAAAGTTCCAATGACTTCTTTAAGTCAGCACATACATGAAGGATGAATAAGACTCTTTTAGAAATAGTAAAGCACATGATAAGTATTTCCATTTGCTTATTTCCTTTGGAGATATACTCTAGTAATTATTATACATTTTCTAAAGTTGATTGCAAAAGTTTGTTCCTAGGACAATTTTCAAATCGTGGATTGGGTGAAAACCTAGTATATGATACTTTCACTTTTGGAAATGTCCAGTACTTGTGCTAGAAAGGAAGTCTGACAAATTGAAATCAAAAGGTAGAAAAATGTGTTTTTATGATGGGTACCCAAAAGGAATTGCAAAAGATTGTTTTGGTAGTCATAAAGAAGACAAGATGTTTGTAAAGTACAAATACAAAGTTCTTGATGATGACTATGTGAATAATCTTAAAGCAAAACGTATGATTGTTCTAGAAGAAAGATGTCAGAATTTGTTTAAAGACAACTGTAAAATACATTTAGAAATGAGATGGTTGTATTAGATACACCATAAGGCATTATTCTAGATGTATAGCTAATGCATCGGTACAATATCGTAGTGGGAGGATTATTAATTACCAAGTAAGTTCATACTTTTGGGATAAACTTTTGAAGTTATTCCACAAGGATATGAATTTGATCCTCGGTCGTACGTAAAGGTAATAGATGATATGAATATGGATTATTGGATCAAGGTTATGTGAATAGAATTAGATTCTATTTAAAGTCTAGAACTTGTAGAGGCGCCTAATGGCATTAGGCCTATTGTTTTCAAATAGGTCTACAAGTAAATGAGATTGATAGATTTGAAGGTGCAAACCTTCAAAGTCAAGACTAGTGGCGAAAAGATTTATTCAGAAAATAATGATTCAATCATGAAAAGATTTTTTTACCAATAGTCAAGATTGACTCTATCAAGATTCTCTTATCCATTATATTTCATTTTGATGAAATATGGTAGTAGATATCAAGAAAGCTTCTTTTAGTAGCAATCTTGAGGAAGACATCTATATGATGTAACTAGACTTGTACATAGCAAAGAAACAGTAGTGCTTAGTATGCAAGTTGCTTAAATTCCATTTCAGGATTAAAGCAAGCATCTGAATAATAAAATATCATCTTTGATCAAGTAATCAAATTGTTTGATTTTGATCAAGTATTAAAATGTCTTATGTGTGTAAAAGCTATATAGAATAGTAAATTTCTTAATGTATGTTGATGACATTCTAATCATTTCGAATGATGTAGAGATATTGTCATCAATGGAGTTTTTTGTTGTCTAATCCAGTTTGATATAAGTACTTGGGAAAGACTAGTCATATCCTAAGAATTTAAACTTTGTTACAATTCAGAAATTAGGATATTGAGCCTATCTCAAACTGCTTAAATAGATTAGATTCTAGCGAAGTATAGAATGTAATACTTTAAGAAAAGATTCTTTTCTTTTAAATTTGAAGTTCCTTTACATAAGACTATAGTCTTAAAACATATAAAAGGAAGAGAAGATTAAGATGGTTCCTAATATCATATCAATAGGAAATCTTTATGCTATGCTATATACTAGGCTAAATATCTATTCTGCGGTGGGCATGGTAAGCAAATATCAATTGAATCAAAAATCACTTAATTTAGTGGGAGTAAAGCATATACTCAAATATCTTAGGACAATGAGGGATTATATGCTTGTCTATAAAAGTGAGGTTTTGATGGTTACTGGATGTACAAACACTGACTTGTAATTTGATTGTGATTCATGAAGTTGGACTTCAAGATATGAGTTCATCCTAGTGGTGAAGATACACATTAAGCGTAAGTATAATCTCACTAGAGAGATATGAGTTATTGAGTAGTAGTAGAAAAGATAATTTACGCAATAAATCTAACTGAAACTTGTTTCCAAACCTTGCCATAGAGTGACTATAAATTACTCTAAAGGGAGATAAGTGTTTATATGATAAATTGTCTTTGAGGGCAAGTGGGAGATTGTTGGGGTTTATGCCCCAAAATCCAATTTATTGACATGTCATAAATAATTAAATTGTTTAATTGTATGAGACTATCTATAAATGAATTAATGGGACATTATCTTAGTCCATGAGATGCATCGTATGTGATTTATGTGATTTAGTCACAGAAGATATAAATCACATGTTCTTTGTAAACTCAGAATTTTAGTTCGTAGTTGGTAATGAAATTGGGCGTTTCATCAGCGAAGACTATACCATATCAACTAAGATGATTTGTCTTGATCATGGAAATAGAGATTTCTAGTTGGTATGTTGATATGTTTTAAGAGTTAAGACATATTGAACTGGACCGCTGTGAGATTTATTATTCTCCTAACGACTGTCAAATGAATAATAAATCTCACGACTTTTATTTACATCAACTCCAAATCCTGAGAGAATAATGGACTTAATCATGAGATGTTGGTTGCTTTGATATATCAGGAGTGAGATCTATAATGCACGGTCAAAACCTCAGTATGTTGGGTAGCCGCATTTAGTGTTGATGGAACATATATTCTCAAGATGGAATTCATAATCTCTTAACGGAGATATAAAATATTCCCTTGAGATAAGTTTAATGGGTTTGGTTATTCAGAGAGTTGGGCCCAACCACTTTAGTAAGGAGTTACTAAAGTATATATTTATGGAATTGAGTTTCATAAATATATGATGAATAACGTTAAGGATTAAACCGGGTACTCAAGGATTAATATGTATTAATCTTCTAAGTGGCAGTCTATATTCATGACTTTGTATTACTACGAATATTTTAATGAAGGGGTTGCATGTATAATAAAGTCTTGGGATATAATTTATTAATAAGGCCTAGAGTGCAATTATATTCATATAGTGGTATTGAATATAATTAATGGTAACTTTGGACTTGTCAAGAGTTGACAGAAAAGGCCAAGCCCCATTGGAGCTAGAGTCTTATTTGTTCCTTTTTGGTCCCATTTCAAGCCACACACTAGAGCCCAATTGGAATGGCCCAAAATGCTAGCCCAATTAGAAAATTAGTTATATATAAGGAGAGAAACATACAGAATTTCATGGAGTCTTTTCATAAGTGTTTTTTTCATCAAGATTACATAATGAATGAAATGATTTGTATGTGAGTGTTGGACACTCCCTTGTTCTCTCCTTGGAAGCTGATTGAAAGACCACACATCTTGGGCATTAAGTGGAATTGGAGTGATGATTAAAAGTCTTCCCAAGAACTTCTGATTTTTGGTTTTGAATTTCAACGCACCAAGGTACGCTTTCTTGTTCTTAAATTCTGAAACTTTCATAGTGCATTTTATCAATTGCGAATGAAGTAGATCCGTTAAGTTTCCGCTGCGTATGTTTTGTATGTAATACGAACATGTATTTTCCCAACATCCATGAAGGAACAAGAAGAACCATCAGCATTGCTAGGAGGAGGACTCTCCTCTTCTTCAGAGGATGAAGCCTAAAAGTGCAAAATGTAGATGTTTTCACAAAAGATAAAACAAGGAAGATAAAAGATGATGATGCAAGCCATGATGCAAATTGATTTAGGAAAGAAAGAAAGCTATCGATGTTCTAGAGATGCCAGTTAAACAACTCTGCAATTGAGTCTAGAAAAATTCAAGGTAGTCTCATACAAAACACACAACAGAAACAACAAACGCGGATCTACTTCATTCAAGAGAGATAACATGTAACCTTGAATTCTAGAACAAAGTAGAGAAAGCACACATTGATGTAGTGAAATTCAAAACCAAGACTTGAAAATACCTCTAATCAACATTCCAATTCCACATGATGCCCGAGAAGAGTGGTCTCTTAATTAGTCTTTACGTACGTTGATTCTCAAAGAAAAATTCTTTCTTTTAAAAGATGCTGCTCTTCTTCTTCTTATTGTAGAGAAAAACTGTTTTCTTTTCTTTTCATCATACGTACGTGCTAACTACCTTGGTAGTTACTTTATTTAATAACTCTTATTAAATAAAAACTGATTATCTAATTGGGCTAGCCTTTTGGGCCTACCCAATTGGGCTTTAGTTTGTGGCTTGAGATGGGACCAAAGGGAACTAATAAGACTTTAGTTTCAATGAGCCTTGGGCTTATCTGTCAACTCTTGACAAGTCCAAAGTTACCATTAATTATATTTAATACCACTATATAAATATAATTTCACTCTAGGCCTTATTAATATATTATATCCCAAGACTTTAAAGATATTATTAGACCCTTCCACGAAATATCCATAGTGAACAAAGTCATAATGAACTGTCACTTTGTAAACAACTATTTTATCCTTGAGTACCTGGTTTAATCTTTTAGTTATTCATATTTATTGAAATCCAATTTCAACAAATATAAACTTTAGTAACTCCTTACTAAAGTGGACACCTTGAAAAAGCAATTCCCATTACACTTATCGTAAGGGGATATTTCGTGTCTTTATAAAAAGAGATTATGGATTCCATCTTGAGATTATGTGTTCCCTCAACACTACGTGTGGTTACCTAACATACTGAGGTTTTGACCGTTAACTTGTGATTTATATCTTCTATAACTAAATCACATACAATCCATCTTAAGGACTATAATAATGTCTCATTCGTTCATTTTCAAATAGTTTCATATAATTAAACAATTTAATTATTTATGACATGCCAATAAATTGGATTTTAGGGCATAAACCCCAACACCCCAAAAAAACGTGGCCGACTCAAGTACGAGCAATTTCTTCATTAGCCAAAAGGTCTACCAACCAGATGGAAGGACAAGGATAGGCAAGGAATTGTCTCAGGAGGGTACACATATTAAACCTGAGCCAATACCCGGTCACAAAGATACCAATATCTCCTATGGTCACACTCAAACAACACTTGACGGCCATTCAGCTCTTAAGCCCATGCACACAATGCATACTCCTCACATCCAAGCCAAGGATTTAAATACATTTGAAAGTCACAAAGAGAAAAAAGCTTTCATCACCCACAATCAAGTTATTGATCACCATGCACCAAGCCTACAAAGAACGCTTGGGAGGCATTGAAAGACAATACTTAGATAGCCAATGAAGAAACCTTGGAAACATATTATCAACATCTTCTAAAAGTTGCGGACCATCCCCAAAATATTTATACATCCAGACCTGAAAAAAATCAACACACATCATCAATAGCACAACAACACAAATAACCTTTACAAAATACATCTGACCAAGAATTTAAACCTCACCTACCATACAAATGGCGCACCTCCTAAGCTTAAAAGACTGCATCGAGAAAGCTGAGTCATGAAGTGCAAAAGGGTCGCATAAGCTATGTTGCCCCAATCATAATTTTTGAGCAGGCCAATATCCCTCAAACTCCACAAGTAACATAAACTCACAGTGCTCCCCAAATTTGGACATAAGAGAGTCTCAATGAAGAGAGGCATGAACATGCGGGTGCCACTTGCTATAGTCTCACACTTGTCAATATTGGAGTACAACCACATCAAGGGTATATTCTTACTCCTGACTTTTGGAGGCATCACTTCCAAAAGACCTCTAATTTCCACTGATGAGATGGAGTCATTAACTTTAATTCTCTCACCACCCAATTTTATGCCAGTAATGGCTGAGAAGTCACAAGGTGTCAACATCACCTTACCAACACTCGGAAAATGAAAGTGCAAGTAGTATCCTAAAATTGCTCAGACAAGGGAAGAAGCAATTGGAGTTATTTATACTCATTGGTATCATGATCCAACAAAGCTCGAAAAAAGGTTTGAAAGCCAGCTTCATTAATGACATTTTTAATGTCTGGGGACAATGCCTTCCACATGCACTTCAACATCTGAAGACTACCTTGAATCTTCAAATTCTACAAAACAAAGTATAGCCAATCATTATGATATTCACAAAATGCCCTATTCCAAAACACTCACTCCAAAATCCCAACAAATAAAATATTGCCCCTCAAAAAAATTAGCCCAACCCCAAATGCCATTCCGTAAATTCAAATTCCACGACATCCTAACAATATCCCAATCAACCCAGAAATCTCTCATCTCCATAAATTCATTCAACAATGACTCAAACATATGTCCAACACAAAAATTTTTCCCATACCATGAAAATAATACCCACAAAAATTTCCATACCCATGAAAATAAGGCCTACATATCCCAACAAAATATCCGCATTCATAAAAAAATGAGTTTACTCAATCATGCCTACACATCAAATTCTCATAATTTCATATCCGTAAAAGATAAAGTCAAGATTCATCCAACAGTACCACAAGCTACATACAATGCAAAGCTTTATAAACCATCAACATTGTCTAAACCTCACAATATCAAACAACTCAACAATTCAAAAATTCCCAAAAATAAAAATCAACATGACCACACAATGATTTCCAACCAAATCATACAATATCCAAAATTCCCACAAGAGCAAACAACAACAAAATGACAATGTCCCACCATAAAGTTCTCAACAAAACATGAAATCAACAAATTTACCAACAAAAAGCAAAAATGAACTCACCTTGAAATCTTTCTTGGATGAGTGTGGAGCATGGTTGCTTGGATCTTGAAGGAGCCCCTCTTCATCCTTCCATTCCATGGATGGATGATATTTCTTCCCATTGAAAGTAAGAAAGTAAGTTGATCCATGGGAAGAAGCCATGGAAATGCAAAGATGAAGGTTTGAAAATGGGTTTCAAAAAAATGGGATTTGCAAAGATGATCGAAAACTCAAGGGTCTGAAAAGATATTTTGAGTGATGGAAGAAATCAAGTTTGGAAGCCTAGAGGAGTGATTTTCTAAGTAAGAAATGGTGTGGAAATGAAGAAAATGCAAAAGGAAGAAGCTTGTGAATTGTGACAATGAAGGAAGAAGTGAGAGTGATGAAGAAGAAGCCAAAAAAAGAAAAAAGAAAAAAGAAAAAGATGATGAAGACATACAAAAAAGGGGGACAAAATTCGGCACCCTCTCTTTAAAGTGCCACATGAGTTGCTGAGTCAACTCACCACAAAAAAAAAAAAAAATGTTTTTTTTCTTTTAAAAAACTAAAATGATGATGAATTGAAAAGAAAAAAAAAACTTTTCAAAGATTGCCAATTTCAAGAAAATTTCAAATTTCGAAGGATAAAATAAAAAAATTTCAAGGATGTCCAATAATAAAGGGTTTCAATTTCAAAAGAGAATTTCAAGTTTCAAAATAAGAATGATGAAAATGAAATTTTTCAACAGATAATTTCAAATTTCAAAAAAAAAAAAAATGATGAAAAGAAAATTTTCAAAGGACCCCTAAAATTATTGGTTTCCTTTTTTGAAGAAGAAATTCAAGTCTTAAAGCAAAATAAAAAGGGGAGAAGGAAGAAGAATAAAAATTGCACATCCTAAATAGTGGAGCGATAAAGCACCAATCACTTAAATTCTAATTCGAGACTTTGGTCTTTTGCAGGCAAACCCCAGATTTTCAGACAAAGATGGAGATAGCTCTCAGTCGCCTTCAAACGATTCAGACCTAGATAGAGATAGATCTCAGTCACACTCAAATGATTTAGATTGAGATGGAGATAGCTTTCAGTCACCCTAGATTTTTAGTCCGAGATGGAGATAGTTCTCAGTCGCCCCAAATGATTAAGACCAAGATGGAGATAGCTTTTAGTCGCACTCAAATGATTAAGATCGAGATGGAGATAGCTCATAATCGCCTCAGATTTTCAGATCAAGATGGAGATAGCTCTCAGTCGCCCTCAAATGATTAAGACCGAGATGGAGATAGCTCTCAGTCACCCTCAAATGATACAGATTGAGATGGAGATAGCTCTCAATTGCCTCATATTTCAGACCGAGATGGAGATAGCTCTCAATTGCCTCATATTTTCAGACCGAGATGGAGATAGCTCTCAGTCGCCTCAAATAATTCAGATCGAGACGAAGATAGCTCTCAGTCACTGCAGATTTTCAAAGTGAGGTGGAGACAGCTCTTAGTCGCCTTCAGATGATTCAAACCGAGATGGAGATAGCTCCCAGTCGCCCTTAAATTATTCAAATTTAGATGGAGATAGCTCTCAGTCACCTTCAAATGATTCAGATTGAGATGGAGATAGCTCTCAGTTGCCTTTAAATGATTCAAACTGAGATAGAGATAGCTCGCCTTTAAATGATTCAAATTGAGATGGAGATAGCTCTTAGTCACCTCAAATTTTCAAACTGAGATGGAGATAGTTCTCAGTCACCTTCAGATGATTTAGACCGAGATAGAGATAGCTCTTAGTCACCTTAAATGATCCAGACCGAGATGGAGATCGCCTTCAGTCACCTCAGATTTTCAAACCGAGATCGACATAGCTCTCAGTCACCTCAAATTTTCAAACCAAGATGGAGATAGCCCTCATTTGCCTCAAATTTTCAAACCGAGATGGTGATGGCTCTCAGTCGCCTCAAATGATTCATACCAAGATAGAGATAGCACTCAGTCGCCCTCAAATGATTCGGACCTAGATGGAGATAGCACTCAGTTGACTTTAGATGATTCAGACCGAGATGGAGATAGCTCTTAGTCGCCTCACATTTTTAGACAGAGATGGAGATAGCTCTCAGTCGCCCTCAGATTTTCAGATGGAGATGGACATAGCTCTTAGTCGCCTTAGATTTCAGATCGAGATGGAGATAGCTCTTAGTCGCCTCAAATGATTCAAACCGAGATGGAGATAGCTCTAATCGCCCTCAAATGATTCAGACCAAGATGGAGATAAGTCTTAGTCTTCTCAGATTTTTAAACCAAGATGGAGATAGCTCTCAGTCGCCTGAAATGATTCATACCAAGATGGAGATAGCTCTCAGTCGCCTCAAATTTTCAGACCGAGATGGAGATATTGTTAGGATATATGCCCTTAAATCCTATTGTATGATGCTATGTATGACATTATGTATGACTTAATGTTATGATTAATAAAGTTGTTTTATTATTATCTAAAATAATGGTAACATGAATATTTGGACATTATCATATAGTCCATGAGATGCATAATATGTGATTTATGTGATTTAGTCACGAAAGATATAGATCACAAGTTCTTTGTAAATTCAGAATTATAGTTCGTAGTCAGTGATGAAATTGGGCGTTTCATCTGCAAAGACTATAACATATTAACTAAGATGATTTGTCTTGATCATGGAAGTGGAGACTTCTAGTTGATATGTTTTAAGAGTTAAGACATATTGAATTGGACCGCTGTGAGATTTATTATTCTCCTAACGACTGTCAAATGAATAATAAATCTCACGACTTCTATTTGCATGAACTCTCAATCCTGAGAGAATAATGGACCTGATCATGAAGTATAAGTTGCTTTGATATATCAGGAATGAGATCTAAAGGCACGATTAAAACCTCAGTATGTTGGGCAGCCACATTTAGTGTTGATGAAACATATATTCTCAAGATGGAATTCATAATCTTTTAACGGAGATATAAAATATTCCCTTGAGATAAGTTTAATGGGTTTGGTTATTCAGAGTGTTAGGCCTAACCACTTTAATAAGAATATACTAAAGTATATATTTATGGAATTAGATTTCATAAATATATGATGAATAACTTAAAAGGATTAAACCGGGTACACAAGGATTAAGATGTAATATTTATCAAAGTGGCAGTCTATGTTTATGACTTTGTATTACTACGAATATTTTATGAAGGGGTTGCATGGATAAAAAAGTCTTGGGATATAATTTATTAATAAGACCTAGAGTGCAATTATATTTATATAGTGGTATTAAATATAATTAATGGCAATTTCGGGCTTGTCAAGAGTTGATAGGAAAGCCCAAGGCCCATTGAAGCTAGTGTCTTATTGGTCTCCTTTGGTCCCACTCCAAGCCACACACTAAAACCCAATTGGAAAGGCCCAATAGGCCGGCCTAATTAGATAATCAGTTAGTTATAAAAGGAGAAACATACAGAATTTTTTCATATGAAAAAAGAGACATCATTGTGAAGTGGTGTGTATGTGCGAGTGAAGCCACTCAATTATTCTCCCTTGGAAACTGATTGAGAGACCACACTTCTTGGGCGTAAAGTGGAATAGGGGTGAAGATTAAAAGTGTTCCCAAGTACTTCTAATCTTTTGTATTGAATTTCACCGCACCAAGGTACGCTATCTCATTCTTAAATTCTGAAAATTACATAATGCATGTTATCATTCATGAATGAAATAGATCCATGTTTGTTGCTTCCGCTGTGTGTTTTGTATGAAATATAAAACCAGATTTTCCTAGAATTGGTATCAAAGCTAAGTTTTCATCTCATGATTGTATAACATATGATTGAATTTTAGAATAAAGGAAAACGGTTTCTTGATGTTGTCAATGCATTTGACACCTTTGTTATTGTTTTAATTGCATCAAATGAATTCATTCACATGGTGTTTACTTTCTTTGAATAGTGCCATGCACGTTTAATATATGTGATATATATTGGTTCATCAAAGAATTTGTGTATGATACGGCACTATCGAAATATATATAGCCAAGGATATGTGTATGAATCCATAGCCAAGATTGCAAGATGGCCGTGTGCACGGTATAAATAAATAACCATCCAATGCATGAAAGTAGTTATTGCACCACTTGGTTTTTAATGCACCACTTGAACTTTGTGTGGTACGGCTTGGCTATAACAAGGAAGTGGAGTGAGCCAAATGAATGCATTGCTTGGAGTTTGTTTTGCACGCCATGGCTATAACAAGGAAGTGATTTGATAATTATATATATATATATATATATATATATTTATACGGATTGGATGTAACTGCCATGTGTGAACCGAATCAATGCAATGCATGGCTATATATTGATTGCACCTTTTGAATTCATGCTAAGGCTTATATCCGTATATTACATGCTAAGGCTTGCATGATATTGTTTTTTGTATAGGGCTTGCATGACTTGGCATGATCCATATATGGCTTTTGATTTTGCATTTTTTGTGGATTCATGTGGCGTGCCATTGACATGTTTTTCATATATGTATATAAGATGGGCATCAAGATGTATATATGTATATAAGCATGTGATGATTGCTTTAAAGGCTTATATAAAGCCTTAATCTGTATATTATAATATATGTGTATATATATATATATATAATATAATATATATACATATTATATTATATTATATTATATTATATTATATATATATATATATATTAACGCTAGGATTAAAGCTTTTGTTTAATGAAATTTATTCCTAATGAGATTAGGATTATGTTTTGAAGGTATCTAGCGTTATTATAGTTCTTAATCTTAAAAACCTTTAATTTAAAACATCTAGTGGGAGAGAGATACAATGGTTGGATCTCACGGCCTCCATTATCGGTTCATAGTAGTGTGGGTAAACACCACGTCTTGGCGTATATGCCTCGCGATCCCAAAGGAGGGTGTTTACTTCATAGTACTACAAGATTGAACTCACCCGTTTAAAGTAGTGTGAACAAGCACCTTGTCTTGGCGTATATGCATTGCGATCCCAAAGGAGGGTGTTTTGTTTCATGGTACTACAAGTTTAAACACTATAAAGGGAGATGAAATGTGGCTACACATGATTCTAGATAATGGTGTACACTAGACTAAGTGTAATGTTAACCTCCCAAAGGAGCTATGTCATTATTACTTAGAGGTTAAAGGCAAAACGGCAAATTATTTTTGTTGGTAAGAGTTACCATGATAGCATTAATAATGAGAAAATTTTCTCAACCAATTAATGTGTTTATAATAAACTTGCTACCAAGGAATTATATACATGGATTGGGTTGTCGTTGCATATATTATTTTATGGTTTTATTAAGGTTCCATATTATATGCTTATATGCTAAATTGATAATGTCCAGTTTACTTATTATATTCATGTTTGTTATTTTCAGATTTAAATCATGGCATCATTTAGCCCACTTGTTTCTATTTTTAATTAAAACAAACTGACTGGATCCAACTATGTTGACTGGAAAAGAAATTTCGACATTGTTCTTACTGCTGAAGAGCACAAATATGTGCTTACTCAACCATGTCCTAGCTTTTCATCATTAGATGCTCCTCTTAAGGAAAAACAGCGATATGATCGTTGGCAGAAATCTAATGAGAAGGCCAAGTGCTATATCCTAGCATCTATTCCAAATGTTCTACAGCATCAAATGCAGGATGTAGAACTAGCTTCAGACATTATGCTAAGTTTGAAGGAGATGTTTGGTGAGAAAGGCCGTTTTGCAAGGCAAGAAAATATGAGACAAATTTATAATACCAAAATGGCTGAAGGTACTTCAGTGAGGGAGCATTGTCTTAGGATGATCTCTAATCTGAATACATTGGAGTTTTAGGTGCCGATATTGATGGAGAATCCTAAGTGGATGTGATACTCCAGTCACTACTAGAATCATTCAAGGAATTCAAGCTAAACTATAATATAAACAAAAAGGTTTATACATTGTCTAAATTGATGAATGAGTTGGTAGTGGCAGAAGGCATCCTTGGTACTTCTAGTATTGATGCCAATATGGCTGAAGCTTCTACTTCTACTTCTCAACCTAAGTCGAAAGGCAAGGATAAAAAGAAGAAGAAGAAGAAGGGCTTCACCAAGACAGATGGTAAACAAGTTGCCTTAGGAGTTGCCAACAAAGGAAAAAAAAAACAAAGGAAAGTGTTTCCATTGTGGTGAGAAAGAACATTGGAAGAGGAATTGTCTAATATTCAAAGCTGCGAAGAATAAAGGTATGAAAAGTACATTGCTTCTTGAAATATATTTGGTACAGATCCCGTGGATTCCTGGTGTGTGGATTCATGTTGTACTAATCATATCTGCAATACTTTGCAGGGGTTCTAGGAGACCAGAAAGTTGAATGAAGGGGAATTGTTTCTTACTTTGGCTGATGGGAGCAGAATACCAGTTGTAGTTGTTGGAGTGTTTAATTTATGTTTTGAGTCTAGGGTTTTAATATTGGAAGACTGTTTGTATGTACCTAATGTTCGTAGGAATTTAATTTTTGCAACTTATTTAGGTGAACATGGAAATTATGTTATCCTAAAAGACAATGTTGTAATAAAGAAGGATAAAGTGTTTATCTGTTCTAGCAATATTGTGGATGATCTTTATATTTTAACTCCTGATAAGCATGAATTATACAATTCTGAATTACATAATAGCTCTCATGTAAAATCTTTAAAGAGAAAGTTTCCTTCTACTAGTGATACATATCTATGGCACTTGCGTTTGGGTCATATTAATTCAAATAGGATTCAAAGACTAATCAAAGATGGAATTTTATAGCCCATGGACTTTGATCGATTTCCAGTTTACAAATCTTGTTTGGAAGGTAAAATGACAAAGTGACCTTTTAATGCAAAAGGTAAAAGAGCCCAAGAGTCACTTGAATTAGTTCATATAGATGTATGTGGTCCTATGTCAACCCAAGCAAAAGGAGGATTTGAGTACTTCATCACTTTTACAGATAATTATTCAAGATATGGTTATGTGTGTACCTAATGAAACGGAAGTCTGAAGCCTTGGAAAAGTTCAAAGAGTTTAGGGCTGAAGTTGAAAATCATTTGGGTAAACGCATAAAGGCCATTCGATCTGATCAAGGTGGCAAATACCTTCTTGGGAATTTCAAGGATTACATAATTCAAAATGGGGTTATCTCTCAATTGATTGCACCTGGAACTCCCCAACAAAATGATGTAATGGAAAGAAGGAATAGGACTCTTTTGGAAATGGTTAGGTCCATGATAAGTTACTCAACTTTACCAATTTCCTTTTGGGGATATGCACTAAAAATTCCTGTGCATATTTTGAATTTAGTTCCATCAAAATCTGTTCCTAACACACCTAAGGAATTGTGGAGTGGGCGCAAGCCTAGTATGAAATATCTCCACATTTAGGGATGTCCAGCACATGTGTTGAAAGGGAAGTCTGATAAGTTGGAAGCTAAAATGGAAGTATGCATGTTTTTAGGGTATTCAAAGGAAACCAAGGGTTATTTATTCTATAATCATAAGGATAACAAAGTGTTTGTTAGCACCCATGCCAAATTTTTGGAAGATGATTATGTGAATAATTTTAATCCTAGAAGTAAAGTTGTATTGGCTGAATTAGATAAACCTGTAATTGAACAACCAATGAATGAAACTAGGAATGATGTGGCTGTATTGGATACACCACAAGACATTACTCATGAGATGACAAGTACACAGGTACTTCGTCGTAGTGGGGGAATTGTTCGGCCTCCTATAAAATTTATAGGTTTGGGAGAAACTTATGAAGCTATCCCAGAAAAGGCTGAATCGGATCCTTACACTTATGAGGAGGCAATGAATGATATAGATGCACATCATTGGGTCCAAGCTATGAAATCTGAATTGGATTCTATGTATTCCAATCAAGTATGGGATCTTGTAAAGGTGCCTAACGACATTAAACCTGTTGGTTGTAAATGGGTTTACAAGAAAAACAGAGGGATAGATAGAAAGGTTGAAACCTTTAAAGCAAGACTAGTGGCGAAAGGGTATACATAAAAAGAAGGTATTGATTATGATGAAAATTTTTAGCTAGTAGCCATGCTTAAATCTATCAGAATTCTCTTATCCATTGTTGCTCATTATTATTATGAGATTTGGCAAATGGATGTCAAGACTGCATTTCTTAATGGCAATCTTGAAGAAGAAATCTATATGATGCAACTTGAAGGTTTCATAGCAAAGAACCAAGAGCATATGGTATACAAGTTGAAAAGGTCCATTTATGGACTTAAGCAAGCATCTAGGTCATATCAAGCAATCATATCAATTGGTTTTGAACAAAATCTTGATGAACTATATGTGTACAAAAGACATCAAGATAAAGTAGTAATTTTCCTAGTGCTTTATGTTGATGATATTCTACTCATAGGAAATGATGTAGGGGTAATGTCATCGGTAAAGGTTTGGTTGTCAAGCCAATTTGAAATGAAGGACTTGGGTGAAACTAACTTTATTCTAGGGATCAAGCTTTGGCGAGATCATAAGAATAAGTTGTTAGGTTTATCACAAACTGGGTATATAGATAAGTTTCTAGAACGGTTTAGTATGCAAAACTCCAAGAAAGGATTACTTCCTTTTAGACATGGTGTTCCTCTGTCTGATGACTAAAGGCCTAAGACTCTAGAGGAAGAAAATATGATGAGACAAGTTCCTTATGCTTCTGCAGTAGGAAGTCTCATATATGCCATGCTATGTACTAGACCAGATATCTGTTATTCAATTGGCATGGTCAGCCGATATCAATCAATTCCAGGCCTTAAACATTGGCAAGCTATAAAGCATATTCTCAAGTATATACAGAGAACAAGAGATTATATGCTTGTTTACCATAATGAGGATTTGATTCCCATTGGTTATATAGATTCATATTTTCAATCAGATCTTGATTTCAGAAAGTCCACTTCGGGTTGTGTGTTCACCTTGGGAGGTGGAGCCATAAGTTGGAGGAGTGTTAAGCAATCTTGTATTGCGGACTCCACCATGGAAGCTGAATATGTTACTTCTTGTGAAGCGGCAAAGGAAGCTATTTGGCTCAAGAAATTCCTTTTTGATCTTGGTGTTGTGATAATGGAACAAGTTCCCATCACATTGTTTTGCGACAATAGTAGAGCGGTTGCACAATCCAAGGATCCAAGGAATCACAAGAAAGAAAAACACATTGAGAGAAAGTACCACATTATTCGAGATTTTGTTGCTCGAGGAGATGTAGTACTAGCAAAAATTGATAGTGCAAGTAATCTAGCGGATCCTTTTACCAAAACCTTGCCGCAAAGGACTTTTGAGTCACATTTGGAAGGAATGGGAGTTAGATTAGTGCACGATACTCTTTAGAGCAAGTGGAAGATTGTTAGGATATATGCCCTTAAATCCTATTGTACGATGCTATGCATGACATTATTTACTTAATGTTATGATTAATAAAGTTGTTTTATTATTATCTAAAATAATGGTAACATGAATATTTGGACATTATCATATAGTCCATAAGATGCATAGTATGTGATTTATGTGATTTAGTTACGGAAGATATAGATCACAAGTTCTTTGTAAATTCAGAATTATAGTTCGTAGTCGATGATGAAATTGGGCATTTCATCTGCGAAGACTATGACATATTAACTAAGATGATTTGTCTTGATCATGGAAGTGGAGACTTCTAGTTGATATGTTGATATGTTTTAAGAGTCAAGACATATTGAACTGGACCGCTGTAAGATTTATTATTCTCCTAACGACTGTCAAATGAATAATAAATCTCACGACTTCTATTTGCATGAACTCTTAATCCTGAGAGAATAATGGACCTGATCATGAAGTGTAGGTTGCTTTGATATATAAGGAGTGAGATCTAAAGTCACGATCAAAACCTCAGTATGTTAGGCAGACACATTTAGTCTTGATGGAACATATATTCTCAAGATGGAATTCATAATCTTTTAATGGAGATATAAAATATTCCCTTAAGATAAGTTTAATGGGTTTGGTTATTCAGAGTGTTAGGCCTAACCACTTTAGTAAGAATATACTAAAGTATATATTTATGGAATTGGATTTCATAAATATATGATGAATAACTTAAAAGGATTAAACCGGGTACTCAAGGATTAAGATGTAGTAATTAACAAAGTTGCAGTCTATATTCATGACTTTGTATTACTACAAATATTTTATGAAGGGGTTGTATGTATAATAAAGTCTTGGGATATAATTTATTAATAAGACTTAGAGTGCAATTATATTTATATAATGGTATTCAATATAATTAATGGCAACTTTGGGCTTGTCAAGAGTTGATAAAAAAGCCCAAGGCTCATTGGAGCTAGTGTCTTATTGGTCCCTTTTGGTCCCACTTCAAGCCACACACTAAAGCCCAATTGGAAAGGCCCAATAGGCCGGGTCAATTAGATAATCAGTTAGTTATAAAAGGAGAAACATACATAATTTTTTCATATGAAAAAAGAGACATTATTGTGAAGTGGTGTGTATGTGCAAGTGAAGCCACTCAATTATTCTCCCTTGGAAACTGATTGAGAGACCACACTTTTTGGGCGTAAAGTGGAATTGGAGTGAAAATTAAAAGTGTTCCCAAGTACTTCTAATCTTTTGTTTTGAATTTCACCACACCAAGGTACGCTATCTCGTTCTTAAATTCTGGAAATTACATAGTGCATGTTATCAATCATGAATGAAATAGATCCATGTTTGTTACGTCTGCTGTGTGTTTTGTATGAGATACATAGCTCTTAGTCACCTCAGATTTTTAGACTGAGATGGAGATAGCTCTCAGTCGCTCTCAAATTTTCAGCTGGAGATCGAGATAGCTCTTAGTCGCCTCAGATTTTTAGATTGAAATGGAGATAGCTCTCAGTCACCTCAAATGATTCAACCGAGTTAGAGATAGCTCTCTGTCACTTTAGATTTTCAAATTGAGATCGTGATAGCTCTTAGTCGCCTTAAGATTTTTAGATTGAGATGGAGAAAGTTCTCAGTTGCCCAAGGTGTTCAAACTGAGCCAGATATAGTTCTTAGTCAGCATTCCAAATCGAATGAATATAGTTCTCGATTGCCTCAACAGTATACAAGATGTGACTCAGGTTCATCAATTATCAAGTAAATCAAATATTCACAATTCTCATTTTTCCAAACAATAAAACGCTAGTTCTATTTCCTAAGGTCTTAGGTTCTTGCGCTAGGAAATTTTTGAAAAGTCAATATCGATTAAATCATGGTCGCTAAAATCAGTGTCTTTGTTTAACATTGACATTTGCTTTACAAGCTCTGTCAATGTGAGGCATTTTGTAGACACTCGATTTTGCACCCATAATTTAATCTTGGAAGATGGCTAAAATGACCATTTCATATACCCAAAAATTAGAGTTGCATTACTTGCATTAAATCATCCATTGCATGTTATAAAGATGATCTTGAGATTCTAAGGTCACAACAGTATGCCCGATTTCCAAATCGAGCCAGCGGATTGAAAGATGTCACATGATCAAGTTTTCATGTATTTTGTTTAGGTGGAACCGATCACGTGTAATTAATTGAAATTAATTTTGATTGGTTAAATAATTAAAATTAATTAAATAATTTTGTGATTGGTTGTTGGTTTTTGACAAAAATAAGCCAGCTTGCATGGGAATAAAATGGATAATCAGATAACAAGGGAATTGTTGATAATTAAGTCTTTTTGGAATATTTATTTATTAGATAATTATTACATTAAAGACCTAATTGTCAAGATAAAAGTTATTAATTTTAGAATACGAGTTAAAAGCGCATCTAGGTGCAATTCCCAACCTAGAAAATCCTCAAAAAAGAGTCCAAATTGAATCGCAATTGGAAATGGGGCTCAGCACACAAGAGGGCCAATTAGCACTCCTGGAGTGCTGATCAGCACATGGCATGTGCCGATTTGCATAGACTTAAGGCCTAACCCGGAAACCCTCTAATTAAGATAAAACCCATCTATTTCGAATTTTTGGGGATAACGACACAATCTAATTTATATCTGATCTTATTCAACTTATTTTTCAAACATCCAACCTCTATAAATAGAAGAATAATATCAGAAATTAAGGCCCTTCCTTTTCTGACTTCTTTGCTCCCCTCACGTTAAAGACATTCTATAATCCTTGGCTTTAAGAATTTCTTTTTGTAAGTAAACATATTTTAGATCTCAAAGAAGTTAAACTTCTTTGATTTCTAAAGTATTCTTCCATTGAAGAGTACATTCATGTAAGTAGGTATTTAGCCCATTCTTGTGTTTATTTTTCTCTTTCTTAATTGATATATGTGTGTTGTTCATTGCATGGTTTTCATGAATATATGCTTGATTTCATTGTCAATATAATCTTCTTCAAAATTTGTATATGCCATGTTCACAGGTTTAGTTGGATTTTTCTATAGTTGATTAACATGCTTATGATTTAGTTCTTCTTTAAATTTCAAGATCTGCAATTAATCACTAAAACATTTTTTTAAAACAAAAATAGATCTGTGTTTTCGTTAAATACAGATCTAAAATTCTTACTGAATAAAAATAGATCTGTATTATCATTAAATACAAATTTAAAATTTTTTCTAAAGAAAAACAGATCTGTATGATCTGAAAATTTTTTTGAACAAAAACAGATCTGTATTTTCATTAAATACATATCTGAAATTCTTACTAAACAAAAACAGGTCTATATTTTTCATTAAATACAGATCTAAAATTTTTTCTAAACAAAAACAAATCTGTATTTTCATTAAATACAAATCTAATTTTTTTTTGAATAAAAACAGATTTGTATTTTCATTAAATACAGATCTAAAAAATTTTCTAAATAAAAAACTGATCTGTATTTTCATTAAATATAGATTTAAAAATTTTTCTGCATTTAAAAAACTAATCTTTATTTTCATTAAATACAGATTATAACCTTTTATACTAAAAAAAATGGTTTTCTTCTTAAATAGAAATTGCAGATTTTCAATTTTTAAAGAGTCAAGTGATATTGAATTTAGGGATTTTAATATGTCATTGTAATGTCACGCATTATTTAAATGGGTATATAAATGGTCATTTAGAGTCTAGAAGACCAAACTCCATCTGATCAGAATGGGTGCCTAACACATTCCCATTTCATAACCTAGCCCTCGTATCTAGATTTTGGTTCGTAGAAAGTGCTTTATCTTTTCTTTTAGATTGTAATCTAGGAAACAAAGCCTTATAATTTTCCTTTTTTTAGATTGTAATTTAGGAAACAAAGCTTTGTAATTTTTTACTAGATTGTAATTTAGGAGACAAAGCCTTATATTTCATTTATTAGATTGTAATTCATTTAAATAAATGTGAAGTTGTATTATTCAATCTTCCTTTTTTATTATTTTTTGTAACAAAAAATAAGTGGCGACTTTGCTCATAATCTTGAAAAGGGAAGGTGCCAATGCCTCACACTTTTTCTAAGAGCCAGTATTATGGTCTCTCACACTGGGCTATACTTTTAGAACGTTGGCAATGTCTGCTTTACTTTCCCGCTCTTTGTGATAGCATTGTACATGATGTATGTATATCTATATATGATTATATGTGGGTGATCGTGCACTTTGTATGGTGGACTCTCGTGGCTAAGAAAGTGACCCTCCCTAGACATGAGTGCTCTTGACCTTGGAGTGTGGATATGCGCTCAAGGCAATTGCTGTAGGTTTATATTCATGCTATATTGTGTGCGTGAGCATCGCGGTGTGATTGTATCCATGTCACCTGAGTGACATTGGTTTCCCCATGTATGTGACACGCATCAATATGTTTGATGCTTTGAGGGGTTGCAACTCGACTTAGCACGTGCATGCTGACACATGCTGTATACACAGGCATGAAACCTTGTCGATGTGCCATAGCAAGCCAAACGTGAAACTCTACCGGATTTTTACTGTGAAAATGGAGCACCTCTATTGCTGTATGCTCACGGCGAAAGCTTTGTGAGAATAGTGTTTTGTGTGCTATGATGCACCTAAGGTGAAGCACTGTCGGATTTCCGCCACGAAATAAAGCGAAATGCTGCCACATTTTTGCCATGGAAATTTGGCAACAACTCCAAACACACTAGGGAAGCATCGATTAAGACCACACCCTTTACGAAATCAAACCTCAAAGCTCAATTCGTTTAAAGCCCCGAAAGCTAATGCCAATAGCTTGATTTAAAATTGGGTAGATACTATATTTTGTCCAACCTTAAATTTGGTTGGAAACTCGAGTTTTAAATCAAAGGTCTCATCTGTTTATTTTGACATGACATTAAACTTATCAGAATTCCATTCATTTTAATATCCAAAGGCAAAAATCAGGTTTGAGTTGATTGAATTGTTATGCAAATAAGAAATTTGTCAATTTAGGGTTTTCCATTAAAATATGTTTTATTTCTTAAATTGACAATTGTTTTCTCTTGAAATGCATTAAAGATCACATCTAACATATTACTAGAGTTTTCAGGATTGATTTGGTGAGCTACATTGGAGGTTGAAATTAATCTTGGCATGCGCTTAGAATTACAATTTGATGTTGGAAGTTAGCAAGATTTATCAAGAAATTCTTGTCACTAGCTTTATTTGGGTCCAACAGTTTCACATTTATTTTAATTTGGTCCTGTGACGATTATCTCTTGATGAATTTATCCAACAATCCTAACATTTTATTGAGTGTATTTAAGGTCCGTTGATTATTGGTCAGTGTCAAAAATGAATGGTGGATTGATGAGAAATGGCTCGTATTTGGATCTAGAGTATTTTCCAAGTATAGCCAATTTTGGACATATCTGTGCCAGCTCATGCTTGGCCAGCACACTATTCTTGCTTCTATCCCACACAGGACTCACATATACACTCCCACACATTCCTTACCTCAAAGAGAGAAAGAGCTCACTCATTGCAAAAAAAGAGGCTTTAAGACCCACGATTTAGGCAGAGAAGAGTACCCTCTCTTGGACTCTTTCATTTTCTCCTTTTTCCTTCTTCTCCAACCCAAGAAAAGCCTCCCAAAAAACCGAACAACAAGCCAGAACCAACAACAACAAGAATCACCATCATCAAGCATCAAAACAAAGAGAAAAGAAGAACAAAAGGCAATGGGAGTACATCAACTGGGTGAACCTTAAACCCATCTCTCATTTCCCTATTTCCTATCTCTATATTTTACACTTTCACTTTGTACACAAACACACATCCTCAGAAAGTCACCACACACACTCTATCTCTAATCTGTGCTATAATAGCTTCATTTTCATACATAAAGCCTCGAAACACCAAGCGCACAGACACATAAACCCAGCATACACCCACTGTTTTGCACACACTTGTTTACAACCACCGCTTGTAGGTCCATGTGCCACCATAGTCGTGGTTCTAGGCAGACCCGTGAGGCTTTTAGCCTCCACATAACACTCTTATGGTTCACACACCGTCTATTGCCCACGTATTTGGTAGATTGAAAGTGGATTTCGAGGTTGAGAGTGAGAAAGCAGAAATAAGAGATAGAGAGACTTAGTGAGATTTTGGTTTGGGTATAGACCGAGAGAAGGTTGAAGTAATGATATTGGAAACCATCCTCGTGGTGGGGTTGGCTGGGTTCTGTGGTGGAATAGGGAGGCCATGCCTCGTTTGGATCGAAGAGAGATAAGCTGAAGTTTTGAGATAAAAGTAGGCTTAGACTGGAGTTTGAACTCAAGGGCTTGTTCGGCCATGGTTGTTAGAATTATATGCCCTAAAAAACAATACTATGCAATTTTTTTTTTTTAGAATAAAATTTTATTTTCACATACATAATTTTTATAGGTATATTTCATTGTTCAAATGTGGAATGTGATGTCACCTCTGTAGAAAAATCATGTTAATGGTTAAGGAACCAAAGATAGGGAGTAATGATTTTTCATAGATTATTAAATTGTTCTAGGTTGTGGATATTAATTGAATATCACCATTGAAGCCTACACTTGTTGTGCTGCTATATGATAGGATGATTTACTCCATCATTGAGGTAGTGACTTTAAGCAGAATAAGTGGGTGTAATGTAACAAGTACATATACTGAATCAGATCCAATCAAAAACACCTTATGGAGTGACCACTGTTAATTAAAAGGTTGTTCTATCACAATTTTTCTATTGTCCTCAAACATGAGAGGTTTGTGTGTATTTATTTATTATGCACATAACTTTGACAATGTCAATTGGTGATGCTAATTTTAAAGGCTATATACAGAAAGTTTTGGTTAGGTGTGTAATGAGTAAAATATGTAAATGCTTAACAATGAATCCACCAGTTTCTAAAGAAGATAGTATATTTAGTTGATTAAATCAGCTGGTAACATTTAAAAAAAAAGTTCATATATATAATATTGTGTATATATATATATATATTTAAAGAGTTTTTCAAAGATATTTTGGAGTACAATAGAAATTATGAAAGCGAGTAATTACGGGTTACATAAGCTAGGGACATGACAGTGATATTAATCTAGTCCTAGTGGATTGTGGGAATATAGTGTGGTGGAAGGACATAGATATAAAATTGTAAGTAACAAGATCTCATTTGAAATTCTCTAATCTTCAAGGGTTAATTGCAATGCGTTGATGGACATTATTGCAATCTGTAGAAGTTTAAATATTTTCTTGATATGGTTGAGAAAATTAACGAATAATTTTGAAAAAGTTTCAACATAAGCTAATAACATTCAAAATGTTATTGATTAATCCTACAACTGAAGATTAAGATCCCATGTCCAATCTCTCTCTTAGGGTTTTAGAAGTCTTAAATAAAAATAAGATTTAACAAAAAATATCAGATCAGTTGTTGGCCATCAGAACTACTGAGTGATATTGCAGTCTTTTGAAAACCTAAAAAGAAACAGAGAGATGTGAATACCTTGGGAGGCAACACACTTGGGTTGCTAAGAGTGGTACGCAATTTTGTTCTATTTAGAATCTATGGTTGTGTGGTACAACAATCTTTAAATAAAAATATAAAATTTTGTTTTATATTGCTTCTGCAAAAACTATTAGGTTCGATGAGGGAGAGCTTGGGTTTAGTGAAAACTCGATAAGGAAGAGAGTTCAGAGATTAAAGAAAGCTCAGAGAGGGTTTGTGATGAGGAGCAATCCGCCGCCTGTGGTGGTAGCGCTGATTAGTAATGACGTGCTTAGGCAGCTCAAGCCATGAAGGTCCGATGAAGGCTCGATAGTGAGAACAAAGATTAGAGAGAGAGAGAGAGAGAGAGAGAGGGAGAGAGAGAAGGTTCTAAATCAAAGGGATACAGCTAGGGTTAGAAGATATGAGAGTAGGTTTGGGTCAAATGGGCCTAACTTGAATATCTGGACCCTATTCGGTCATCTTTGCTTGAAAGTTGGGCTTTAGGCCTGTCCGTGAGTGGTCTTAGGGGCCTCCTTTTCATCCAGCTAGCCCATTAACCTTAAGCCCTAGGTCAGACCCTCTCCACAGCCCTCGGGCTTCCACAATCACTGCACTCTTGCACTTGGTCCACGCTCCCTTTTTAACTAATCTCTTATTTGCAAACTGCAAGCCCACTTTGGTTTTAATCCCTTTCACATGTTCGACACACTTTCTGCCCATTCTTTAAAAAAAAAAAATGGAAGCCTGAGCATGTATTCTTTAATTAAACGCCATTTTTCTTTCTCAAAATTCTCTCTGGAAGCTATCTACATTTCGTGGGTATAAGGGGTATTTATAATAGGATGTATGAGGAATGCGAAGAGTTAGTTACAACCAAATAGGGCATTCCGGCAACTTGAGCTCGTGACTGGAACGAGTCACGAGCTAACTACCTGGCCAAACTGGAAGTTTTGTCTTGCAGTGCAACAGTAAGAACCTCCCCCTACATGCTTCACACGTGTGTCATTCTGGCGACTTGCTAGTCGCGAGATCCAGTCGCGAGACTCCCTTGAATTGTACACTTTTGAGATTTCTTCACACTCTTTCACACACTACCCTTACATGAATCCCACCTAAATACAGGGTTTCTAATTGCTAAATTACAAGCAAATTTGGCACTGAATAAAGCCAACAAATGGTTGAATAAATTCAACCTTATAACCTCCCCCTTTGCCTATTCCATGACAAAACCCTAAAACAGACTCTAGACTTAACATGTGAGTTGGGAACAGTTGCCAAAACTCACTAACACCTAACTCTAGAAACTGTGAAGATCTTGAACCATAAGAACAAGTTTTTCTTGAAAACAACAACACAAGACGATCATTGTAAGTAGAAATCTTGAAATGCATATGGAGCAAGCAAAATGCGATCAAGTAGTAATGATTAAAGCAATAAAGCATGACTTGACCAAATAGGAACAATCACTATAAATAGTGATCACAATGAACATTCACACAAAGAATGAACATCCGGACATGCAAGCTAATAAGTTCAACGCAATGTATCATTTGCATGTTCAACACTCAACCAATACAAAAACTCAAGGTAATTGTATCAAGGATATAAAATCCAACAAGGGCACAAGAGTGAAGTACTGAAGGAAATGCATAACATTAACTAAAAGTACATAGCTACAAAGCAAAGGTCTAAATAAGGACTGAATAACAACTAAAATATATAAACCTATGTACCAACAATTTTAAATATAAGCATAGTAAATACCAAGAGTTATAAGATCTGTAAACAAAATAAGCTAAACTAAGACAAGTCAAAAACATGTGTGTATGTATCTGAATACTCCTTTTGAGCTCACACGGCTCCCCCTTTCATTATGCACACTTCCCATTTTTGTGTTGCTCTCCCCTTTACTGTATGCTATCATCCAAGCTATATACATAATACTCTCCCCCTTTTTGGCACGAATACCTAAAGGCTGTCCTCTAGTTTCTGTTGAATAGCATCTAGCTGTGTCTTAATTGTTGTGAGATTCATTTGAACTTGGTTGTTGGTGGAGTAGAGAACTCTTTCCAATCCGAAAATATGCTAATGCAAACCTTCAATCAAAGTGCTCAATCTGTCAGCTTGAGAGCTAGGATGTATATGCTGTGTGCTAGTCATCTGCAACTCTGGAGTATGAGGAGATGCAGTCTCGGTATATGCAGGTATGGTGTGAGTAGCTGAGCCCTGACCGAAAGGAATGGCATGAAGGAGATATTCACTCTTAGGTTCTTTAGAAGAGTGACTTTTGCTTGCTTGAAGAGAAATCATGGATAGTGGGCAAAGAAGAACTAATGTCTTTCCATCTTTTAATAGACGAACCCCTTCAAGTACCATAATTTTCATGATCAGGCCACAAAAAGGAAGGCATGTTCTAGCTACTGATTGTGCTGCTGTTCTCCCTATTAACTAGAAGATGTGAGCAGAAATGTCAATTTGAACTCCAGTGATGAGATCACATAGAAACTGTGCTCTTCCAAGGTTGATGAATCTAGTGTTCGACAGTCGATAAAGGTTGAAGAACATGATCAAGGTGAGAGTTTTCAATTCAGGTGCAAACTTAGTTGTTCCAATGGATGTGCCTTTAGATGAAATCTCATGATCTGGCCCATGAATTTATAGAATATCTTGTACTTGAGGAAGCTTATCATCATATGGAGTGAGGTCTACATTTGCTGGTCGAGTAATCCGAAGAACCTCTACAATGTAATCCGGAAGGATGATGAATTCCTTTCCTTAGACCCAGCACTCTAATTCAACTCTAGTAAATCTGGCATTTGATTAGAACTCCTTGACTAGTTCATCAATTGGATCCTCGAAGTTCCCAAATAAATCAGCCCAATCTTTTTCTTAAAAGATCCTAGGAATATAAGTCGTTCCCAGGGTATCAAATCTCACAATCTGTTCCACTATAGTAAGAGCTTTTTCAAAAATACTGGAGTATGTCTAAGAGTCAAGGGGAGTTTTGAATCTCTCACTATTTGTGTCGTGGGACGAATGACGAGTCCATTTTGAAACAGAGGTTGATGGAACATCAATCACCGGTTCTTTTCCACAAGAAGAACGGCAAGACATCTGCAAAAAGACATACACACAGCAGAGAACCAATTGCAAAACCACAAGACACAAACACAGACTTGATTAGATCCAAGTTAGTCCATGAAATAAACACATAATCATAGATAGGAAGAAATATCACTCAAGCTGTTGGGGTTTATGCCCTAAAATCCAATTTATAGACATGCCATAAATAATTAAATTATTTAATTATATGAGACTATCTATAAATGAACTAATGAGACATTATCTTAGTCCATGAGATGCATCGTATGTGATTTATTTGATTTAATCACAGAAGATATAAATCACAAGTTCTTTGTCAACTCAGAATTTTAGTTCGTAGTCGGTGATGAAATTGGGCGTTTCATCTGCAAAGACTATAACATATCAACTAAGATGATTTGTCTTGATCATGGAAATGGAGATTTCTAGTTGGTATGTTAATATGTTTTAAGAGTTAAGACATATTGAACTGGACTGCTGTGAGATTTATTATTCTCCTAACGACTGTTAAATGAATAATAAATCTCACAACTTCTATTTATATCAACTCTAAATCTTAAGAAAATAATGGACCTGATCATGAGATGTAGGTTGCTTTGATATATCAGGAGTGAGATCTATAAGTTACGGTCAAAACTTCAGCATGTTGGGCAGCCACATTTAGTGTTGATGGAGCATATATTCTTAAGATAGAATTCATAATCTCTTAACAGAGATATAAAATATTCCCTTGAGATAGGTTTAATGGGTTTGGTTATTCAACTGTTTGGTCCAACCTAGTAACGAGTTACTAAAGTATATATTTATGGAATTCGATTTCATAAATATATGATGAACAACATAAGGGATTAAACCGAGACTCAAGGATTAAGATGTAATAATCTTCAAAGTGGCAGTCTACATTCATGACTTTATATTACTACGAATATTTTAATGAAGGGGCTGCATGTATAATAAAGTCTTGTGATATAATTTATTAATAAGGCCTAGAGTGCAATTATATTCATATAGTGGTATTGCATATAATAATGGTAACTTTGGACTTGTCAAGAGTTGACAGAAAAGCCCAAGGCCCATTGGAGCTAGAGTCTTATTTGTTCCCTTTTGGTCCCACTCCAAGCCACACACTAGAGCCCAATTAGAATGGCCCAAAAGGCTAGCCCAATTAGATAATCAGTTATATATAAGGAGAGAAACATATAGAATTTGATAAGTTCTTTCATGAGTCTTTTCATAAGTCTTTTTCATAAAGATTACACAAGGAATGAAATGGTTTGTATGTGAGTGTTGGACACTCTCTTATTCTCTCCTTGGAAACTGATTGAGAGACCACACATCTTGGGCATTAAGTGGAATTGGAGTGAAGTTTAAAGTCTTCCCAAGAATTTCTGATCTTTGGTTTTGAATTTCACTGCACCAAGGTATGCTTTCTTGTTCTTAAATTTTGAAACTTTCATAGTGCATGTTATCAATTGCGAATGAAGTAGATCCGTTAATTTTTCGCTACGTATTTTTCGTACGTGATACGAACATGTATTTTCCCAACAATTGGTATCAAAGCGATCTTCAATTCGAATCTGAATAACATGTTTTGTGAGTTTTAGAATTAGAGATAATAGTTTCATGATGTTAGAAAGTTATATATGCATTTAATTTTCTACATGGTTGTTGAAACTATGATTTGATAAAAACTGATATTGATGTTATAATGTTGTTTAAATCTGAATTTAAGTATATTATATTCATCTTTAAGGCTATAGCATCAATGGAATTCAGTTTTGATATCAAATTTTGCATATCATGTTCATATGATGGTTGTTTGTTCATGAAAAATCGTTGAAAACTGTTTGCAACTGCTCTGGAAAAACTAAAAACACGGGTTTTTCGCGGGTTAGCTTCCCGCGAAGTTACTCGTGAAAAATGATTCTGAGGACAAAAACTTTTCGCGGGTAAACTTTACTCACGAACCAGTCATGAGACAGTAGCGAAGTTTCTGTCTGATTTTTTGTGTTTTCAATTTTTTGCTTTAACTCATTTTCGCGAGAAGTGCTTAGTCGCGAGATACCCGCAAAACAGTAGCGAAAGTTTCTAGCAAAGGTACGCCTTTTTTGCAGGAAGGGCTTAGTCGCGAGATTCTAGCGAAAATATATTTAAAGGGAATTTTGAATATTTTCTAAATGTTTTCAAATGTATAAAGTGTAAGGAAATGTGTGATGAGATTACGCATGGTTCTAACTAAAAGACCTAATGAGATCAAAGCTATTAGTTAAATAGGACTCTTAGTCCTAAATATTTTAGGACTTGTCTTTTAAGAAACATTCTAATGAGATTGGAATTGTTGTATGATTATAAGTCCTTAATTTATTTTAATTAGAAGTTTTAATGAGATTAAAGCTTAATTAAAAGGTATACATATTTTCTAATGAGATTAGAACTTTTTATTTAGTAAATTAAGGATAAAGTTCTATATAACTAATTTTTGATCCATTATAGTTTAAGGAATCCTAAATAGTTTAGGACTTCCATTTTAGTTAGCGATTCTAATAAGATTAGAGTCTTTATGAAGTGCAAGGTTATAAGTTGTGATTGGATCACAATTATTTAAAGAAAACCCAAATAATGAGTGGGAGTGCTGAAATAACCATTTTGTTAAGTTTATTGTAATGTGAATAGATACCTTGTCTTGACTTCGAGTCTTGCATTCCATGCAGAGGGTATTTACTTCATGGATTACAAGGTTAAACTTCTTTGTGATAGCGTGAATATTCATTACGCTATTGTCACGTGACTTAGTAACATCACATTGAATTTAAACAATTAAACACATTTGATATGTAGGGTTAAAATTGTGATTAGATCACAATGATTTCATGACAATCCACTTGTTTTAAAATTTGTAGTGGGAGAGAGATTTAAGGGTTGATTCTCACAGCCTCCATTGTCGGTTTATAGTAGTATGATTAGGCACCTCGCCTTGGAGTATATGCCTTGCTCCCTTCGGAGGGTGTTTAATTCATGGTACTACAGGTTAAACTTCTTAATGATGGATGAAGTGTGTTTTGACATCAAAAACGACCACGCTTCCGTGGAGTTACTTGGTGACTCACATTGATTCTAGGCAGTGGTGTACACTAGACTAAGTGTAATGTTAACCTCCCTTCGGAGCTATGTCATTATTACTTAGAGGCTAAAGGAAGAGCGGAAAATTATTTTTGTTTGGTAAGAGTTACCATGATAGCATTAATAATGAGAATATTTCTCGCCTAATCATAGTGATTGGTATGACCTCGCTTTCGAGGAATATTAATTGCGGGATTAAGTTGTCGTTGCACCTAGTATAGTATGTTTTTTGGGTTCCACACTATATGGTTATGGATGCAAAATATAATGTCCATGTAATTATGTTCATAGTCTCAAAATAAAGTTGTCATAAAATTTGTTCTCTAGCTACTATTTTTAATTGAATCACATTAACTAAGAAATAATTTTGGACATGGTGCTTAAAGGAGCTAAAGCACATAAATATGTTTTGATTCAGCATTGTCATAATTTCTTATGCATGATGCATTGATGGAAGATAGCTTATGATATGATCATATTCTTCATTGAAATGCTAAAATGTTACATTGGCTTCTATCTCAAGTGTGCTACAGCATGAGATGCAAGAGTTAGTACTACACTTAGATTTTATATTAAGTCTAAATGAGATGTTTGGTTGAATCATATTGAGTGCTAAGAAAAGTTTTAAGAGTTCCAACACTATATCATTTTATGAAAATGTTTTAATTTTAGAAATTAATTGAAATTCTTGGATATAGAGAATAAATATTAATCTCAGATAGATATGATCCACAAGTCCTTATTAGAATCATTTGATCAATTCAGATTATTTTGAAAATAAATTCTTTTTATGTTATCTGAATTGATGAGTGAGTTCTACGCAACGGAAGTCATCCTAAAAGCTAAGGCTAGGATCAATATGATTTAATTCAAATTCTTAGCCTGACCCGAAAAGTAAGGGTGATAAGAAGATGAATTATAATACCAAACAGTTGGACAAGGAAGTTGTCCTAGTAGTTGCCAAAAGGAAATTAGATTCAAAAGCATGACCAAAAGGAAAGTGTTTCTGTTTTGGTTAAGCTAAGCATTGTCCATGATTATTTTCTAGATGGCAATTTACATGTTTTACTTTTTAATGAGAAAGTTGCCATCCTTTGTTATTGTATGTCTTTGGCACTTATGTCTAGATCTTATTAATCTAAATGATATTCAAGATTGGTGAAAGATGGGCTTTTAGAACCATTATTTTGTTATATTCCCAGTCTATGAATTCTATTTAGATGATTATAAGATCTAGGGCTCCTTTATTGTAAAGGAATAAAGTTCCACTGACTTCTTTAAGTCAGTACATACATGAAGGATGAATAAGACTCTTTTAGAAATAGTAAAGTACATGATAAGTATTTCCATTTGCTTATTTCTTTTGGAGATGTACTCTAATAATTACTATACTTTTTCTAAAGTTGATTTCAAAAGTTTGTTCCTAGGACATTTGTCAAATCGTGGATTGGGTGAATACCTAGTATATGATACTTCCACTTTTAGAGATGTCCAACACTTGTGCTAGAAAGGAAGTCTAACAAATTGAAATCAAAAGGTAGAAAAATGTGTGTTTATGATGAGTATCCAAAAGGAGTTGCAAAAGATTGTTTTGGTAGTCATAAAGAAAACAAGATGTTTGTATAGTACAAATACAAAGTTCTTGATGATGACTATGTGAATAGTCTTAAAGCAAAACGTATAATTGTTCTAGAAGAAAGATGTCAGAATTTGTTTAAAGGCAACTACAAAATACATTTAGAAATGAGCTGGTTGTATTAGATACACCACAAGACATTATTATAGATGTATAGCTAGTACACCGATACAATATCGTAGTGGAAGGATTATTAATTACTAAGTAAGTTCATACTTTTAGGATAATCTTTTGAAGTTATTCCA
This sequence comes from Lithocarpus polystachyus, assembly GCA_033629205.1. NCBI lineage: Eukaryota > Viridiplantae > Streptophyta > Magnoliopsida > Fagales > Fagaceae > Lithocarpus > Lithocarpus polystachyus. Next base: position 43,935,762 of record CM066166.1, read on the forward strand.
CAAGGATATGAATTTGATCCTCGATCCTACGTAAAGGCAATAGATGATTTGAATATGGTTTACTGGATCAAGGTTTTGTGAATAGAATTGGATTCTGTTTGAAGTCTAGAACTTGTAGAGGCGCCTAATGACATTAGGCCTATTGTTTTCAAATAGGTCTACAAGTAAATGAGATTGATAGATTTGAAGGTGCAAACCTTCAAAGTCAAGACTAGTGGCGAAAAGGTTTATTCAGAAAAAAATGGTTCAATTATGAAAAGATTTTTTCACCAATAGTCAAATTTGACTCTATCTAGAGTCTCTTATCCATTATATTTCATTTGGATGAAATATGACAATGGATATCAAGAAAGCTTCTTTTAGTAGCAATCTTGAGGAAGACATCTGTATGATGTAACTAGACTTATACATAGCAAAGAAACGGTAGTGTTTAGTATGCAAGTTGCTTAAATTCCATTTTTGGACTGAAGCAAGCATCTGAATCATAAAATATCATTTTTGATCAAGTAATCAATTTGTTTGATTTTGATCAAGTATTTCAAGGCCTTATGTGTGTGAAAGCTATATAGAATAACAAATTTCTTAATGTATGTTGATGACATTCTAATCATTTAGAATGATGTAGAGATATTGTCATCAATAAAGTTTTTTTTTTTTTTTTTTTTTGTCTAATCCAATTTGATATAAAGTACTTGGGAAAGACTAATCATATCCTAAGAATTTAAACTTTGTTACAATTCAGAAATTAGGATATTGAGCCTATCTTAAATTGCTTAAATAGATTAGTTTTTAGCCAAGTATAGCATGTAATACTTCAAGAAAGGATTTTTTCCTTTTAAGTTTGAAGTTCCTTTATATAGGACTACAGTCCTAAGACATATAAAAGGAGGCGCATATTAAGACGGTTCCTAATATCATATCAATAGGAAGTCTTTATGTTATGATATATACTAGGCTAAATATCTATTTTGTGGTGGGCATGGTAAACAAATATCAATTGAATTAAAGATCACTTAATTTAGTGGGAGTAAAGTACATACTTATATATCTTAGGAGAATGAGGGATTTTATGCTTGTCCACAAAAGTGAAGTTTTGATTGTTACTGGATGTACAAATACTGACTTGTAGTTTGACTGTGATTCATGAAGTTGGACTTCAAGATATGTGTTCATCCTAGTGGTAAAGATATACATTAAACGTAAGTATTATCTCACTAGAGAGATATGAGTACTTGAGTAGTAGTAAAAAAGATAATTTATTCAATAAATCTGACTGAAACTTGTTTCCAAACCTTGCTTTGGAGTGACTATTGTTGGGTAATATACATGTTTGCATTGAATACAAAACACACGCAGCGGAAAATAAACGGATCTACTTCATTCGCAATTGATAACATGTACTATGTAGGTTTCAGAATATAAGAACAAGATGTTGTACCTTGATGCGGTGAAATTCAAAACTGAATGAAGAAGTACTCAGGAAGACTTTCAATCTTCACTCCAATTCCACTTGATGCCCAAGATGTGTGGTCTCTCAATCAGTTCTATGTTTTCTAGAAAGAATATGAAAGAGTGTCTCTCTTCCTTATATCATATATTATTACACTTATTAAACATACAAACCATTTTATTCTATATAAAATTCTGTATGTTTCTCTCCACATAACTGATTATCTAATTGGGCTAGCCTTTTGGGCCTTCCCAATTGGGCTATAGTTTGTGGCTTGGAGTGGGACCAAAAGGGAACAAATAAGACACTAGCTCCAATGGGCCTTGGGCTTTTCTGTCAACTCTTGACAAGTCCAAAATTACCATTAATTATATTTAATACCACTATATAAATATAATTGCACTCTAGGCCTCATTAATAAATTATATCCCAAGACTTTATTATACATGCAACCCCTTCATAAAATATTCGTAGTAATACAAAGTCATGAATATAGACTGCCACTTTGTAAATTACTACATCTTAATCCTTGAGTACCCGGTTTAATCCTTTTGTGTTATTCACCATATATTTATGAAATCCAATTTCATAAATATATACTTTAGTCTTACTAAAGTGGTTAGACCTAACTCTCTGAATAACTGTACCCATTAAACTTATCTCAAGGGAATATTTTATATCTCCGTTAAGAGACTATGAATTCCATCTTGAGAATATATGTTCCATCAACACTAAATGTGGCTGCCCAACATACTGAGGTTTTGACCGTTACTTTAGATCTCACTCCTGATATATCAAAGCAACCTACATTTCATGATCAGGTCCATTATTCTCTTAGGATTAAGAGCTCATGTGAATACAAGTCGTGAGATTTATTATTCAATTGACAGTCGTTAGGAAAATAATAAATCTCACAGCGGTCCAGTTCAATATGTCTTAACTCTTAAAACATAACAACATATTAACTAGAAGTCACCACTTCAATGATCAAGACAAATCATCGTAGTTAATATGTTATAGTCTTCGCAGCTGAAATGCCCAATTTCATCACCGACTACGAACCAAAATTCTAAGTTTACAAAGAACTTGTGATTTATATCTTCTGTGACTTTTCACATAAATCACATACTATGCATCTCATGGACTATTTGATAATGTCCGAATATTCATGTTACCATTACTTTAGATAAAAATAAAACAACTTTATTAAACACAATATTAAGTCATACATCATTTCTCACATAATGTCATACATAATATCATACATAGCATCATACAATAGGATTTAAGGGCACATATCCTAACAACTATGAATTACTCTAAAGGGAGATAAGTGTCAGATATATGGTAAATTCTCTTTGAGGGCAAGTGGGAGATTGTTGGGGTTTATGCCCTAAAATCCAATTTATAGGCATGTCATAAATAATTAAATTGTTTAATTATATGAGACTATCTATAAATGAACTAATGAGACATTATCTTAGTTCATGAGATGCATCGTATGTGATTTAGTTACAGAAGATATAAATCACAAGTTCTTTGTAAACTCAGAATTTTAGTTCGTAGTCGGTGATGAAATTGGGCATTTCATCTGCGAAGACTATAACATATCAACTAAGATGATTTGTCTTGATCATGAAAATGGAGATTTCTAGTTGGTATGTTAATATGTTTTAAGAGTTAAGTCATATTGAACTGGACCGCTGTGAGATTTATTATTCTCCTAACTATTGTCAAATGAATAATAAATCTCACGACTTCTATTTACATCAACTCTAAATCTTGAGAGAATAATGGACCTGATCATGAGATGTAGGTTGCTTTGATATATCAGGAGTGAGATCTATAAGTTACGGTCAAAACCTCAGTAAGTTGGGCAGCCACATTTAGTGTTGATGGAGCATATATTCTTAAGATGGAATTCATAATCTCTTAACGGAGATTTAAAATATTCCCTTGAGATAAGTTTAATGGGTTTGGTTATTCAGAATGTTGGGCCCAACCACTTTAGTAAGGAGTTACTAAAGAATATATTTATGGAATTGGATTTCATAAATATATGATGAATAACGTAAAGGATTAAACCGGGTACTCAAGGATTAAGATATAGTAATCTTCAATTCAAAGTGGCAGTCTACATTCATGACTTTGTATTACTACGAATATTTTAATGAAGGGGTTGCATGTGTAATAAAGTCTTGGGATATAATTTATTAATAAGGCCTAGAGTGCAATTATATTTATATAGTGGTATTGAATATAATTAATGGTAACTTTGGACTTGTCAAGAGTTTACAGAAAAGCCCAAGGCCCATTGGAGTTAGAGTCTTATTTGATCCCTTTTGGTCCCACTCCAAGCCACACACTAGAGCCCAATTGGAATGGCCCAAAAGGCTAGCTCAATTAGATAATCAGTTATATATAAGGAAAGAAACATACAGAATTTGATAAGTCCTTTCATGAGTCTTTTCATAAGTCTTTTTCATAAAGATTACACAAGGAATGAAATGGTTTGGATGTGAGTGTTGGATACTCTCTTATTCTCTCCTTGGAAACTGATTAAGAGACCACACATCTTGGGCATTAAGTGGAATTAGAGTGAAGATTGAAAGTCTTCCCAAGAATTTCTGATCTTTGGTTTTGAATTTCACTGCACCAAGGTACGCTTTCTTGTTCTTGAATTTTGAAACTTTCTTAGTGCATGTTATTAATTGCGAATGAAGTAGATCCGTTAATTTTTCGCTGCGTATGTTTTGTATGTGATACGAACATGTATTTTCCTAACACAAGCATGTTGAATGAAACCAATATGCAGTATTGTGTGGCTAGCCTAATTGAAATGCAAAACCATGGCATGCAGGTAGACATAAACAACAATCGCGCATATGGTGTGCATATGTGGTGCAATGTAATCCATGAAGTACTCAAATACTCAATAAAATTTCTATAAGACATTTCACTAAGAGCATAATGTGCGCATTGCAATACAAACATGATAAAAATCCTCAACAAAGAGACAAAAACACGATAATCATGTAATATAGGTATCAATCCATCAAAACCAATAAAACCCATTCAACAAACTCAACATAATATTCCCAACCCATATTCGAACATCAATTTTCAAAACTCAACAAAAACACAAAATCCAAGAACACAAAGGCTAGGAACTAAAAATACATAATGAAAATGACAAAACCCATACCTTTTCCTGAAGATTGGTGAAGAGATGATGAAGAAAAATGGTGTTTTCGAGAGTGAACACGGTGAGTTTGGAAGAGGGAGACAATGAACAATCACAAGATACAAGGGAAAACTGAAAAGTTTTGAAAACTGCCTTGAAAATAACCCTCAAAGTACAAAACATGCGTTTTTCGCTACTGGAATGAGTCGCGAGCTAGTCACTAGTGCAAGTCGCCAAAAACCGGTGTGAAAATATATGAAAAATTTGTCTAAGTGTTTTTCGCGACTGGAAGTTCCACTCGCGAGAAAGTTGTGAAGGGAGCCACGAATCATTCTGAGTAAACCTCGCAACTAGAGCTTCCATTCATGAACTAGTCGCCAACATGAGTTGCAAAAATCCCAAAAACCCAAATTTTTGAAAAAATTTTTAAGTGTTTTTTGCTACTGGGGCTTTGACCCACCAGAGAGTCACCAGGAGCTTCTAAGTAAGCTTGCGACTAGGGCTCACGACTTGCTTGACCCGCGAGGCAGAGTCGCCAAAATAGGGTTGCACAAATTTTGAGATATTTGAAAATTTTTCAAAATAAAAACACTTTCCAAGAATAATTAAAACACTCAAAAATCTTTTTGTATTTGATCTACATATAATTGAGCATGTGCAATATATTTAATCAAGTACAATTACACATATGAATAAGGCATTCATTGAACATAGACAGGTGTGATATGTGCGGGTGTGAATAAGGCATTCATTGAACATAGACAGGTGTGATATGTGCGGGTACCAAAGATGAGATAGTCCTTAGTCTAATGTGAAGCTTCAATGATGAATTCAACCAAGTCATACACAATTAGCACGAGGAAAAGTGACCTATCTCAATTATAGAAATATGCATATATGACCTCCCACAAAACTTGATAACATATCTTTGAAACTTTTCATTTGGCTTCTTTACAATTCATAACATTGATCATTTTTGATCTTTACATCTCTTTTTGAGATCGATGCCTGAAATTTTTGATATTTCAATTTGATGAACAAGCCTTTGGCTATCAGGCACCATACAGTTTCATAAAAGTCGTTTTCTCTTTTTCCTAGTCAAATACTAGTATGTGCGACGGCTTTTGCAACTCATTATCTATTTTCATTTTGAGATTTACATTTGTTGAGCTCTTTAAGTAAAAATAAAAAATGGGAAGATATATAGGCACAAGTCTATGCAAGTTTCAAGATCAACAAAACCATTAACTAATCATTCATGACAAGTTTAAAGATCTATTTACAACAGTCACATAAATGTCAAGAGTTTTTCCATAATGGTATAAGTGCATAAAGAACAAGCTACTCTCATAAATGCACAAAGCCATTAGTACAAAGGTACAAGGTAAAACATGCTTATGACAATACACGACAATGTCAATTAAACTTTTTGGATTTTCTACTTTTTATGTGTTTTTCTCTTTTTTGACACAAATGCAAGTAAAGATTGACCAGAAAAAAAAATGTAAAGACATTCAAAGCAATACAAACAAGCAAACAAAAATTTTCAACATTTGCTAGAGAGATAACACAAAACACACAACCAATCAATGTCACAAAACATAGGAAGTATTAATGCATGGACATGTTGTAATGCTTATGCATGAGTACCCCTCTTCACCCACACGTCACATGCGTTTGGGGTGATATCCCTACAGGATTGGGTTCGATTGTTTTGGCTTTCAAACCTTTTGTTAAAGCTTGTCAAACAGGTGGTGAATGCATCAATCATCTTCATCACATCTCCAATGTTAGACACAGCTTCTGCCCCTTTCAATTGCTTGGAGTTCCCTTTAACCTTTCTTAGTCCACTTGGCCTTTGATAGCTACCATTCTTTAATGCCCAAAGCTTATGACAATTCAGTCTGGTGTGTCCTTGAATTCCACAGTGATGGCAAAAATGTTGAGTTCTCGAACCTCTTTGTGACTTTGGGAGTGATTTCCCATTACCCTTAGGTTTGATCATTGATTGGTTATGAGGCTTAGTCAAAAACCGTAGGTCAGTCACATTCCGCTTCTTTTCTACCTTCACTTTCTCAAAAGTGGTGATTTCCACCATTGGTTCTGTAGCTTTCACAAACTCCAAATCCTTAGACACTTTGGCATTTGAACTGCTCTCTCCGATGTATCCCAAACCACTTTTATCGGAGAAAGATTTTTGATGAGCAAGCTCTTCATCAAGCTTCTTGGAGGAAACCCGCTCTACTTTAGCATTAGCTTGAATCATCTCAAGCTCAAGAAATTTTATCTTTGAGTAGGCTTCAGTAAGCTCTCCATTCAACGTCTCGACTTCACACTTAGTCTTCTTGTGTCGGACTAAAAGACTCTTGTAGTCTTGCTTTGCTCTCTTCATCTTCTTAATGGTTGCTTTAGCCACTTTTGCATATTCACTGGTCTTCTTAAGGAGGGAATTGTAGGTCTCTTGCAATCTCACTATTCTTTCATCTTCCTCATCATCGGATTTCTCTACTATCCCCATTGACTCCAATTCAGTGTGCTCACCAAGCTCTTTAAGTAGCACACTCAAATCATCTGAAGATTCCATGGGGGCAATGGTCATGAATGCAGAGAAGTTTCCCTCTTCATCACAATTTTCATCTGAATCAGAATTAGAGGAGTCGGTGTCACTAAGAGTAGTGGCATAGACTTTACTCTTCCTTCTCAAATAGTTCGGACATTCCTTCTTGAGATGTCCATGACCGTTGTATTCATAGCACGTGATTGCTTGAGAAGATTGGGAATTCTTCCCATCTTTCTTCTTGAAATCCTTTTTCTCCTTCCAGGAATTAGGGAATTTTCCTTTCTCAGCAAACTTTCCATTATTTTTGTACTTTAAGAACTTTTGAAAGTTCTTCACAAGATACGCCACATCTTTTTCTACCTCATCCTTATCCAATGAGTCATGAGCTTCTATTCTCTCATTGACTGTCTTTAAAGCAAGGGATTTGCTCTTCCTTTGTGAAGGTAGAGACAGCTCATATGTTTGAAGTGAGCTAATTAGTTCTTGAACTTTGATATCATCAAGGTCCTTGCTCTCTTCAATTGCAGTAACCTTTACACAGAAGCTCTCCGGCAATGATCGAAGGATCTTCCTCACTATCTTTGAGTCCTCCATCTTTTTACCCAAGTTGAACTTCCCAATAACCACCTCATTCAACTTGCCATAAAATGAGTCGAATGACTCGTCTTTACTTATCTTCAGCTCTTCGAAGTGTGTGGTAAGCATCTGCAACTTGGTGTCCTTCACCTTCTTGGTGCCTTCATAAGTCGTCTCTAAGATTTGCCATGCCTCCTTGGCAGTTGTAATGTGAGAGATCTTGTGAAACTCATTTGGAGAAACACCATAGAAAATGGCATTTAGTGCTTTGCTATTTGCATTAGCTGCTGTGAGGGCTGCCTTATCCCATGTGGATTTGGTAGCCTCCGGCCTAGTCCACCCTATATCTACAGCATCCCAAACAATCTCATCAATTGAACATAGGAATGCCCTAATGTGGACTTTCCAAAATGCATAGTTGCTTCCATTAAAATATGGAGGAGCATTCAAAGATTGAGATCGATCCATCTCAAATGGGGTCAAGGATTGTACTAAGGTAATTAAACCACAACAAGTGCACCTGCTCTGATACCAAATGAAAGTTCAAATAGGGTGTGAAACACCTATGAATGTTTAGACCCCCAATTTACCAACACAAGTTATAATCAAACAATATATGTGCGGAATATGAATATAAGCTAGACCCAAATTGGTAAAACACTCTAAACCATAATTAATATCCAACACAGCAGTAATTAAAAGGTAAAAACTAAGGGAAGAAGGATGCAAACACAAAGATAACACGGCAACGTGTTATCAAAAAGGAAACCGAAGCACTCGGCGAAAAACATTTTCGCTGCCCTCCAAGCGGTCAATAATCCATTAGAGAATAAAGTTGGGATACATGAATAGCAGAAGACCCTCCAAGCCTGATCTACCCAGTGCACCTAAGCCCTCCAAACTTCTTGCCCCAACAGGGTTACGCCGAACCTTGTCTTATCTAGCTTACCAGTTCCCGTAATCTCCCATTGCATTAACCAAAATGAATTGGTCCCTTCTGAACTGCTTCCCAAGCACCAAAATACCTCCTCACTGATATGGGTATCAGGGTATGGTGAGATAAGGATTTGGCTAAATATACCTCTCAAGGACATGTCAATGGAGAGGGTGAGAGTAAAGAAATTTGGAGAATCAAGGATGAAGATTATGGATGAGTCAATCTTGTTTTTCTCTAGGTTTTCTCTCTCAAAATTCTCTCTGGAAGCTCTCTACATTTCATGGGTATATGGGGTATCTATAGTAGGGTGTATGAGGAATGCGAAGAGTCAGTTACAACCAAACAGGGCATTATGGTAACTCAAGCTCGCAACTAGAACGAGTCGGGAGTTTGAGTCGCGAGTTAACTGCCTGGCCAGATTGGAAGTTTTTTCCTGTAGTGCAACAGCTGGTGTGGCCCTTCAACTCCCCCTGCATGCTTCACACGTGTGCCATTCTGGCGACTTACCAGTCGCAAGCCAATCGCGAGATCCAATCACGAGACTCCCTTAAATTGCACACTTCTGAGATTTCTTCACACTCTTTCACACACTACCCTTACGTGAATCCCACCTAAATACAAGGTTTCTAATTTCTAAATTACTAGCAAATTTAGCATAGAATAAAGCCAATAAATGGTTGAATAAATTCAACCTTACACATTGGAAATTAGACATCCTAGACTTCAATTTGAACATAAATTTTTCATGATTTAGATTTATATCAAGTGAGTTATGGTTGTTTTAAGTTATGCCAACTACGCAGTCAAATTTAGGGTTTTTGGAAGCATGCGTACACATGCCCCGAACCTGCGTAGATAGGCCTATTTCTAGGCCTTCAAAACTTGAGTTTTGGACCCTAAAAACATCATTCTTTGATAGGGGCTAGCCTCTAGACCCTTGAGAACATCCAAAAACTTTTAAAAAACCCAAAACCCCTAATTTTGGCATATAAATACTCACGTTATGTCTCCAATCCAAACTCTAGCTAGAGAGAGTTTATTTTCTGCCTCCATCTTTTCTAAAACACTAATCCTCTTTTCTAAAACTCCCACACAATACCTTGGCACATTCTTGACTGATCAAAACCTCTCTTTAGTTAGTTCTAAAGCAGAAACTAGTTTTCCAACTCGTTTTCTAAAACCTTTTCAATTATAATCTTATTGTGAAGTTGTGATCAACTAAGTTCTATTGTGATTCTTTAATTCCCTTGTTCTCTCAATCTAATCTTTATGATGTAGGCACTGAGGGGTCAGTTAAAACCTCAAACTCGTGATCCTAAGTAAGGTGAGTGTTCTTTCAATGAACTCCTCCTTTGCTTAATATGATTTATATGAGTTCTTGATTTTTTTTTTTTTTAACTTGTTGTGTTTGATTTTTTTGTTGATTTTAATTCTTTTGATATGTGTTAATATGATTTAAGGTTAACTATAATATGTTTTTATTGTTCTTATGCATTTATTTCAGTATTGTGTTATATTCATGTAAGGTTGAAATTAATCAACCATTTTGTTGACTTTATTCCGCGCCAAATTTGCTTATAAATCAGCATTTAGAAACCCTGTATTTAGGTGGGAATCATGTAAGGGTAGTTTGTGAGAGAGGGTAGTTTGTGAGAGAGTGTGAAGAAATGCTCAAGACTATGCAATGAAGTAGGGACTCGCGACTGGATCTCGCGGCTGGCAAGCCACCAAAAGAAGCACACGAGTGAAGCATGCAGAGAAGTTGAACTGTTATGCCAACTGTAGCACTACAAGACAAAAAGTCTAGACTGGCCATTCCATTAGCTCACGGCTTGAACTTGCGACTCAGTTAAGTCGCCAGCTAACTCTATTTTGGAAAAATGACTCTTCGCATTCCAAACACACACCAGTACAAATAGACCCTTATACCCATGAAATGTAGAGAGCTTCTAGAGAGAATTTTGAGAGAGAAACCCTAAAGAAAAACAAGATTGACTCAGCCACAATCTTTACATAGTGACTCTTTAAATTCCTCTTCTCTCACCCTCTCCATTATTAGATCCTTGAAAGGTACATTACCCAAATCCTTTTCTCACCTTACTCATATCTGTGAGAAGGCTATTTGGTGCTTGGGAAGCAGTTAGGAAGGGACCAATTGATATTGGTTGATGCTATGGGCTATAGCAGAATCCAGAAAGCTAAAGAAGACAAAGGTTCGACGCAACCTCGTTGGAGCAAGAAGCTTGGATGGCTTAGGTACATTGGGTAGATTAGGCTTGGAGGGTCTTCTGCTGTTCATGTATCCCAACTTCATTCTTTAGTGGATTATTGACCGCTTGGAGGGCGGCAGAGAGGTTTTACGCCGAGGGCTTCAGTTTCCTCTTCGATAACACATCGTTGTGTTGTCCTTGTGTTTGCATCTCTCTTCCCTTAATCTTTGCCATTTAATTTCTGCTGTGGATGTGATTTTATTTGGTTTAGATTGTCTATAAATTTTGTTATAAGCTTATGTTCATTTTCCACACATACATTGTTTGATTTTAAGCTTAAATTGGTCATTTGTAATTTGGGGGTCTAAACGTTCAAGGTGTTTTTTACACTATTTGAACATTCAATTCATATGCCTTTTCAAATGTAGTTTATTTTTTATTCATGTTTATTTTGTTTAATTGTCATGTTCCTTTTCTTGCCATGTTAATCTAATTTTTAGTAGTTGACCATATTTATTTTTGGGGTTTCCCTAGTGTTTGTTTGGTAAGTGTTTGGTTGATTCAATAAAAATGTGATTTTTCGGATCTATGCCAAAGGATGTGTGCACATTGTTTTGACCATGCGTACGCATAGTTGAGTATGCAAACTTACCCCAAACCCAGATTTGACAAAAAGCTTGTTTTTATTATATGTTCTTTGTTTTAGTATCTTTTCCATGTATAGTTTATTTGATATTTTTTCCTTGTGTGTTTTGTTTAACTGTCAACTTTCCACACTTAATATAACCTGTTTGATTTATGTGATCTTTAACATGTTGATTGTGTTCTTTAATTAAGTGTATAATGTATGTTTAGATTAAAGATTAGGCCTCTCTTGATAAATTCTTTAATTAAACATGGCCTAGCAACACATAATGGAGGCCGACCCACAAGTCGTAACCAAACTATTGACCCGAAATTTGGTATGCAGACCTATGCATGTAAGTGGTCCAAAAGTTCCAATTTGGTTCCTAGACCTAAACTAGGTAGCGACTCTAATTTCACCCTCCGCCTGATCCACTCCAAGCTAAGGCATACTTCCCACAAAGAAACCATTCGTCGCGGATGCTTGCGCCCATTGTACCTACCAATTCTTTCTTGAAATTATACAAATTGGATTAGTGTGTATTCTAATTGTAAATGTGAAATTGTGCTTTTCCTTTACATTAATTATGCACTAGGGCTATAACAAATCAAGAATCTAATTGTTACCACTCCTAGTCTCACTACCCTCTTTTTTCTTTTTTTCTTTTTTTAATTTTAAAGATATATATAGATAAGATTGTTGTCTTTGTTCTTTTTTTTTTTTTGAGAAACAAATTGTTGTCTTTGTTCTAAATCTTCAATGTGTTGGATGGGCTGAATATGATTATAAGGTTAGTTTATTAGAAATACTCATATACTGTCTATCCATTTTCAGCCAAAGAAATAACATTGATCCCATACCTGTCATAAACATGACCGTTCTTTTTTCAGGTTCCAAGTCCGTAAAATGTCTCTCTAACTTCTAGTAAGGAGTTTCATGGACATCAGAGTGCAAGCAGTTCATCAAGAGATGCTCTTTGAACGGCTACCTAGTACCTATAGGTTTCGTGGCTATCCTAAAGCACACTTTACTGTTTAAGCAGCTCCAATCTTTGTAATTTAAACCTCAGGTTTTAGTTTTGAACGTCATCTCTTTGACAAGAATTGTAAGCATAAAGTTTAAGCAGTATGCTTAAAATTCAGCAATATGCTTTATGGCTAGCCTAAAATTGTAACACCCCAAACCCATAACAAGGATTTAGATGCCTGACCTATCTTATAAATAATCAACATTTATTATAATGGAACAGAGCGTAATTAAATATCCACAAATAAGAATCAAACCATCAAGTATTTCTTATAAAATCCATCAAACTAAAACTTTAGCAATAAAGTCTCCAAATACAATCTCAAATAGTTTCATGAATACTAAACTCACTATTCTAAGAAAATATAATAAAACAGTCCATCAACTAACATAGCTCCAAAAGAAGTCTTCAATCTATTTCTCCAATGATTTACCAAGAAAAGATATTCCATTGCTCTAATCTGAAAGGGTGGAGAAAGGGGGGTGAGCTAGAAGTTCAATAAGAGACTACGTAACATGAAGATGTCTTTCAAAACAAAATAATAGTAACATTGACAAAATATAATCTTTACAAAACATTTACAAATAGTTTTAACAATAATATAATACATTCCATAAAACTGCTAGGAACAAAACATTTAACTATAACATTGTAATTAGTAAATAAAATAGAAACCACTTTAGTTAGCCAAAATACACTAAACATGTAGAAACAATATTATATATTAATAAAAAATTTATCCACTTATAAAGGTCAATAACAATAAAACAATAGTTTGATATGGAAAACATTAAACATTAGCCAGACAAAGACATAAGCTGCTAAACACTTGGTGGGTGATTCCCATTGGGAACAATAACACTGACCTCAAAGAGGCAACATGGGCTCCAAAGAGCAAACAATAACACTGGCTCCAAAGAGCAAACGATAACACTGCACCACACCATAATAACACTACATCAGCCGAAGACCAACACTTAACCTTTGTAGGCAAAGGTTGCAGACTGTCTAGCTGATCGTTTAAAAACATTATTACTTTATTACAATATTGCCAATACTAATCATATATCATATAACAAATATACTTTCTCAAAGATATAGTTTGAGTCATTCTTAACTTATATAGTTTCAAAGTAATACTTAAGAATATTAAAATTTTGGTATGTATAAAGCATTGATAATGATATAAGTTTTTGAAACTTCACTTTTGCAATTATGTATATATAAATATATTTTTTTTACCAAAAATATATTTATAATTATACACGTCTTGAGAGACGTCATGTTCTGAAGTCCACTTACCTCTAGTTACTAACACTCGTAGTCTAGATCCAAAATCATATGAGCTTTTCCTTCATAGGTAAAAGTAAAGAAGTAACACAATTATATAATTAATCCACCTTGACGTATACCATAAGGATGTAAGGGACACTTCCTAATAATTTACTAGTCTTTAAACATCTCTACAATCCTCTATAACATATTACTTCTCCTTACTACTATTATGTCTTTGAGGCTAATAGAGGTATTACAACCTGTAAGGATACCATCTAATGAGAATATGCATGCTAACGGTTCACCAAGATTTTCATCAAGTCCTAATAGGTTAATATCAATAAAACCATTGTCTAGTTAAGTGCCAGATTCATATTTTCTTTAAGATTTCATATAACACTTCAACACCACCATGAAATACTCTATGAGATCCAAATATATATATATATATATATATATATAGCATCCATAGAAATCTCTACCCATAGGACATAGCAACCTATAGCATGTACTGACTATTAGAAGTTTAATCTAACATCTAATACTATATATAAAAGCAGAAGGTTTTCTAACAATTAAGAAGGTGCTGGCACGTTAGGAAAAAAGACCACTTAAAAAACAGCCACGTCTACAATTTATTCTTTAAAATACCGTACGGTGCGTTTGGGATACTCCTTATCATCAAATGTTTATATAAAAACACAAACCCGCTTATCCAACCAAAAAAAAAAAAAAAAAAAAGAAAAACACAAACCCAAAAATGCAAATGCCATATTTCCCGATTGAAAGTTCAGACTCACCCTCACTTCCATCTCTTCGTTGCAACTCTAGATCAGAATAGCGTGTTCCAAACCAACAAACATACGAGAAAAGAAAATCCAAAAGGAAGTGCAAAAAAAAAAGAGGGAGAAACCTGAAAACCTCTGTTCGTTCTCAGCAACAGTGAAAGCTAAATATCTTTGTTCGTCCTCTGCAACAACAAGTGATTTAGAAGCTATCCTCAACAACAGACAATTCAGAAGGTAGGCATGTTTTTCCCCCTTTTTTTTGTTTTCTATTCAATTACTATTTCTAGGGTTTTCAAAAATATATCGGTTTAGTAGAAGGTAGGCATGTTTTTTTTTTTTTTTCTTTTCCCTTCAAACAACCCTTGATGTTAATAGTCATATTTGTAACACGAATGGTTTAAAATATGAATGTTTGGAGAATACAATCGCCTTTGTTGTTTTTCTTTTTGATATTTAATTTTATTATTATTTCTCTATTGATATATGCCACCTAGATCTTCTGCCATCACCGTAAGCCTCCACTCACTACCCAACTATCGGAATCGGAATCGCTACTGGTAAAGTTCTGTTTTAAATTTACAATTTTAGGGTTTTTGGTTTTTATTTGGAGAATCAATTGGGTGTTAAATATGATTTAGTTTGGTATTTTGGGTCAGATTTGGTTTTGATTAAGGGATATGGAGATAGAAGAACCAAGCAGAACTACAAGCACACATGAAGAAAAAACTATGGACCATCCACCACCCAGATTGTCGGATTCGACACCGGTACAATTTTTTTCCCATTTTTTAGATTTGGCCATTTGGGTATGAAATGTTACATTTGATTGAGTTTTTGTTTTTGATATGTTTAGATTTGATTCTTTTTTTTTTTGTTTTTTTTTTTTTTGTGTTTTTGGGTTCTCTATCAAAATGTTTGTTTTCTCAATTTTAGATATATGCTTTTGTTCTGTTTTTTTTTTTTTTTTTTTTGGGTTTTTGGGTGCTTCTGCTTCTAATCTTTACGAAACCATTGAGATTAAATAAGTATAGGATTGAAGTCATTGGGTATTTCCATTTCTAATATTTATTTTCCTTTTTCAATCTTATTTTAGGTCTTTTTGCCGAAACATCATACACCTAGATAGAGTCCGTAAGGCACAGAGAGACAGGTCGTCGTATACTTGTAACTGGTAAAGTTATTGTTTTTGGTTTTTTGCCTTTTCGCTATCAAATTTGGGGTTTGAATATGATTTAGGTTTGAATTTCTTGGTTGGATTGGTTTGGATTTAGCTATTTCAATTAGATTTGGTTTTGAGTTAGGCTTCCATTAGCACGCCATTGATAGGTAATTTGGCCAATTGTTAATTTTTAACATTTTAAATTATTGTTGTGTTAGTTCTAGCTTGAATTAGATTCGTTTGGTTTTGAGTGATCATTTACAAAATTCATTACAATTAGTATGTTTTCTCTTTTGAAAATTAAGACTGCTAAGTTTTTGAAATTGACAGCACTAACCAACTTTGCTATGCACTAATCAGCTTTACCTATCAAAAAAAAAAAAAAAAAAACATTTTAGTAATATGCTCACAAATTGTTTGATAAAATTCTGCTGTTGTTTTTTATTCTAAAATTTATTTTTACTGTTTATAATTTAAGTTTTATGATGTGTATAATTCTCCCAATAGTACCTAAATGATTCAAATCATTGGCTTCTTTCTCCTTTAGGTTTGTATCAGTTTATTTTATAGTTTCTTTTTGTTTGTATGGAATCAATAATTTACTTCTTATTATATTCTTATTATATAATAATTTTGTTAATTTTATAATCATTGTGAAACTGAGGGTGGGAGAGAGGGACTTACTTTTAATGTGATATAGGTCAAAGCTTAATGAAAGGTTGGGCAATGATGGAGTTATCTTTAGAAATAGCAAGTAATTCAGCAACATAAATATACCTTTGTTTGGAAAAATCTCAACTTTTCACTTAAAATAGAGTGACAATATTTTGAATATGATGATTGTTTTTGTGATATCTCCTATTTAAGGTTCTAATTTTCTTTTTCTCATACAGGTGGTGTGTACGTGGGAAAAAGGGACTTTGACTTTGATATAGAATGCTTCAAGTTCTTTCTATTTCTGGTGTTATTAATGACAAGGCATTGTTGACAGGCTTGATTATTCTCCACCTCCATGATCAAGACAAATCATTTTAGTTAATATGTTATAGTCTTCGCAGATGAAATGCCCAATTTCATCACTGGCTATAAACTAAAATTTTGAGTTTATGAAGAACTTGTGATTTATATCTTCTGTGACATTTCACATAAATCACATATGATGCATCTCATGGACTAAGATAATGTCCCATTAGTTCATTTACAGATAGTTTCATATAATTAAAAATTTTAATTATTTATGACATGCCAATAAATTGGATTTTAGGGCATAAACCCTAACAATGTCCCACTTGCCCTCAAAGACAATTTACCATATATCTGACACTTATCTCCCTATAAAGTAATTCATAGTGACTCTTAGGCAAGATTTGGAAATAAGTTACAGTAAGATTTATTGCATAAATTATCTTTTCTATTACTACTTCTCACGTACTCATATCTCTCTAATGAGACAATACTTACGCTTAATGTGTATCTTCACCACCTAAGATGAACACATATCTTGAAGTCCAACTTCATGAATCACAATCAAACTACAAGTCAGTATTTGTACATCCAGTAACAATCAAAGCCTCACTTTGGTGGACAAGCACATAATCCCTCATTATCCTAAGATATTTGAGTATATGCTTTACTCCCACTAAATTAAGTGATCTTAGATTCAATTGATATTGGCTTACCATGTCCACCGCAAAATAAATATTTAGCCTAGTATATAGCATAGCATAAAGACTTCCTATTGATATGGTATAAGGAACCGTCTTAATATGCTTTTCCTTTTATATGTCTTAGGACAATAGTCCTTTATAAGGAACTTCAAACTTAAAAGGAAAGAATCATTTCTTGAAGTATTACATGCTATACTTGGCTAGAATCGAATCTATTTAAGAAATTTGAGATAGACCCAACATCCTAATTTTTGAATTTAACAAAATTTAATTCTTACGATTTGACTAGGATTTCTTTAGTACTTTATATCAAACTAGATTAGACAACAAAAAACTCCATTGATGACAATAACTCTACATCATTCTAAATTATTAGAATGTCATCAACATACATTAAGAAATTTATTATTCTATATAGCTTTTACACACATAAGACCTTTTAATACTTGATCAAAATCAAACAATTTGATTTCTTTACAAAAAATGATATTTTATGATTCAGATGCTTGTTTTAATCCTTAAATGGACTTTAAACAACTTGCATACTAAACACTACTGTTTCTTTACTATGTACAAATCTAGTTATATCATATAGATGTGTTCCTAAAGATTGCTACTGAAAGAAGCTTTCTTGATATCCATTGCCATATTTCATCCAAATGAAATATAATGGATAAGACAATCTAGATAGTGTCAAACTTGACTATTAGTGAAAAAATCTTTTCATAATCGAACCATTTCTTTCTGAATAAAACTTTTCGCCACTAGTCTTGACTTTGAAGGTTTGTACCTTCAAATCTATCAATCTCATATACTTGTAGACCTATTTGAAAACAATAGGTTTAATGCCATTAGGCGCCTGTACAAGTTCTAGACTTTAAATAGAATCCAATTCTATTCACATAACCTCAATTCAATAATCCATATTCGTATCATCTATTGCCTTTAAGTAGGACCGAGGATCAAATTCATATCCTTGTGGAATGACTCCAAAAGTTTATCCCAAAAATATGAATTTATTTGGTAATTGATAATCCTCCCACTACGATATTGTACCAGTGTACTAGCTATACATTTAGAATTATGCCTTGTGATGTATCTAAACCATCACATTTCTAAATGTATTTAATAGTTGTCTTTCAACAAATTTTGACATTTTTCTTCTAGAACAATTCTACGTTTAGCCTTAAGATTATTCACATAGTCATCATCAAGAACTTTGTATTTGTACTTTACAAACATCTAGTCTTCTTTATGACTACCAAAACAATCTTTTACAACTTCTTATTGGATACCCATCATAAACACATATTTTTCGACCTTTTGATTTCAATTTGTCAGACTTCCTTTTGAGCACAAGTGCTGGACATCTCCAAAAGTGGAAGTATCATATACTAGGTTTTCACCCAATCCACGATTTGACAAATGTCCTAGGAACAAACTTTTGAAATCAACTTTAGAAAATGTATAGTAATAATTAGAGTATATCTCCAAAAGAAATAAGCAAATGGAAATACTTATCATATACTTTACTATTTCTATAAGAGTTTTATTCCTCCTTCATGTATACACTAACTTAAAGAAGTCATTGAAACTTTAGTTCTTTACAATAAAGGAGCCCTAGATCTTATCATCCTCTAAATAGAATACATAGATTGGGAATATAATAATATAATGGTTCTAAAAGCCCATCTTTCACCAATCTTGAATATCATTTAGATTGATAAGATCTAGACATAAGTTCCAAAACATACAATACCAAAGGATGGAAACTTTCTCTTTAAAAAGTAAAACATGTAAATTTCTATCTAGAAAATAATCATGGACAATGCTAAGCTTTACCAAAACAAAAACACTTTTCTTTTGGTTATGCTTTTGAGTCCAGTTTCCTTTCGGCAACTACTAGGGCAACTTGCTTGTCCAACTGTTTAGTATTATAATTCCTCTTCTTACCACCCTAACCTTTCGGTTCAGGCTAAGAATTTTGAATTAAATTATATTGATCCTAGCCTTAGCTTTTAGGATGTCTTTCGTTGCGTAGAACTCACTCATCAATTCAGATAACATAAAAAGAATTTATTTTCCAAACAATCTTAATTGATCAAATGATTCTAACAAGGACTTGTGGATCATATCTAAACGAGATTAACATTTAATCTCTACATCCAAGAATTCCAATTCATTTTTAAAATTAAAACATTTTCATAAAATGATATAAAGTTGGAACTCTTTAAGCTTTTCTTAGCACTCAATATGATTCATACCAAACATCTCATTTAGACTTAACATAAAGTCTAAATCTAGTACTAACTCTTGCATCTCATGCTATAGCACACTTGAGATAGAAGCCAATGTAACATTTTAGCATTTCAATGGAGACTATGATCAAATCATAAGCTATCGTCCATCAATGCATCATGCATAGGAAATTATGACAATGCTGAATCAAAACATATTTATGTGCTTCAGCTCCTTTAAGCAACATGTCCAAAATTATTTCCTAATCAATGTGATTCATTTAAAATAGTAGCTAGAAAACAAAATTTATAACAACTTTATTTTGAGACTATGAACATAATTACAGGGACATTATATTTTGCATCCATAACCATATAATATGGAACCCGAAAACCATAATATACTAGATGCAATGACAACCTAATCCCGCAATTAATATTCCTCAACATAGAGTGAATACCAACCACTATGATCAGGCAAGAAATATTCTCATTATTAATACTATCATGGTAACTCTTACCAAACAAAAATAATTTGCCTCTTTTCCTTTAGCCTCTAACTAATAATAGCAAGAACTCAGCATAGAGGATACTATTAAACTTAGTCTAATGTACACCATTGCCTAGAACCATGTGTAGCCACATAATTCTACCCTTGTATCTCTCTCCCACTAGAAATTTTAAAGCAAGTGGATTGTCATGAAACCATTGTGATCTAATCACAATTTTAACCCTACACATCAAATGTGTTTAATTGTTTAAATTCAATGTGATGTTACTAAGTCACTTCACAATAGTATAATGAACATTCGCGCAATCACAAAGAAGTTTAACCTTGTAATCCGTGAAGTAAATACCCTCCTCATGGAATGCAAGACTCGAAGTCAAGATAAGGTATCTATTCACATTACAATAAACTTAACAAAAGGGTTATTTCAGCACTCCCATTCATTGTTTGGGTTTTTCTTTAAATAATTGTGATCACATCACAACTAATAACCTTGCACTTGTTGAAGACTCTAATCTTATTAGAATCACTAACTAAAATGGAAGTCCTAAACTATTTAGGATTCCTTAAACACAAATGATTCAAAAATTAGTTATATAGAACTCTATCCTTAACTTATTTGATTAAGAATTCTAATCTCATTAGAAACTATATACCTTTTAATTAAGCTTTAATCTCATTAAATTTAAATTCAATGTGATGTTACTAAGTCACTTCACAATAGTATAACGAACATTCGCGTAATCACAAAGAAGTTTAACCTTGTAATCCGTGAAGTAAATACCCTCCGCATGGAATGCAAGACTCGAAGTCAAGATAAGGTATCTATTCACATTATAATAAACTTAACAAAAGGGTTATTTCAGCACTCCCACTCATTGTTTGGGTTTTTCTTTAAATAATTGTAATCACATCACAACTAATAACCTTGCACTTGTTGAAGACTCTAATCTTATTAGAATCACTAACTAAAATGGAAGTCCTAAACTATTTAGGATTCCTTAAACACAAATGATTCAAAAATTTGTTATATAGAACTCTATCCTTAACTTATTTGATTAAGAATTCTAATCTCATTAGAAACTATATACCTTTTAATTAAGCTTTAATCTCATTAAAACTACTAATTAAAATAAATTAGGGTATCTTTTGTTGGAAAAATACATGATTGTATCGCATACAAAACATACGCAGTGGAAAATTAACGGATCTACTTCATTCGTAATTGATAACATGTACTATGTAAGTTTCAGAATTTAAGAACAAGAAAGCGTACCTTGGAGCGGTGAAATTCAAAACAAAATATTAGAAGTACTTGAGAACACTTTTAATCTTCACTCCAATTCCACTTAATGCCCAAGAAGTGTGGTCTCTCAATCAGTTTCCAAGGAGAAAATAAGAGTGTGTCCAACACACACATACAAACTATTTCATTCCTTGAAAGATCTTAATGAAAACTTTTATGAAAAGACCTATGAAATTCTGTATGTTTCTCACCTTATATATATAACTAATTATCTAATTAGGCTAGCCTTTTGGGCCATTCCAATTGGGCTCTAATGTGTGGCTTGGAGTGGGACCAAAAGGGAACAAATAAGACTCTAGCTCCAATGGGCCTTGGGCTTTTCTGTCAACTCTTGACAAGTCCAAAGTTACCATTAATTATATTCAATACCACTATATGAATATAATTGCACTTTAGGCTTTATTAATAAATTATATCCCAAGACTTTATTATACATGCAACCCCTTCATTAAAATATTCGTAGTAATACAAGGTCATGAATATAGACTGTCACTTTGAAGATTACTACATCTTAATCCTTGAGTATCTGGTGTAATCCTTTATGTTATTCACCATATATTTATAAAATCCAATTCCATAAATATATACTTCAGCAACTCCTTGCTAAAGTGGTTGGGTCCAACACTCTGAATAACCAAACCCATTAAACTTATCTCAAGTGAATATTTTATATCTCCGTTAAAAGATTATGAATTCCATCTTGAGAATATATGTACCATCAATACTAATGCAGCTGCCCAACATATTGAGGTTTTGATCGTGACTTATAGATCTCACTTCTGATATATTAAAGTAACCTACATCTCATGATCATGTCCATTATTCTCTTAGGATTTAGAGTTAATGTAAATAGAAGTCGTGAGATTTATTATTCATTTGACAGTCATTAAGAGAATAATAAATCTCACATCGGTCCAGTTCAATATGTCTTAATTCTTAAAACATATCAACTAGAAGTCTCAACCTCCATGATCAAGACAAATCATCTTAATTGATATGTTATAGTCTTCGCAGATAAAATGCCCAATTTCATCACTGACTACGAACTAAAATTCTGAGTTTACAAAGAACTTGTGAATTATATCTTCTGTGACTTTTCACATAAATCACATACGATGCATCTCATGGACTAAGATAATGTCGCATTAGTTCATTTATAGATAGTCTCATATAATTAAACAATTTAATTACTTATGACATGCCAATAAATTGGATTTTAGGGCACAAACCCCAACATCTTTCTTGAATATTTAACCACTAGTTGGGTATATAGAATCTTCAACAAGAGAATAAAAACGGTGATGGATTCCATCAATGTGGTTATTGATGATGCCATAACAAACGTAGCAAATGATGATAGTGGAGAAGGAACAAACTCAAAAGAAGCTATCGTTGAGATTGAAGACCAAGGTGTTGAAGTGGAAGAACGTTCACCGGAAAGAGAATCTACTCTCGTGAACTCTAGAATGGAGACAAGATCATTGTCTAGATCCCCAAGCCCTCTCACCCCTCCGGAAGTTCATCTTCCTATCTCCCAGAATAATGAAGTGTCCACCTTAAAGAAGCCATCATCTAGAGTGGTTAAAAATCATCCAGAAAGTAACATTATCAGTTCTCTAGATGAAGGTCTTTGTCTTAGAAAAAGGAGCACGCTTGTTGCAAACCATGTGACTTATCATTGCTACCTTGCTCAATTTAAGCCAAAAAGGATAGAAGAAGCTTTTCAAGATAAGAATTGGGTGGATTCAATGCATGAAGAACTGAATAAATATGTGAGGAATGATGTATGGGAATTTGATCCAAGGCCCAAAGACACTCATGTATTTGACACCAAGTGGATTTTCAGAAATAAGACCGATGAGGATGGTGAGATAATAAGAAGTAAGTCTCAGTTGGTGGCTCATGGTTACACTCAAGTGGAAGGAGTAGATTTTGATGAATCCTTTGCCCCTGTGGCTAGACTTGAGTCTATTCGCATCCTTTTATCCATTGCGTGTATTATGAACTTCAAACTCTACCAAATGGATGTGAAATATGCCTTTCTCATTGGGTTCCTTGATGAAGAAGTCTTTGTTGAACAACCCAAAGGTTTCCAAGAGCCTCACTTCCTAGATCATGTTTTGAGATTGAAGAAGGCACTCTATGTATTGAAACAAGCACCTAGAGCATGGTATGATCGGCTTACAAATTATCTCTTGGATAGAGGATTTCAAAGAGGGTATGCTGATCGGACATTGTTTGTGAAGAAAGATGAGAACAATCTTCTTATGGCTCAAGTGTATGTTAATGACATAGTGTTTTGGAGCCACCATAGACGCCCGTGCTATAGAGTTTTCTGAAGAAATGAAGAAGGAATTCGAAATGAGTATGGTGGGGGAACTTACATTTTCCTTGGGTCTTCAAGTTAAACAAAGGAAGGATGGTATATTCATCTCTCAAGAAAAATATGCAAGAAATTTTGTCAAGAAGTTTGGAATAGATTCCAAAGAGCATGCCTCCACTCCAATGAGTTCATCTACCAAGCTTAGTATTGATTCTTCCGAGGTAGAAGAAAATCCAACTTTATATAAGAGAATCATTGGAAGTCTCTTATATCTCACTACAAGCAGGCCAGACATTGCATTTAATGTAGGAGTATGTGCTCATTATCAAGCAGCTCCTGAGAAAGTTTTACTTGACAACTGTGAAGAGAATCATACGCTATATTAATGGCACTCCCGAGTGTGGTTTTTGGTACTCAAAAGACTAATGATTTTCTAGCCGGTTACTCAGATGCTAATTAGGCGGGAGGTGTTGATGACTGAAAGAGCATTTCAGGCAGATGTTTCTATCTCAAAAACAATCTTGTTTCATGGATAAGTAAGAAGCAAAACTCAATATCTCTATCTACAATTGAAGCTAAGTATATAGCTGCTGGGAGTTGTTGTACTCAACTTCGTTGGATGAAGAAACTTCTTCTTGACTATGGGATTCCTCACGAAACAATGAGTGTGTTCTGTGACAACACTAGTGCCATAAATCTTTCCAAGAATCCTGTTCAAAGTCGAAGCACATAAAGATTCGCTATCACTTCATCTGTGATTTGGTGGAAGATAAAATCATATGTCTTGAATTCATTCACACGGACAACCAAAAGGCAGACATCCTCACCAAACCTCTCTATGGTCCTCAATTCGGATCGCTCCATAAGACCATCGGTGTCGGTATCATTCCTTGAAAATCATGTGTGTTATGTGTTTTACATATCTATCTTGAATTGTTCTTAATTGAGTGAAGCACACACTACTTTTTTGGTTTCATGTTTTTAATTTTTTAAAAGCTTTGGTTGTTTGTTGATTATGATCATTCTTTACTTTGCTTTGTATCAAAAATCCAAAAACACATAAAAAGTATAAAATCCAAAAAATTTGATCTGCAGTGTTGTGCATTGTCACATGCATGTTTAGCCTTGTACCTTCGTACTAATGGCTTTATGCATTAATGAGCTTAGCTTGTTCTCTATGCACTTGTATCTTTGTGGAAAACATCTTGACATCTATGTTATTGTTGTAAATAGATCTTCAAACTTGTCATGAATGAATAGTCAATAGTTTTGTTGATCTTGAGGCATGCATAGACTTGTGCCTTTATCTCTTCCCACTCATTATTTTTTTCCTTAAAAGGTCAACCAATGTCAAATCTAGAAAAGAGATAATGAGCTAAATAAGCAGTCACACAAACTAGTATTTGACTAGGAAAAAGGGAAAGCGGCATGTATTTAAAAATGTATGGTGCCAAAAGCCAAAGGCTTACTCATCAAATTGAAATATCAAAAATTTCAGGTATCAATCTCAAAAAGGGATGTAAAGGTTAACTTGATCAAATGTTATCAATAGAAAAGAAGCCAAATGAAAAGGTTCTAACTCAATGTTATCAAGTTTATGTGGGAGGTCATATGTGTTCATTTCTACAGTTGAGATATGTCACTCTACTTAATGCTAGTTGTGTATGACTTGGTTGAATCGATCATTGAAGCTTCACATTAGACTATGGACTATCTTATAATTGATACCCACCTACACCACACATGTCTATGTTCAATGAATGCCTTATTCATTTGTGTGATTGTGCTTGATTAAATGTGATGTACATACTCAAGCATCTGTCAATCAAACCCAAAAAGATTTTTGAGAATTTTAGTTATTTTTGGAAAGCATTTTGATTTGAAAATTTCACACAAAAAATCCAAAAATTTGCAACTCTGAATTTTTGTGACTCACTCGCGAGTCATGCTCAATCATGCTCAAGTCGCGAGTCCAAACCGAGACATTCGTGACTCACTCGCAACTAGTTGGCGAGTGTAAGTCCTAGTCATGAAAAAAACTTAGAAAATTTTTTCAAAATCTGGGTTTAAAGGTTTTTTGGCGACTCACTTGGCGACTTATTTGTGAGTCAGTTGAGTCACGAAAAATGCGTGTTCTGCAAAAATAGGGTTAAAAATCAGACAGTTTTTGAAAACTTTTCACTTTCCCTCGCATCACGTGTTTGTCCCTTTGTCTTCTCTGCCTCTCCCTCTCTCAAAACCACCTTTTCACTCCAAAAACCTCCATTATTCTCTTCAATCTTCACTCCAAATCCAAGAAAAGGTATGGGTTTACAATCCTTTTTGCTTTATTTCAATTTTAAAGCATTTTATTTCATGGATTTGTTGGTTTTGTTGAGATATTGAAATATTGTTGAAGAACATGGGTTTTTGTAGTATTTGATGACATTGATATATGGGTTTTGTTGAGAATGATGTTATAATGCTTTTTTTTTATGTTTCTGTCAAGATTATTACATGCTCATGCATTATACAATGTTTTGTGTTGTGGTGTGCATATCATTTTGTTGATAAAATGTCTATTTAGATGTTTTTATGTGTAATTTTGGACTCCGTCGAGTACAAAATTTGGGGATAATCATGTTTCCATGTTTGGAACAACTAATGGTTATGTGTTTCACACTTTTCCCTTTGCATGATATCATGCCTCTTATATGCACACTTTTCCATATGATGCACACATACACAATCTTTGACATGTTGTGTGTCTAATGCCATGATTATATCATGCTTTGAAGTTTAACATCTTCACATGTCATTTTTTTGAATTGCTCTTTACATTTCAGTTTTTAGGGTTTAATTCGTAGTTTTTGTTTTTGGTACTAACTTATGTCTAACCAAGTTTGTTGTCATTCATTATGTTCTGTTTTTGTGGTCTTTGCTGCTATGTTTTGTAGATGGCTCCACAAAAAACTGCTGCTCAACATAGTGACAAGAGAAAGCGCCATGATGACAGTTAGTTTCGCTCCCCTCAACATTTTGAGAGATATGCACTTCAATTCAAAATAGCTCCAATCATTCAGGAAAGACAAATGTATCTTGATGATCTTAAGAATTCCTTCATTCCTAGCTGTTTTGAAGGATGTGGCTTGGATAAACTTCTTAGCGAATTCCCCAGAATTTGTGATCCTTTGATCAGAGAAGTTTACGCTAATGCATTACTCAAAGAGGAACACATAGAGTGCTGGGTTAGAGGTCATGAGTTCACCCTTGACATTAAGGGCATTGATGCTATGCTTGGATTTGAAGAAAAAAAATCATGAAGGGTTCATTCCGTTCAAGGATAGAATGCTCTCTCTAGAATCTGTACAACTTCGCCTTGGTGGCCACAGGGAAGGAAGAAGCCTCAACACAACCTCCTTTCCCCTGGATTTGAGATGCCTAGCATATATCATGATGTACAACTTGTATCCGGTCAAGAAGTTGTCAACCATCAACAATGCTAGAGCCATATTCCTTATGAAGCTTCGTGAGAACACCTACATTGACATTAGTGCACACTTGTACAACATCATTGTAGAATCCACAAAGACGACCACAAGATCAAAGCTTGTTGTTCCAAATTTCATAATGAGGATTCTTCATAACAAAGGTGTGGAGACTCCACAACACATAGGCCTAATGCCTCCAACTTGTCCCATCAACTCTCAAATAATCCTAAGAAGTAGGATTTGAATTCTTGAAGATGAACATGTAGAAGAGACTGAGGAAGCACCTCCTGCTTATATAGAGACTGAAATGGAAGGACAACAACCACTTCCAAGACATGGTGGTGGTTAAGGTAGGAGAGGAGCATTATCATTGTCATCAATTCCTCCCGATGCTTTTCAGATTATACTTAAAAGGATTAATGGTCTTTGGGATGTAGCAGATGAGCATTCCAATAGACTTGTAGCTATCCAGGACTAAATCAATGTGTTGGCAGCCAAGTTTGACAGATTTACTCATCATCCTTAGCCCTTTGGCCATTCCAATCAAAAAGAGGGAGTAGTACTCTAACTCTTGAGGGGGAGCCTATATTGAGGGAGAGTAAATAGCATCGGTTGCTAGTTGGTTTTAGCTTATGGTTGTGATGATTTATGGTTTTTATAGTTTTTATTATGGTTTTCATAGCACTTTGATTTAGTACTCTATGATTTTAGTATTTTGTTTTTAAAATAATTGAATACTTTGTGTTATGGATACTACTTGGATATTTTAGTTTTTCAGACTATGGTTATATGTACCCTTGCTTATGTAGCTTAGTACTTTTAGTTAATGTCTTGCATTTTCTTTAATACTCTTGTGCCCTTGTTGGATCTTGTATCCTTGATGCAATTTAAACCTAATGCTTCCTGCTTTAGTGTTCTTGCATCGATTGAGTGTTGGACATGCAAATGATACATTGAGCTTATTTGCTTGGATGTCCGGATGTTCATTCACCGTGTGAATGTTCATTATAGTCACTATTTATAGTGATTGTTCTTGTATGGTCAAGTTATGCTTCATTATCATTTTCATGCTTGCTTGATTGTATTGTGCTTGCTTCATATACATTCTAAGT
Source organism: Lithocarpus polystachyus (assembly GCA_033629205.1). Taxonomy (NCBI): domain Eukaryota; kingdom Viridiplantae; phylum Streptophyta; class Magnoliopsida; order Fagales; family Fagaceae; genus Lithocarpus; species Lithocarpus polystachyus. The sequence continues at coordinate 43,964,176 of CM066166.1, forward strand.
TTTCCGCTTACAATGAACTTAATGAGTGCATTTTGTGATATGTTTTTAAGGAAACTTGTTCGTATGGTTCAAGAGCTTCACAGATCTAGAATTAGGTGTGAGTGAGTTTTGGCAACTGTTCCCAACTCATATTTTTAAGTCTAGAGTTTGTTTTAGGGTTTTGTCAAGGAATAGCCAAAGGGGGAGATTGTATAGTTGAATTTATACAACTATGTCTTGGCTTTATTCCATGCCAAATTTTCTTGAAATTCAGCATTTAGAAACCTATATTTAACTGGGAATAATGTAAGGGTTGTGTGTGAGAGAGTGTGAAGATTTGATCAAGAGTGTGCAAAAAGAAGGTGACTCGCAACTGACTCACGAGTGGTTACTCACCAAAATGAATCACACATGTGAAGCATGCAGGAAGATGAAGAGTCAAGCCAGCTGGATCACTACAAGACAAAAAGTACAGTCTGGCCTAGTCTGGTAACTCATGATTGGAACTTGCGACTCATCCCAATCGCAAGTGACTCATTAGTGCACCTTTTTGCTGAAAAGTGACCTTTCACATTCCATCTCATACTCTACTATAAATACCCTTATACCCACGAAATGTAGAGAGCTTCCAGAGAGAATTTTGAGAGAGAAACCCTAGAGAAAAATAAGATTGATTCATTCACAATCTTATACACTTGATTCTCCAAATTCCTCTACTCTCACCCTCTCCATTGTCATACCCATGAAAGGATCATAAACCAAATCTGTACCTCACCAAATTCAGAGTAGTGAGAAGGTTCATGGTGTTTGGGAAGCAGTTCAAGCGAGAACCAATTCATATTGGTTAATGCAATGGGCTAATTACGGGATCCGAAAAGCTAGAGAAGACATGGTTCAGCGTAACCTTGTTGGAGCAAGAAGCTTGGAGGGCTTAGGTGCATTGGGTAGATTAGGCTTAGAAGGTTTATTGCTATTCATGTATCCCTACTGATTTTCTAGTGGATCATTTACCGCTTGGAGGGCAGCAGAGAGGTTTTTCGTTGAGTTCTTTAATCTCCTCTTTGATAACACGTGCCGATGTTATCTTGTGTTTGCTGGTGGTGATTAATTAATGTCTTAGAGTAGTTTGCTAATTTGGGTATTGATTATATGTCATATTCCGCACATATATTGTTTGAATATAAGCTTGTATTGGAAAATTTGTATTTGGGGGTCTAAACATTCACAAGTGTTTTATACACTAAGTGAGTTTTCAATAGGTTTACCAAGTAATTCCTATCCGTAGGACCTAGTGACCTGAAGCATGTATTGATAAAAGTTTAGAAACTTGACCATGATATAGATTACAACATTCAAAAGTCCAGCCCCACCACCATGCGTAAACTCTATCAACTATCACTCAAAAGCTTATCGCCTAATTCAAGTATTCATATGGGATATTAAAGCAAATCTATTAAACTACTCTAGCAACGTAGTTTATTTCCATGAAGGTTTGAGAGAGAGGTATACCTGACCACATGACCACACAAATGCAGAATTTGTTTCTTGTAATTTTGCAGTCTCTCTCTCTCTCTCTCTCTCTCTACGTTTCACAAATTAAACACTATTTTACCTTTTAACTTTACACGTTAAAACTATTTTCACTTGGGCTAAAATTTAAAACCCACTAAAACATATTTCTTTAGCATTTAAGAAGCCTATAAAATTTAAATAAGCTTCCAAGACTTTAATTCCCACTAAAACTCATATTAAGGTTGTTTAGATAGGTTAGAACTCTAAAAGGATACCAATAACACTTAAACTCCTAAGCCAAATAGGTTTCAATCTTTTATCCTTTTCCTTTACTGATAAGGTAACTGAAAGTTAAATATGAATAATCCACAAAAATAACTCTCACTTTACATCTTCTTTTATTTATTTTCTTTGTAAATATCATAATAAAAAGTAATATCACCTTCAAAATAAATTAAATAATTCATCAATTTCACTCTAGAAGCAATAAAATTAAATTTAAGTCAGGCGGGTGTCACAAAAATGGTAAAGTGGTTTAAGCAATTGATATACTACAAATCGTGTAGTCAGTAATCTTTTTAACTTGAATTTTGATTCTCATATCTAGTAGTAATATTTAACACACATGAAACCCACCCAAAATAATAAAATCTTTTGTGCTTAATGGCTAACCAAAAGCAATATGCTTATCTTTATCTACATAGAATAGTTATCAAAGTCAGACCGGAGATTGACGCGACTGAAGAGCTGATTCACTTATTCATTGGTTCAACCAATGGTTCAGTGGTTGAATTGTAGGTTTATTAATTAATTAAATAGTATATTTTATAATTATAAACAAAAACTAAAATAAAATAAAAACATTCCATTTAAATATATTAATAAATTATAATCTATATCATGTATTATATAATAAAAGTTGGGCTAAAAGACTATGGTTACGCCGAGTGGCTTCACCAAATTACCGAAATTTTATTAAATTTTTAGATTTTTAAAGAACTAAAAAGGAATAGTATACTACCAGGACTCTAATTCATGTCTAAAAAAAACTGCAGATTAATATTAGATTAATCAAGACTCTAATTTATTTTTATCTCTAATTCAAAAAGTCAGGACTAATTCATTTTTATCTCTAAAAAAAATACTGCAAAAAAAAAATATTGCTTCACGTAAGAATTTTTTTTTTTTTTTTTTTTGCATTAATTTTAATGTAAACCAAAAAAAAAAAAATATCAATCTAGCTAATAAATATAAATTCCTTTTGTTGTTATCTTCTTCTCCTATAATTTCTACATTGATTAAAAACGTTAATTTGATTACAATCCAAACTCTCATCCAATCCCTTCCTTCACTTTTTTATTCATTGGATAAACACTAAAATTAAATATAGAATTATGATTAACGTTCATGTAGATTTCTAACTAATTGTTACACATGAGGCCCAGGCCTACGTTAATTGATATAGATGACACCTTTTTATCTAAAAAATGTCAAATTAGGTGCCTAAAATATTTTTAAAAAAATTGTAAATAAATCATCTTTAGGTAACTTTAAAAAATAAGTTACATTGAGTTTTACTTCTTCTTCTTCTTTAGATAACTTTAAAATTCTAAAATGATTATAACTTTAAAAAAAAAAAATCTATCCTATTTCCTTATTAGCATCGTTCATGTTTACTTACTTCTTCTTCTTCTTCTTCTTTTTTATCATTTTTTATTATTACTTACGTTCATGTCATTGTTGTCAACGTTTTTTTTTTTTCATTCAATCTATATGACATTTTTATTTTGTGGATAAAACATATATCCTAAATTAACTCTTCTTCTCTTATAATTCCTAGAGTGATTAGAAATCTAACTTTCTTACAACTGAAAATTTTCTATATATATATATATATATATTTTCCGTGTATCCTTATATATTCTTAGGCATAACAACTTCTTCTTCTTTTCTCTCCCCCATTATTATTAATAATTCTCATTCTTTTATAATTTCTATGTTGTTTAGAAATCTAACTCTCCTTTGTTTTTGTTTTTTTTTTTTTTTTTTTCTTATTACTTAGGCAATTTGATGTCTGTGAAATCCATAGTAACAATTTTTATAAAACCTACCATCCAAAGTATTATAGGTATGTATTTCTCTTCTTTGTTTTTGTGTTTTTTTCCAGTAATAGTGGACAAGTACGTATCTCATGAATGCATACATGAATTTAAATTGCCTTTCAATATTTTGAATGCTTTATTATTTGCTAGATGTGATTAGGCACAAAAGTATATGCTTTATTTTTTTTCTTTTGGATCATTTAAATACACCACTATTAAGTTAATAGGATTCTTTACATAATTTTTTTAAACAAAATGAAATTTATTTTTTCAAATTGAATTTATTCATGTTGTTCCCTTTTTCTTTTCTTTTTTTATATTTATATTTTGAATATTATCACTTAATACTTATTTGTGTAAAGTATGCATAGTATTATGTATTGGTTTGCAACATTAATTAATATTTTTTGCTAATTATTAGCATAATTTTTTATTTCCAACAAATTTTCATTAATCATTTTTTTAATTGTAAAATTTTGGAACTTTAATTCCTGAATTTTCATAATCTTTAAAAAAAAGTCATTATTTTCCAATATCAATTTTTTTGTGCATTGATTATTTTTACTCTTGAGCCATCACTATAAAATAGGGTTTTTTTTTCCTTTGCAATTATCAAACTTATTTGACTAAACTTATTTGACTAAAATAGTAAAATCAAATTTGAAATGAGCTATTTTTTTTTTTTTAAGCCGTCATAGACTCATATGCAACTTTACAATCTATATGGTTCTATTTTTTTATTTAATTCGATTTAATTTTCTTCTTGATTTTTTTTTTCAGGTTTTTCATAAAAGATTTCAAGCAAATCCTAAGAAAGGTTTGTAATCATATGTAGATTCATTAAATGCAAGATTTATATGCAAATAGTTTGATACATGTAACTAAAAATAATATTATAACACAACTAATAAGAATTATTTATTTATTCATAAGAATTATTTATTTTGTTATAATAATTATTCTTACATATATTCTATAAATTTTATCATTTTAACGCACAAGCCTTTAACTAGTATATATATAAAACCGAAGCCTCTGAAGCTTTCACAATTTTCCACGTCAGCGCAATATTTAAATAAAATTATGATTTTATTTAAATAAAATTATTTATATTTAGTCCAAACTTAGCAAGGAGTGAAACTCTATCTCTCTAACAAATCCAACTAAACTTAAACTCAAACATTGATAATCTATATATATATATATATAACCGAAATCAGCATTGCTCCAGACCTTGCTTATGTGAGATCTTCTATTGATGCTCTTGCTTCCATAGGATTGCTCATATGGATTACAAAACTTGATATTGGAAGTGCCTTTGGTCAATAAGTAATTAAGATGCTCAAGAGGCAAAAGTATGGACTTTTTTTTTTTTTTTTTCAAAATATCATTTGCAGTATAATTAAAACCAAAGACATTTACTTTTTATTAAATCTATAAAACTTCACCACAAATTTTTTAAGCTTTACAGTTTTTCATATTTATATTTATTTTTTTATATTGTACATGGCAGGTAAAGCATCTCTATATTTTTTTTTTTTTTTTTTGGAGAAAATCAAAGCTACAACCTATGTCTTCTAGCCTAGGGAACAATAAATATTTATTTGGTATGTTATATATAAATTTGTTGAATTTAGTTTGGTTTTGAAGTAGAATTGGGGATTCTATATATTTTGAAGTTTTAAGTTTTGGAGTTTTTGGTATTTGCGTCTCAGTAGGTTGATCTTAATTCTTCACCTTAAATGCTTTTTATTTAGGTTCATGTGATTTTTTGTTGTCTTATTAAAAGCTATGATTTTTTGTTGATTAATTATTTGTTTGGATTAATTTCAATTAATTATTTGTTTGGATTCAACATAAAAGATAATGGAATTAAGTATTATAATTTTGATATTGTTTCATGTTTTGAACTATCTATATTGTTATTACTACGAGAAAGTCATATTACTACCCAAATTTGAAACTTCGTATGTCTTCCTCATATCATGGTCTTTATTTATAGATTTGCAGTTTATATTATTTTTGAGTGTGAGTGTGTGTGTGTGTATAACTATTGGGAGTTTTGCTTTAGTAATTTAAGAATTGTAAATTGCTTTGTAGATTTCGGTAACTATGCACTTGCAACTCAATAACGTTCAATGTTAGACAGCACTTCTAAACTATGGAAAAATATAGAAGTTAAATATTTCTTCATCTTCTAAAAAAAAAAAATACTAACTAGAAAAATGTCTATTTACTCATTGTTGGATTTTTTTTTTTTTTTCAAAGTCTATAGCTTTTCCATGCATCTCACAAGTTAGCGACTAGTAATAATACTAATAAAAACTATATCATATGACATAAAGTTGGAGAATATAAAAAAATAAAATAAACACATCATTGATGTAAATCATCCAATAACGAAGTTATATAGTCTAAAAGTCTTGAAACAACATATCTCATAGAAATCCAAAATAATTTGTTTGCTTAATCATACCCTAGACCATAACAAAATTATTTAAATCTCCAAATACAACTGATGATTAAAATCAATCAGGTGTTATCGTTGTGATATTGGTCGCTTGTGTTCTATGCAAAGCACCATCTCTTTATCTCTTCCTGTCTCATCACTATCTCTTTATCTCTTTAATCTTAACTCTCAACACTCATCTCATGGCACAAGTCTTACTTCATCTCTTTAGTCTTTAATCTTTATCACTTTATGTCTTTATCAGTTTATCTTTTCAATCTTCAATACTTTAGTAATTCGGTTCAAAGTCTTCAAACTTCAAATTTCAAACTATTCAGTGACTTCAGTAGTTCAATTTAATCTTTTTTCACAAATACACGTGGTATTTTTTTTTTTTCCATTCATCTGCGGGTTAAAAAGATTAACCTATACAGTCTGTCGATTTACACAGTTTAAGAATGGTTCAATGCATATCCGGTATTTTACTCCAAACCATTCTGGATAATACTTTGGTTCACAGATTTTACAGTTTAACTAGTGGTTTGGTATGGATTTAATAATTATATTCACACAACATTGTAATTTCTTTTGATCTTCACGTCAAAAATAAAATAAAAACTTTTTATTTAAAGATGAGGTCTATGTATAAAAGTTAGTGGATTAAATTTGATGGAAAATGCTAGGCACACAAAAAAGTCCACAACTTGGCACGTGGTGATTTGTGAGTGGTGGAGGTAAAATGGTGGATCCACATATTCAATCATTTTTTAGGTTTCGAGAGTATTTTGGTAATTTTAGATTTAGGGGGTGTTTCAGTCTTTTCTTAGGTTTTAGGGATATTTTGGTCATTTTTAGGTTTAAGGGGGTATTTTGGTCAATTTTTAGGTTTTAGGGGTATTTTGGTAATTTTTAGGTTTAGGGGGATATTTTGGTCTTTTTTTAGGTTTTAGGGGGTACTTTGGTCATTTTTAGGTTTAGGGGGTATATTAGATATTTTTTAGATTTATGGGGGTATTTTGGTAATTTTCATGGTTTTAGGGTGTGTGTGTGTATTTTTTTTTTTTTTTTTTTTTTTGAGAACGAAATTAGCCATTATGTATTCATTAAAATTGAATCCTGGTACATAGATTCCAAAGCAACTAGAGGTGCATCTTCCATCCAGTACATTTCTACATTTAAGTTATTAGCATATCTAGCTAAGACATGAGCTGCCCTATTACAATCCCTTCTAATCCAATTGAAAGCCACCCTTCTAATCCCATGGATGAGCCATTGAATATCTGCAACCACATTACCACAAATTGATAGGTCTAGACTTGGAGAAGAAAGTGCTCTCATAACATTAATACTATCACCTTCGATTATTAGCTCAGAGAAACCCACATCAATAGCAAACTCCACAACTTTTCTACATGCCAATGTTTCTGCTTCTTCACTACCCAAAACTGATGGCCCTATTGCAGAGAACGCAGCCATTACCTCTCCTCGTTCATTTCGTATCACAGCCCCAAATCCAGACCGACCTCTCTCCCTAAATATGGCAACAACAAAATTTAGTTTGAAGAAAGGATGAGGTGGTGGGCGCCACACATTTCCTCCTATTTCCCTCGGTATGACAGCAAGTTGCTCTTACACTTGTGCATTCTCCTCCAACCATTCCTTAGCCCTTGTATTCAACCATTCAAGATCATTGAGCTTCCCACCTTGCATCACATTATTCCTTTGGTTCCATAACATCCAGGCTTGCACCAAGAACAGCTCAATTTCCTTTGGTTCCAATATGTTCATCAAAAAATCAAAAAGCTGCAACATCATGCGGGCCGAGTGAACATTTCTGTAGCTTGTTCCAACTTCCAGCTCACACGTCCTAGGCAGCAGGGCAGTCCCATAACACGTGCATCTCAATCTCTGGGCTTTGCAAGCATATCGGGCAATGAGTTTCAGCAATTACATTTCGTTTTGCTAAATTGTATCAGGTTGGCAGAATTCCATGACAAGCTCTCCGAAGATTTTGACCTTGTTAGGAATTTTCATCTTCAATAAAGCCTTCCACCCCCTTTGCTTATCACTCCCCCTTGAACATTCTGCCCAATTCTCATTCCTCAGAACTTGCCGAGCTACATAATATCCAGATTTCACAAAATACCTCCCATTCCTATTATGCATCCAGCTTATTGAATCAGCCACACGCCTTCGATTTAAAGGGATTCAACAGATGGCCTCCGCATCCTCACTTCGAAAAGTTGCCATGATAAGTTCTTGCTTCCAATAGTTTATGCCCAGTTCAATCAGGTCTACCACAAACCACTCTCCCACATCCACATTTACCGGATAAAGGACCCTATTAGTAGGGTGATTAGGAATCCATTTTTCGTCCTGAATTTTTATTGAGGCCCCATCTCCAACCCCCCCCCCCCCCACCCCAACAGCAGCCTGCCTTTAGAATAGGTAGAGCTGCCAAAATACTTCTCCAAACATAGGCTTTGCTGATGTCAAGTTTCAATGCTATCGAACCATTTCTGCCCTTTTTCCTGCTATGCATGGTATGTAGAGTTTCATAAGCCACCAGAACATTATCTGTGATGAGACAGCTAGGTACAAATGCACTTTGAGTAGAAGAGATGATATAGGGAAGAACCTGTTTTAGTCTATTAGCTAGCACCTTAAATATAATTTTATACACAACATTACACAAGCTGATAGGTCTAAAATCAGTCATTTTCTCAGGGTTTTTCACTTTAGGGATAAGAAAAATATTGGTATGATTAATTTTAGGAATCATGATTCCAGAATTTAAATAATCCAAATTGCAGCTAGTACACTATCACCCACAATATGCCAAAATTTTTGGTAGAAAAGAGCCTTCGTACCATCGGGTCCAAGAGTCTTAGTTGGTCTCATTTTGAACAACGCCACTCTGATCTCATCTGCACTAAATTCACTGGATAAAATATTATGCATATCAAGGGTTACCTTGCAAGGCACTCATCCATCTGATCACATGATCCTGCACTGAATAAGTTCTCAAAATAATCTGAAGCCACCACTGCTACATCCTCCACATCTTCCACCCATTGGTTTTGAGTATTTCTAATCCCTTGAATATGATTGCTCCTCCTCCGCTGAGGTGCTTTGGAGTGAAAGAATTTTGTGTTCTTATCCCCATATTTTAACCAAGAAATCTTGGATGTCTGTGCCCAATAAATCTCCTATTTAAGGAGCTCATCCAACTGCTTACTCACTTCTCAGAATTCTGCCTTATTCTCTTCTGTAATATCTGCTTCATTCAACTTCTCAATCCTCTTCTTCATTTGTTTAATCTCCTCAATGTCTGGGTTGGATCTGCCTGAACCCCAAGCGCATAAATCAGCCCCACATGTCTCTATTTTTTCCTTGATTGAGTTCCAACCAGCAGCACCATGACCAACCCGATCCCAAGCATCCCTTATCACAACTTCACAGTCATCCCACATGAGCAAGACTCCTCAAACTTAAACTTCCTATTTGTCTTGCCTCTATTCTGGCCGAAGCTCTTGGTTTGAAGTATAATTGGCAAGTGGTCCGAGGTATGGGTTGAGAGATGTGTGATTGAACTTAGCTAAAACTTCTCCCTCCATTCCTTTGTAGCCACTGCCCTATCAAGCCTCAACTTTGTATTTGCATCCCCAGGTCGCTTGTTATTCCATGTAAAGGGATAACCTCTAAACCCTAAGTCTTCTAACTGACACAAATCCAAGGCTTCCCTAAATGTTGCAACCTATCCTTGTTGGGGTATTTTAGAGTTGAGTGATTTGTAAAAATAATACTTGGGCCATAATTGGATCTAATTTGGTACCCAGTTAAAACCTAACAAATATTAATGATAATTGAGTTTAATTAGATTAATATCCATTTAAGCCAATTAATAATTAGTGAGCTGTGTCTCATTTAAGTGGATGGGTTTGGGTGGGCAAATGGGTTTGGGTTGATTTTGCTACCCCTATACTTATTATCTAGTCATATAAATATTGTGGTTCAGCTGAGTCCATATCCAATTATGAAGCTACTTGGGCGATATACTAAGAATATAAAGAGTTAGGCTTGGTCCCACCATGACTAAGTGAGGTCGCTCGGCTGGACCAGCGAAAATATATAGTAACAAGATATAACATTAGATTGATCCAAAAAAAAAAAAAAAAAAAAAAAAAAGATATAATTAGATTATAAAGCAAAAGTACTTTGCAAAGCTGCTAAAGGTTTTCTATACAGTTTCTACCATAGAACCTTTCTCCATATGTTGCTATCGTGGGATTTTTCTCCATGATCTACTACTGTGGAACATTTCCCCACTTTCGGCCGTACATTGAGCTTTTGTCATTTCTTTTATGGCTACAGGATCTGCATATAAACAAAGTCTAAAGCCCAAAAGATATCTCATTGAATATAATAATAAGCAAAGTGGGTTAGTGGCTATCTTTAGTGATGGAAGGATAAATACTTTAAATTTTGGGTATCAACAAGATTATAATAGGGCAATGATTGGAAACAGTTTCTTCCACAACTTATTTGCATACTATTTATTAAAAAAAAAAAAATTTTTTGTTGGTAATTTTATGTTAAATGTCTAAAAAAAGAAAGACTAAAAGCTAGTTTTTTATTACCCAAAACAAAATTAAGTGTTAGATGTGATCGTCATTAGTCATGGTGCTGTTTTATGATTAGTGCGCAACATTTAGAAAAAATTAAAGGAAAAATTATACAATAAAGAAAGGATGATTTCAAGATTGTAATTATAAACCATTCTGTGTTTACCTTCAATGTGCCACCAGAAATAAAAATAAATAAAGCATCAAAACCCCAGTTAGAGAGAGAGTTTCAAATCGGATAAAAAGCTATATATAAAAAGAAGGCGTAAATACACTTTTGGTCCCTACATTTTTGGTTATTTCTCAATTTGGTCCCTAAACTGATTTTGCTCCTAGGTCAGTCCCTGATTTTTTAAAATCATTTTTAAAATAATCCCTTCCGTCAACCCAGTTACAGAAGAAGCTAAGGTGGCAAACGGAAGTGCCAAGTGTCCAAGCCAACTAATAAAATATTGCAGAAAATGCCAGCATGTACCACTCAACCCCACAAGACCCTCATATGATCGAGCCACATCACGTTCCCGCCTCTTTTCCCTCACGTGACCGAGCTTATCAACGTTTCAACTACCTTCCTTCAGCCACTTCAGTCACTCCAGTCCTAAATCCCTAAATTTCATCTAAAATCCCCAAATTAGCTCGTGCTCCCTGAGAAAACTCAAGCCCAGTCCCCTAAGAAAACTCAATCCCATTTCTATGAAACGATTTCCCTGACAAATCAGTGCGACTTAGAACGACAATGTGATTTGGAGGAGGAGGAGAATGTTGCGATTTGAAGCTTGATTTACCGCATCAATTTTGACATCTGAGATTCTCATATGTGTGTATATCTGTTTCTCTGTGTGTATATCTGTCTCTCCATCTTTTTTTATATGTCTCTCTCTCTTACTTTTAACACATTCTATCTATGTATGTAAATCTCTCTCTCTCTCTCTCTCTCTCTCTCTCTCTCTCTCTTTTAACGCGTTCTGTCTATGTGTGCAATTTTGTCTCTCTCATCGATTAGGGACCACACTTTTGGTGAGTGATTATGTTTTAATTTGTCTGTTTGGCTGGTGTTTGTTACTATTCGGCCTTTAGGGATCAATGTGGTCTGCGTGTGTTCCCTGTTATCTGTAAACTATATATATTTTTGGAGAATAACTAGTACTGGAGCTTATTTTTTTGTGTTCCATGAAGGAGCTTATTGTTTAGAATGTATATAGTCAATGCATGTTTGACTATTTGGTTTAGTTTTGTCTTTATTGTAATAAAATAAACAGTACTTTTTTTCCATGCATGCAGAATGGACGATTTATTTACTATGCATGTGCATCATAGGGGGCAATTCACTAAAAATCTTGAGGAGTATGTGCGGGGTGAAGTGGGGGTAGTAGAGAATTATGATCCTGATGAGTGGTCTAAGGTAGAGATTGAGGCCATTTGCAGGGATTTTGGGTACACTGCTGTGAGCAGGCTATGGTACATAAAGCCTAAGGATAATGAGGAGAATAGGGTGTTCCACTTGACCAAGGATGATAAAGATGCAATGCTCATAACTGAATTGGTGAGGGGTCATGGGCAGATTCATGTATATGTAGAGCATCTAGTAGATGATCCTATCCCCATTAATGGGGGTAATGGAGTAACATTGGAGGTTGTTATAGGAAATGAGCATGATGAACATGTTGACTTTGTGGATGTTAGTGATTCTGAAAGGGAACCTGCTTATGATGCTTATTACAATGGTAAGGGCTACTTTGATGATTTTGATGAGGATGGGTCCTCTGGAGGTGATGATGATTTTGATGGTCATCAGTATTTTTATGAAGGTGACATGGATGATGATTTTGGCAGGGATGATAGAGGTGAGAGGGATGGTGGTGAAAATCCTGCTCCCACCAATGGAGATGGTGTCCAAACTGATTCTGATGTTGAAATAATAGGATGCAGGAGACCTGGTAAGGAACTAGTTGTTGATGAACTAGAAGAAGATGGGGCTATCACCTTTGACAGTAATGATGATAGTAATATGAAAGGGACCAGAGAAATGAACCCCAACCAGAGGTTTGTTGGAGTAGATAGTGATGACAACTGGGAAAATTAGGTTGAGGCACCAGTGCCAGATCAGATGGGGGCTGGTATAATGAACTCAGATTACACCAGTGAGGGCTGTTAAGTCTCACTGAGTCTTCAGATGATGGGGGGGGGGGGGGGGGTTGATGATAGTGGCAGTGAGGGTCATGGTGGAGGTGATCATGGACAGGTGGACAATGTCACCATGAGGAACAAGTTTCCAGTGTTTAAGCCAGTCTCTAATCCTAAACACCTTAGGTTTAAGAAGGATATGTTGTTTATTTCTCCTAAACAGTTCAAGGATGCTATCACTGATAAGCTAAAGGTTAGAGCCAAGTGTCAACCTCCATGTAAGTTTACAACTTACCTAGCAAAGATATCCAGGGAGATGACTTATCAACTTAAGACCCTGAACTTGGAGCACACATGTACAAGGAGCTACAAAAATCCAAGGTGTACTGCCAAGTTCCTTGCAAAGAAGTTGATGAAAAAGGTGAGGAGACAACCTGACATAAGACTGAAGGATATTCAAGATGCTGTTAATGAGAAGTATGTGGTGCATATTAGTGTTGGGAAGGCTAGCAGGGCTAAAGAAAGGGCTCAAGAGTTTGTAGATGGGACTTTCACAAAGCAATACAATCAACTTTAGGATTATTGTGTAGAACTGAAGAGATCTAGTCCTGGTAGTACAGTTCTGATGAAGACTCACTTTTAATAAGGGAGACTTGGCAGCTGAGATGGATTTACATACTGGAGTGCCCTACTTTGAGAGGTTGTATATATGTTAGGCTGGGTGTAAGAATGGATTCTTGGCAGGCTGTAGGCCATTAATTGGATTGGATGCTTGCCATCTCAAACACAAGGTGGGGGAGCAGCTGATGGTTGGGGTAGACAAGGATCCTAATGAAGAGTACTTTCCTCTGGCTGTTGCAGTGGTGGAAGCTGAAACCAAGGACTCATGGACTTGGTTTATCAACTTGCTACTAGTTGACATTGGTGATAGCAAGAGGTGGCCTTTCATAACAGACCAGCAAAAGGTATTATAGTATTTTATGTTTATATTGTCTATTCCCAAATAAAATAACAAATGTCATTTAGTTTATATAACAAATATTTTATGTTTATATTGCTAACTGCTTGATGTTTACCTTGGCAGGGGTTAGTGTAAGCATTTGCAGAAAACTGGCCTCATTATGAACATATAATTTGTTGTAAACATTTATAAAACAACTTGAGGAACAACATCCTGGTCTCTTGATCAGGGATTTGTTCTGGAGAGCAGCAAAAGCTACTTATGCACAGGAGTTTAAGAGGTTAATGAATGAGATGAAGGATGTTGATGACGGTGCATATTTTTGATTGAAAGGGCATACCACAATAATATGGGCTAAACACATGTTCAGGAGTGATGGTCTAACTGATACTGTCCTGAACAATATGTGTGAAAGCTTCAACAGCAGGATAATAAAATTCAAAGGGAAGCCCATTATTAGTATGGTATGAAAATGTTATGTAGTTTATGTATTCATGTTTGAGTTATATATTGTATACCATGGACTAATATGTGGATTGTTTATGTGTGCAGCTTGAGGACATTAGACTGTATTTGATGAACAGGTCCCAACAAAATAGGCTAAGTATTTTGAAGGTGGAGTCTGAGTTGTGCCCTAAAGTATGTAAAAGATTGCACAGGGAAAAGATGGGTAGCAGTAGATGGTTGGCTTGTTGGGCTTCTAACACAAGGTTTGAGGTTAAGAATGGGCTGGTTAGCTTTATTGTGGACCTATCTAAGAGGACCTATAGTTGCAGGAAATGGGACATCTTTGGCATTCCATGCTGCCATGAAATTTCATGCATTTTCTTCAACAGAAGTACACTGATGACTGCTACAAAGTCAGCACATACAAGGCATGTTATGAGCCAGTGATTGATCAAATCAACGGTCAGAATATGTGGACCCCAACTGGACTCCCACCTGTGCAGCCTCCAATAAAGAGAAGGCCACCTAGCAGGCCTGAGAAGAAGAGAGCAAGGAAACCCAATGAACCAACTAAGGGGCATAGTAAGGGTTTGGGTATTGCAAAGAGATGCAAATCATGTGGGAAGATAGGCCACAACAAAAGAAGTTGCAAAGGTGAGGTTGGAGGTAATTCTTCACTGCCTACAATTGCTGCTAGTGGTCCAAATAGGAGTTCTAGGCCAAAACAGGTATAATACCAGTTTATTCATGAATCACAATTGTTTGTACTTGTTCTCTACCTTTTGAAGTTAACTTGAGTGTATATGTATGTGTAGACAAGTAACGATGGTCATGGTGGTAAAGTAAGTGGAGTGGCCATCAATGAGCCAAATCAACCAAGGGTACCATTTACCAACAGGCCAGCCAACAACAGTGCAGCAACCACCTATCCAGCTAGAAGCAGTGCACCCTCCAACAATCCAGCCAACAACAGTGCAACAACCACCTATCCACCTAGGAGCAGTGCACCCCCCAACACTTCACTATTTAGATTTTTTTTTTAACTTTTGTCTTTTGTAGTCAGTTTGAACATTTGTCAGTTATGTGCATTGGCCCTTTCTGTTGGTTGTAATGAGGGCTAAACTATGGTTGACTTATGTCCATTTTTGTATAGCTGAACAGTGGCAGCTAAGTATGGTGATATGTGGTGCAATCACCTTTTATTTTTGTTGCCTGAACAATGGCTTAATTAAGTAACTTGGATTTCATGCTTGATATCTATATTGGATTGGGAGTGTTGGTAGGCAATGGTATGATTTTTAGTTATGTATTATGTCAAGGAATGACATAAGTGCTTTGTATATTTGGCAGCAATGTTGTGGTTTCTGTATTGTGCTGCAACTATAAGTATTATGGCATGGAATGAGTTCCATTATTTTCAGTTTATGGTTTGTATACTTTTAACTATGATAAGTGTGTCAAACAGATTCATGTACATGGCAGAATTGGTAACTGCAAAACAATCAAAACATTGCACACAGTTACCAACAAAAGTTTAGTAATTCATTACAAACCAGTAAACAATGAGCAATTTAGGTAAAACAACATATACAGTTTAAGTTCAACCTGTGAGAACTTCACTTCATTCCAATTGAAATTACAAGGTCATTGGGATACACTTCTCCACAAAATATTTGACAAAGAGGCATGCCAAACCTTCATACAAGGCACTTAATTTCTCTACACCAGCTAATCCACCCAGCAACACACCATAGCCCACCCAGTTAATCCACTAAAGCTAAAATCACACAGAGGCATATCCCACACATCACCAATGCCAAAATCAAAGACACTGTCAAACACTTCTCCCTTTTTTTGCAAGTTGAAACCTCAACCTCGAGTCTAATAATGGTTTGCCTCTATTCTGGGATAAGCACCTTCCCACGTGCACAAATCTCATCATCAACCCACTGAAAAAACTTGCATTTTCGGCCAACCTGAAAATCAAACCCAAATTTCAAACCTAAATTTCAAACTAAATCAACCCGGCCCACTATAAAAACGAACTAATGAAGAAAAATTTTAAACCACTAACACCTTACCTAGTAATTGGGACACTTATAGAATCTTCTGCCTAGATTGTTTTCCATCCAAGACACCACTAGAACCAATTTAGCAGGGCTGGGACAATAGCACATGCATGGTGCTCTCCTCCTCAAGCTTGCTAACAATGATGAGCTTGCTAACGATGATAAGCTTGCTTCCATCTCTTTAATAGTTGCAGCAAAGTTCTGGTGGCTGTGAGTGATTTAGGGCTCTTCAACTGTATCTCTTTATGGGGTGGCTGAAGTTAGTTGATAAGCTCGGTCATGTGATCGTCACGTGGGGGAAAAGAGGCAGGAACATGATGTAGCTTAATCATGTGAGGGTCTCGTGGGGTTGACTGGTACACGTTGGCATTTTCTGCAATATTTTATTAGTTGGCTTTGACACCTGTCACTTCCATTTGCCACCTCAGCTTCTTCCGTAACTAGGTTAACGGTAAGGACCATTTTAAAAACGATTTTAAAAAATCAGGAACTAGCCTAGGAGCAAAATTAGTTTATGGACCAAATCAAAAAATGGCCCAAAATGTAGGGACTAAAAGTATATTTACGCCTAAAAAGAAAAGGTGGTGGTTTGAAAAAGAAGACCGGAAAATTGAAGAAAGGAAAAATGGTAGGAGAAGAATTATAGCTGACTCTAGCCAAAGAACAAATCTGAAATCTCAGGCTTTTTTTTGCTTACCCCTCTTTTTTGGGTTTCCAAATAATCCAGGTTTAAGTCACTCATAATGAGGTTCAAATTACAATACTTTCATTGACTTCATAACGTTAAAATTTTCCAGCCATGCCATATTCCTAGTGTCTCACCACCCTCATATACATTTTAAGTTTTGTTTTTAGCCACAAATTTCACAATAATATATACATTAGAGATCTTACCAAAATTTCTTACAATTGAACCTAAATGAAATAAAAAGAATCGCTCTTAAATAGAGCCAGCTTTTCATTTATCTAAGTCAATTTCATCTAGAATACAGGATTAAAAACGATAAAAGCAATTTTCCTCTTTCTTGATTGTCATTTCCTCATAAATTTATAGTGGCATGAGCCTTCTGTACTTGAAGAACCACACAAATGCAGAAAAAATGATGGCCCCAGTAACTCCAGTAATTATAAGGACCCATTTAAATGCACCAGGGTCATCAAATAATGGTATTGAAAAATTCATACCGAATATCCCCGCTACCACACCAAAGATTGCAACAACAAATGTTGCAGTTGTGAGTAGCAGCTCAAATTGGATCAGCTGGTTCCGAACATTATCCTGCAAGCAAAAATTTCCTATCAATTTCCAATTTCCTATCAACTTAAAATCTTTTCAAAGGGATCATTATATATCCCAAGCTAGTATGCTGGTAATAAAAGATGTCATTGGGCATGAGGACTTGGGCAATGACATCATCATAATTTGTTATAACACAAACTGGCGTCTTCTTTTGCCCATCATTATTGACATGTCTGCATTAAGACTAATATCACGTAGGGTATTTTGTGCTGTCCTGTCTACTTGATCAACTTATTAGATTTTAGAACACCCTTCTATATCAGGAAATGGGAACAAAAAATGAACTACAAAATAATAATAATTATACCAGCTGAATGTTAATGAAATCTTCTGTGTCATCAATGTACTCCTTCAACTGAAACAAGAGGAAGAAAATGATTTTAAATCACTTCATCCTACTCGGAAACATAAGAAGTGAAAAGATTAAACAAAATAAATGCTACACATACCGATGTCAACTTGTTCAGGGTGCTATCAATGACAACAAAATATGCTTCCAATAACATCTCAAGCTCCTCTATACTTTCCGTCGCACTTTCTGAACTCCTCATGCTCTCATGTCGGCTCCTTGCAATGCTCAAGCTTTTCTCAAGCTTCCGGGCTTCAGGGGGTGAAGAAACAGGAGAAACAGGAGCAGAAATAGATGCACCATCGGTTGATCTGTATCCCATCACAGACTGATCACCATAGAATGATGTCTCCATCCTCTTTTTCTTCTCAGTAAGATACATTTCAGCCATATCTCCATCATCATCCATGAGCTGCTCTATTTCATCCCTAACCTAATAGATATAACTCAAAAAGCAGAGCAAAGGAAAAAAAAAAGAAAAAAAAAAGATGGCTATCATTTGGTTGCATACAGTAGGAAGCAGTTAACAAAATATTAGGGCTGTCAATGGCTATCATTTGTTGGAGGCTTTGAAATTATTGGATGCTAAGGAAGGGGAGTATGGCCATTTTGAAGTGGAGATTGGTGAGAGGGCTGTGTTGAGATCTCAAACTCAGAACCTTCTCTCTTTGAAAGAAGTCTCGTGGAGACAGAAGTTGCGGATGCTTTGTATTAAGGAAGGAGATAACAATACCAAATTCTTCCACAAGGTGGCCCATTCTCGAAGAAGGTATAATCATATTAGTATGTTGAAGGTGAATGGGGTTATATATGAAGATGAATCTGAGATGGCTGACCAAGCTGTACAGTTTTATAAAAACTTGTACAAGGAGATTGAGGAGTGGAGGCCTTTTGTGGAAGGACTGGAGTTTGATCAGTTAGGGGTTGGAGAGGGATTGGCTTGACCGGAGGTTTGAGAAGGAGGAGGTTTTTCAAGTTGTCAAAGAGTTGGAAGGAGATAAAGCTCCAAGTCCTGACGATTTCTCTATGGCCTTCTATCACCATTGTTGGGGAGTTGTGGAAAGAGATGTCTTAGTTGTGTTTGAAGAGTTTTATCAACATAGTAAGTTTGAAAAATCTCTCAATGCAACTTTCATATCGCTAATCCCTAAAAAGAATGGTGCCTCCAATATTCAAGAGTTTAGACCTATTAGTTGGGTGGGGAGTGTTTACAAGGTTTTGGCTAAGGTTTTGGCAAACTGCTTGAAAGTGGTTTTGGATTAGCTGATATCTGAGTCTCAGAACAGTTTTGTGGGCAGTAGACAAATTCTTGATTTAGTTCTTATTTCTAATGTGTGTGTTGATAGCAGGGTGAAGAGTAAGACTCCGGGGGTTATTTGCAAATTAGATATTGAGAAGGCGTTGATAGCAGGGTGAATGAGATTTGGGACGAAGTGGTGTAGGTGGATCTGCACTTGCATATCTACTATCCAATTCTCTGTCTTGTTTAATGGGTCTCTAGCCGATTTTTTTAGGAGTTCAAGGGGATTGAGACAAGGGGACCTGCTATCTCCCTTGTTGTTTTTGGTTACGTTGGAGGTCTTCAGTAAGATAGTGAAAAGAGCTAAAGGGGCTGATTTGCTTCGAGGTTTTAAAGCTGATGGTCGTCGGGGTGGAGGGGTTTGTGTCTTGCATCTTTTGTTTGCGAATGATACGATTCTGTTTTGCGACGCAAATGAAGAGCAGATTCTACATGTTCGAATGCTTCTTCTTTGTTTTCAGGCAGTGACAGGTCTAAAGGTTAATGCACTGAAGAGTGAGATGGTTCCCATTGGGGAGGTGCCAAATGTTCATGTTTTGGTAGAGTTTTTAGGCTGCCAGATTGGGTCTTTGCCTATGACCTATCTTGGTATGCCTTTAGGGGCGTCCTACAAGTCCCCTACTGTCTGGAATCCTACCTTGGAGAGAATTGAGCGTAAGTTAGCCGGATGGAAAAAGATGCATTTGTCTAATGGTGGAAGACTAACGTTGCTTAAGAGCACGCTATCTAGTCTTCCTACAAATTATTTAACTCTTTTCACCATTCTATGCATGTGGCCAATAAAATTGAGAGGTTGCAAATGGATTTCTTGTGGAGGGATTCCAAGACACATTTGGTGGGATGGGACAAGGTGTGTACACCTTTGGAATGTGGTGGGTTAGGGGTAAGGAAATTAACTACTTTTAATAAAGCCTTACTAGGGAAGTGGTTATGGCGGTTTGGAATCGAAGAGACAAGGCTTTGGAGAAGCGTTGTAGCTCTAAATTTTGGGGAAGAATTAGGGGGAGGGGGGGAAGGGGGGGGGGGGGGGGGATGGACTTCCAGGCTAGGTTGCGGGATACATAGGTGTGGCCTGTGGAGAAGTATCCAAATGGGTTGGGAGGAATTTAGCAAAAATATTCGGTTTAAGATAGGGGTGGGAGATAGAGTTAAGCTTTGGTCAGATCATTGGTGTGGGGAGTCCCCACTTCAATTGACTTTTCCGAATGTGTATGGGATGGCTTCCAATAGAGAGGCATCAGTGGCCTCTTCTCTTGAACGACTGGGAATAGAGGAACGGAGAAGCTGGGATGTTCATTTTATTCGAAGACCAAATGATTGGGAAATGGGTGATGTGGATGATTTTCTCCACACCTTGGGTTCAAATCTACCTCCCACTGAGAATGGAGATCGTATGCGATGGAAGTTGACAAAGAATGGGGATTTTGTTGTCCAATCGTTCTACAATAAGTTTATTTTCCCTTGGAAAGGTGTATGGAAGGTTAAGGCCCCTTGGCGTGTCTCCTTCTTTGCGTGGACTGCTATGTGGGATAAGATCCTTACAGGTAATAATTTGAGGGGTAGAGGGATGCATTTTGTTGACTAGTGCATTATGTGCCATTGTAATGGGGAAACGGTGAATCATTTGTTACTTCATTGTGGTAAGGCTCATAGGTTGTGGAGTTTGGTGTTTAGATCTTCTGGGATTTCATGGGTCTTGCCAAGAACGGTTGCAGATACTCTCTTTGGTTGGTGAAATTGGCATGGAAAACATTCGTCTAGCATTTGGAATCTAGCTCCTTTGTGCTTAATGTGGTGTCTTTGGAGAGAGCGAAATTGGAGGACTTTTGAGGACTTGGAAAGCTCGGATGACCAATTATTGGCTTCTTTCAGTGGCTCCCTGTTTGATTGGTCTAGGGCTTAGGGAATCACCTCTAGTAACTCTCTCCCTATGTTCCTTATCTCTCTCCTTTGCATTTAGTTTCTTTCCCTTTCTTTTTTCTATTTTCTTAATCTGCTCTATCTGTATTTTCTCTCTGCCTTATGTTTTTCTGCATAAGGCAGTTTCTTGAATATATATCCTTATTACTTATCAAAAAAAAAAAAAAGATTTGATTAGCACATAATCTGATTTCAAAGTTTAATTTTAAATTTCGTTCTAAAGATTCATAATCAGATTAAATTCAGAATTGAATAGATTTGATCCAATTAAGATCTAAATCTGATCAAAATTCCAAGTACAACAAACATATTCCAAGAAAAACCAATCATCAAGGTATCAACACAAACTTATAAATTGATATGATAATGATAAATGGTATTTTTAACAAAAAAAAAAAATTATATAATTAACTATATTACAAAAATTCATAAGTGAATTGTATGCACATTTTTGTACTTATAGTCAGATTTGAGTTTGATAGCATCATTTTGTAAATCTAACATTTGAGTTCAACTTTAGTATATAATTAGATCTTTAATAGGATCCTGTGAGATCTGTCCCTAACCCATTGACAACCCTAATTGAATATACAGTACCTTCTGAACTCTCCGAGTCAATGCAACGAGCCTGCTTTTCAATCGACGCACACGTTCCAAATTTAGTGTACTGATCTTTGATGTAAGTTCATCTAACAGTGGATATGCTTCAATTTCTAATTCTGCTGCCTTCAGAAAATTCCAAATATCAAATGAGTTACTAATTTGCACAGGAAATCAACTTTAAAACCAGGAAAGATTCTCAAAAAAAAAAAAATTAAAAATCTTTAAACCAGAAAATACATGATGAAACAAGTTACGATACCTGAGTTAACAAAGAGCATAAGAAGTTCCACAGATAAACAGATACAATTCTTCGTATAAGTAAATAGTTTTCAATCTTTTACAGCCTAATTTTGGAGAAACTTCAACAAATTGTCATTCTACTTGGCATTTTATCTCTCCATCATTTTTACTCTTGATTAAGTTTTTGTGCATGTCCATATTTGTGCGTCTGTGTTTTTGTGCATGAGAGAGGATAAATATTTAATAACAAATTGAGCGAATGAGTTCTGAGCTCCTTCGGAAAAATGAAGAGAGAAGATTTTGGAAGCAAAGTACAGGTGTAAGTCAAGAGTCAACAAAGTAATCAGAAGGTGAACAACTCTGCTTGAAATATATACCACTTGAACACAAGTGTCATCATCGAAGTTTTCACGGAGACACTTCCAAGATGCACAAACAACGTAAGACCTTAAAAGGAAACATTAAATCAAAACACAGTATACAATAATCCAAAGCCTGCCAATAATAAGTTTCAAAACAAAAATTATTATCCATACTTCCTATTTGTTCCTAAATTTTGATTTTTACTATCTTTTTTTTTTTTTTTTAATATCATCTTTAAGGTAGGATTTGAACTCATGTTTCTTTACTTTTTATATTGGACAGACCAATACACCTGTAGGCAAAATAAGATATAAAAAATATGTTCCATGCTAAAAGGCTCTCATTTGCATAAGGTATAAAAGCCATGCATCAAAGTCAAGTGATTTGTGACCAAACTATTAGGCAGCTCTCAACTCCTTCAGACTTTTTTCTCTTTTTGACAAGTAATAAACCTATTGAAAGAAAAGATTATTTCATCTTCACGATGATAAGCACAAAGTATCATAAGATATTACAACATATAAAACCAAAAAACAAAGTGAGTGTTGGAACTCCAAAATAAAGTTACAACGTGTAAAACCCCACATCTGAGACCAATCAACCTAAGTGGAGATTAACAAGGAATTCAATTGATCCAACAATCTCTCCTATCCTCAAAAGTGCGACTATTACGTTCCCTCCATACTAGCAACATCAAACATAGAGGGGAGTAATATTGCAAACATCTGAAGAGTGCTTTCAAAACCAATTCCTCCATCAAAACAATAGATAGGTACTGTTGGGGCACCACCCACTGAACCCCAAACACCTTAAAAAGTTCACTCCGCAAAGCACAAGTAGTCTTGCAATGAAGCAACAAATGGCCAACCGTTTCCCCAATATAACAACACACGCAGCAGCAGCCAACTAGATAGAGACCCCCTCTTGATGAGGTTATCTTAGGTAAGAATCTTACTCCAAGTTGCGCTCAAAACAAAGGACACCCTCTTTGAGGCCTTAACACACTATATACTCTTCCAAGGGAATGAAGAAACTTAGTACCTCTAACGGCCTTATAGAAAGAACGAACATCAAGCTTTCCACTCCAATTCAAATGCCATTGCAATCTATCACCTCCCTCTGCCCCAGGCACCTTTGAATAAAATAAGATCTAAAACGGAATTCACAGACTCTAATTCCCAACCGTGAAAGTCTTTGTGGAAACACATATTCGAACCCCTATCTCCCCAATCACATTGGCTAATCAAACAGTCAATGACCTCATGGCCTCTCTAACAACATAGCAAGCAAACAGATTGGGGTACAAATAGTTGTCCACACCATCGGTCGTGCCAAAATCCAGCAAATGTGCCACCATCTATTTCAAGGCATACATAATAGAAGAAATTATCCAAACTCTCTATACTCCGCCAAAGACTATACCCATGCGTCCCTCTACTTGATTTAGTATTCCAGCCACCCCCTTACGCCCCATATTTCGAGGCTATCACCGGGTGCCACAAGTGCGTTACCCCTAACCATTTTCCCAGTCTGGCTTGATTAAAACTCCCCATCTTCCTAATCCCCAATCCTCCTACCTCAATGCAAGAACAAACAATATCCCACGCAACCAACAGATATTTGAACTCATTTCTAAGACATCACACAAAAAATTCATCTGAGATTGCTCAAGCCTATTTGCCTGATGCATGAATGGTAAATGAGGAGAGGAAATATGTAGGTAAGCTCGAAAGCATACTCTTCAACAAAGTAAGCCTCCCACCCTTTGACAATTATAATTTTTTCAAACCAGAAAATCTCCTTTCCATCTTCTCGAGAATAAGATTCCATACTGAAATTGCCTTAAAGGGTGCCCCCAAAGGCATTCCCAGATAAGTCATAGCCAAACTGTAGATTTTGCAACATAGAATATCTGCCAGTTCCCCTTCAGCGACCACTTCACTTTGACCTACATTGACTTTCAACCCTAAGACAGCTTCAAAACAAATTCAACACCACTATAATATACCAAAAAAAAAAAAAAAATTCCCCTATTTGCATCACAAAATAATTTAGTATTATCAACATATAAAAGATGAAAAATACTTATCCCCTAAGCTGTGTTGGGCCCTACTCAAATACAATGAATAAAACCACCCTCCTCAGTTTTCTTAAACATCCGGCTGAACACCTCTATGACCAGAATAAAGAAAAGTGGTGATAAAGGTCCCCCTGCCTTTAGCCCCTGAGAACTACCAAAAAAACCAGTAGGGGATCCATTGGCCATAACTGAGAAGTGGATAGTAGAAATATAGGCATTTAAACACCTCCTCCACTTATCCCCAAAGCTGTTCAACTCAAAAGTAAATTAATTTCTCCTTCAGACCTCTCAAAATAATTGTCTAGGAACCTCATTATCTTGTACTCAGTCTCCATTTTCCCTCATAACAAGAGAACCTTTTGTTTCCCCTACATGCTAAAAGGTTCAATTCCATACATGCTGCAACTTGTTTGTGTAATCTCACCTTAATTTTGAGCAAAATTAAGACATGAACAAGTATCATTCTCAGTAGATGTTTCAGAAAAACCTTTGTAATTTTCATGCCCATAAGGAAATGCTTCAAAAACTAAGGGAAAAAAACAAAAGATACTGGTTCATTTCATAAATTTTAGGCACTGATCCGTAAAAAATTCATCAAGTATCAAACCCTAGCATGATACACAACATTTCAGCCCAGTAGTACTATGACTAATACAACTGGAGGGCTATCTACCAATTCCTGGAAAGCCCATCCATCTATAACTTGGTAGATCTTCACATAGAGGTTCACTGGAAATTTGGGGCAGTGTGTGTGTGACAAAAAGCCTCACAAGTAATTGCATAATCACACAAATGGCACATTCGTCTCTTCAAAATTTAATGTCTGACATTTTCCCTCTTGGCAAGATACAAGTTCCTTCCCAAACCTTAATTCATACAAAAGAATCATTGATCAAATAATAATTGAAGCCACAGTAGACAAGGAAACTTGCCTCATGAACTACTTACAAAGTTTCATACTCTTGTATCCATTAATAACTAAATCTCCTGTCAACCCTTGCCTCATGATTTTTTTCTCCCTATTCTTGATTCCATTAATTTAAAAAAAAAAAAAATGCATAGATTTTTTCTTCAAAATGGAGAAAAAAAATTGTGAGTGCCAACACCCAAATCACATCAGGTATGGACAATGAGCTATGCATTTACCAGCCTCATCTGGTTTTTATTTTTTTGGGACCGAAATAAAGAAATTATGTAACCTCCTTTAACATGGTATATATATAGTAAGTTTTACTTAAAATTGATTAACTTAATTCTAGCATAATAATAAGGATATTTATGCACTTGAATATTGAGTTAGGCAAGTAACGACTTCAGGAATCTTACAAGCGCAATGCATTTAAAAATTATATAATAAGAGTAAGTGAATTTAAAACCACAGATATTCAATGAGACCTTGCTATTGCTAAATTTCTGCAAGTTCCAAAAGCTTAAGTTGATAGGAAATGGCATATTTAATCACTAACAGTTTTTCTCACTCCCCAACATGTGTGGGCCTTGATTCCCCAAATTTTTAATTTTTAAATGGAAGGTAGAGTGCAGACATGGTCCAAACTAAGGACAACTACTCTAATACCATGATAAACAACTACTAGTCCCAAAAGTTTAATCTACTAGTCCCTTCATTTTCTTATATGATCTCGTTGTAACCTTCTAGATACTTTTTGTTCATTTTTTGAATAAATAATACTACTTATCAAAAAAAGGGTGAACCAAACTTGGCTGCATCACAAATTTTGTGCAATGTAACATTGACCCTCAAAATGTGTGCAAGATGGATTTCAGACAAATTACTACATGGGATATCACTATGCACCCATGAAATGTTGGGAATCATATCAACAAAGATGTACCAAACAGACATTTCCAACAAACAAAATAGGAACAAACTCTAATTCTTTAGAAGTTTCCTACAAGAAACTTTTAATATGTCAAATTGCGAGACATTATTTCATAATGAATAAAATGTCCCAACTTAATTTAATGTAATCCAAGTCCATCTTATCTAAAATGTACACTAAATTCTCCAAGTAACAATAGTCATGGTAAAACAGCCACAGAGAGAAGTTGGATGCAGTTAGTACTGCTTTATAACTTGTAAAACACAGTTGGGAGAACAGACCAGGAATCAATCAAACATATTTCATCAAGAGTACATAGGCAACCACACACATCATCTTTCTAGAATAGCTTGTTACACACATGTTCTGATATTTTTAGAGAAAAATTCTTAGAAAATGTCTTTATGTTGTTGCCATAGTCTACTAAGGCCCAACCTGACCAAACCCAAGCCAAGAACTAGTCTAGAAATTAGATAGGCTATATGACTTGGGAAACATTTTCAGAAAATAAGTCCTTTAATCATATCAGTAAGCAATTATTATGACCAAAAATGTAAACACACTCATATAATTTTTAATTAAAAAAAATGACAATACTAAGGACGTTGCGAGAAAAGAGAGACAATGAGTAAATTACAAACTAGTGCTGTTCCTGGACACACCTGAGAATCAAGAAATGTACAAGCTGCCTCCAGAGCAACTTCCAGCGCCCTAAACTCAAAAGGCAAATAGTCTGGTGATGTGCTCCCAAACACATTGTCGAAGCTTCTACTTCCCCTCCGTAGGCTCAAGTCAGCAGCATCTGACTGCCAGACCTCACCCACACCACTTGTCATCAATCGCCGTTGTAGCTCCACCACATATTGCAACACATAACTATCTAGGGAATTCAATAGCAAAACCTCATCGGCAGTGATAATACATCGAATCTGCTCCAAATTTATAACAATAGCCTTCTCTCTACCAAGAATCGTTGAGGGGTAAACAAATAGGGGATCAAGCAGGCGTAGATCACGGGCAGGAAGGTCACAACGCCGCATCATAGTGAATTTGTCAACCTCAATGACTTGTGAATTCCCGGATGCATCAACACGAATCCAAGATCGAAGGCCTTGGCCCCGCTTTTTCAGGCCCAAAACATCCATACCTTGGAAAGGTTGCCGGCCAGGGGCTGAAGATCGATAAGCTGCATCTCTAAGGTTTATAGCTGACTGAGGTTTTGGAGGGAGCAGGCGTTCTTTGAGTTCCGCCATTTACATGAGCTTTAACTGCTGCAACACATGAAAAACAACTGACCAAACAAATGCCAATTAATTTTACAACTATGGTTACCATTACAATTTGCAAATATAAGATTAAAAAATCATAGAAAAACGGTACTTCCTTGCCTTA
The DNA here is from genome assembly GCA_033629205.1 of Lithocarpus polystachyus. Taxonomy (NCBI): domain Eukaryota; kingdom Viridiplantae; phylum Streptophyta; class Magnoliopsida; order Fagales; family Fagaceae; genus Lithocarpus; species Lithocarpus polystachyus. The sequence continues at coordinate 43,991,832 of CM066166.1, forward strand.
ACTAACAAATATCGATGTATTGGATTATCTAACTTGTGAAACAAATTTTTAAAACAAGCCAATATAATGCCATTGCAGACATTGCCAACATAACTAAACTCAGCAATTTTACATACAATGGGGAGGTGAGAATTGTGTCAAAACCGGTTACCATCTAATTCAACTTAGAAAAAGTAACTCACTTCCCCAAAGTCCATAAAGTTAATAAAACAAAAAAATAAAATGGCAAAGACCAAAACATGGTTAAATTAATATTTCTATTCTCAAATACAAGACAAAGATTTGTCTAATTCCCAGATTTTAAGGTTGTTTTCGTGGCATAAATTGAGACCCATATATGAAAAACCCATTAAGCAGCTAAGCATAACGTAATATTGAACTTGTCCCACTGATATACTACATATGATTACAATCTTCTGGAGTTATAAACAACAACATATATAAAAGAAAGAAAAAAAAATCTTAAATTAAAAGCTTAATAAAAAAAGAGAGAAAAAAAATCAGAAAATCAAGAATCAAATTTAATCCATGCTTCATCATCTACAGCAACGTACAAACTGAAATTAAACATAAAGAGAGAGTAAATACCTGGTGCAAAGAATGAAAGAAGAAATTAGAAAGGGTGTGTTAGTTGAATTACAGACGTTGATGACGTTGCCGATTGATTGATTGTGAAAAATTCTGTAAGAAAAAATATCGAACAAATATTAAGATATAAATATATAGACACAAAAGAAAGGCGTAAATAAGATTTCATTTACCAGAGAGAGAGAGAGATTATTGAAGTGCTGTGAATTGCGTTGGTTTGGCAGTTGGCACCTGGCAGAAAGAAAGGAAAGGAGAGGAAGGAAAGAAGGAAGTAAGAGGAATCAAAAGAATTTTTGCGATTGGGGCTCTCCTCTAGTCTCTGCTTCAAATGATTTTAATAATATATGAGCCTAATCATCTTTCTAAACTACAACAAGCAAAACGACCCCAACACCCAAAGCAATATTTATCAACAAATTAAATCACACCGAAAGCAATCATTTTACAAACATGACCTACTTTTTTCTCTATGTTTTTATTATTATTTTTATTCTATCCGTTCGTGTTATAAAGTAAAAGTGACATAAGATAGTCTTTCAAGTCAACTGTTCGCTTCGTTCGCTCTACTAAATTTTAAACAATTTTACACATATTTTTACTTATTTTTTTATCCACATATATTTTAAAAAATTACAAATAATTTAACTCAAACTACTCTACCAAGTTTATAATCTCAGTCTACAACTACAAAGATTAGGTCTTTTTGTAGTTGTACTTTAGTTATGTAATGTATTAATAAACCCAGTTTAAAACACTATTTTGTAGTTGTACTTTAGTTATGTAATGTATTAATAAACCCAGTTTAAAACACTATTATTATTTTCATGTGTATTCTAATAAGCATTACTATTTACTCAAAAAAAACTCCTTGTATCAAGGCGAAAATACTATTTTTAACTTACTTACGAAAAATGCTTACGTAACAAACTATTTGCACAATTGGCAAGCATAATATTAAAATATTAAATAAAATGCTAAAAAAAAAGCCACATCAAATTTTAAGTACATATTTTTCTTTTCTTTTTTACCGATATTTTTTCCTTTTTTTTATTTCTTTTTTTAATATTCTTACTATTGTTTTATCCATTTAGAATTGCATTTTAATTTTCTCAATATTATTTTTTAATTTCTTCCTAACCAAATAGAATTTCATTCCAATTCATTTCTTGCAATTTCTTGATAACCAAACAATAATCTAGTCCAACAATTCCAAAACCACATATCACATTATTTCTAACCTTCAATTTGGCTTTCAATCACTGTGAATCTTATGTAGTCGATCAAGTAAGATAAAGTTAATTCCATAAATTTCACCCAAAATCCTAAATGAAAACTAAACCCCAAACCCAGATTCCCCATAACCATTCATCTAGCACTACAGACCCACCACAGAGCTCGATCCATGGCCACAAATCGACCATGACTCCTCCGACCTAGATCTCTTCATCTCAAGCTCTACCCATAAAAACCCACCCCCGTGTCGCTGCAGCCTTGCCAAGTGTCGATGAGAGACTGGTGGAAGAACATAGCTAACACAATGGAGTAACGAGATGCGTGTCATTTGGAAATTAAAAGAGAGGTGGAGATGAAGATGAGTGGTTTGGTGGAGTTGGGTAAGGTTTAGGGTTTAGTTTAAATTTGGGATTTGGGTTATTTGGCCATGAATAATAGATAACAAAAGATTAAAGAGAGAGAGAGAGAGAGATGAAAGCTTAGAGGTTTTTTGGATAACCATATGAAAGCTTAGAGATAAGCTTGAGGAAAAATAAGAAGAAACCATCTGCCAACCTAGACTTGTCCTTCTTGTGATACTATTGTGGGTTTCTTAAAAAAAAAAATTGAAAATCTAAAGAAAAGGAAAAAAAAAAGGGTAAAAAAAGAAAAATACATACTTAAAAGTTGAGGTGGCTTTATTTGTTTTTCTCTTTTTTTTTTTTTTTTTTTTTTTTTTTTTTGCCATCTAAATGCTGATTTGGCCTTATCAACTATTAAAATTTAGACACATAAGTATCTAATTTAATATTTTAATATTAGTTATGCCAACTGTGCAAATCGTTTTGCCACGTAGACATTTTCCATAAGTGAGTTAATTGTAGGAACCAAACTGACTGCAAGTTAATAATAGTAAGAACCAAATTGACTGCTATCAAAATGTAAGAACTGAATTAACTGTAACTCCAAATTGTAGGGACTAAAATGGTATTTTACCCATATATCAATTGATTTTTAGCTTAAGAGAAATAACACTTCACCAATAAATTTATATAAAAATTTATTAACTCCTTAATTTTGAATTGTGATTGATATTAAAAGCTATGATTGCGTCTAGTAGATATTCCATTTCCACCTAGTTACCGGGTGTAGAACGTTTAATAATAGCTTTGTTATTAAGTTTTTAATATTTTATCAACAGTTTTTCAATCCCCCACTCTTTTGTTCTTATCATTTATTATTATTATTGTTATATTGAGTAGTTCTTTAATAGGTTTTAAATCCATGCATCGAGCAATGTTACATGGAACTTTTGAGCTGGTACCGAAGCTCCCTTTGCATGATTTCTCACTTGATCATAGAAAAGACTGTGTTGCAAGAACTTGAACAATGGTGTCAAGCTCCAAATGTAGATATAATGGTGGTGGCAAAAGGAAATAATATCTGAAGGGATCTCAATGGCTAACTTAACCAAGAGGAGGTATAATAGCGGTTAGAGATCACGAGTGTTGGATAGATAGAAATAGAAGATATTTTCACGTCTTTGTTTCTCAACAAAGGAGAATTGATGAGATTATACGGCTTCAAGGTCCTCATAAGCAGTGGTTAGGTGATAAAGATGATCTAGAGCCAAGAGTGTGTTGATACCCAAAATTTGAGGGTTCTGCCAGATCAAGAAGAAAAAGCTACGTTGAATCGTTGATCTATAAAAGTATCCAGACCAACAAAACATGACAGACCTAGGAATGGGTGAACCTTAAATAAGGAATGCCAAGCCCAAAAATGGGTAAACCTTGAATAAGGGAATGTCATGTCTAAGAATTAGGGGCCACGAATACGATATGGACTTTTATGGGTTAGTGTTGGACCTTAGTGGGTTTTAGGTCATAAATGGATCGACACGAAAGCAGCACGATATGAAACATGTCACAAGTGGGTCAACTTGCATAAACCGCACACATTTGATAACTCAATTTATTTGTATCAACCCAAAAGACCCATTTAATACAGTCGGTTTAACTCGTATAACAAACAAAAATTCATTTTATTTTACATTTATCAAAAGCCTTTTATATCCAACTTATATTTTGTTGAGGTCCAAAATATCACAAGTAATGTGTCAAGGCCCAAAATATTACAAATTTAAGAAAAAGAACCCATTTGGGCCTTCAAAGAAGGGACAAGGCCCAAATCCGTCAATCAATGTCCACTTAAGATAAGTGAGAGGAGGTCCAAACCCATGAATGGGCAAGCTTTGGGCCTTAGAAAATAAAGAAAAAGGAACAAAGGAAGTTCAGACCAGGATACTTGGGGATTCCCAAAAGCTCGGAATCCTCGAGATATGCGGAAAAAAATAGATAGAAAGAACAAAGGTGGATGTGTCCCATTAGCCACCCATGGTTCAAAAAAAAAGCTAATGGCTTAGGAATCAACACTCCAAAAGAAAAAGCCTAGTACCTCGGGGAATGCGGGAAGGTGGACCATGAAGGAAGGTGGCTGAGGATCTCTCAACTCGACAAAGAAGAATATGCCTATTTAGAAAAAATGACAAAAGGTGAAGCAACCCAAAATGTGGATTTGAAAAGTAGCATCTAAGAGCTTTGGAAAAAGGGAATTGAAAGTCAGCCTTTAGGACCTCCAAAAGAAGAAGGTCAACTAGGGACTTTTAGGGGGAAAACCTTAAAAGGGGAAGTAATGAGAAAATAAGGAAGGGACCAGCCACCAATGTTGTTGACACAACATTGGTTCTGGTACCCAAGGCAGCAAATGGAGGGAATCAGTAGTACCCCCAAAACCCTAGGGAGGCACTATAAAAGGGGATGGAATCAACAGTAAAAACTAGTCAGCAATAGTGAATTAGAGTGAAAAGACCCTTTTAGAAAAATCCTTTAGAATTTAAAAAAGGAAAAAGAGGGAAAACTTTGTGAGGGATCCTGAGACATACATTAGACAATACACTTGGATCCAAAGGTTCAAACCTCATAAGTCTTAAAAGCCTCAAAGAGCTATTTAAGTCCGTGACTTTTGAACTTATTTGGACCTCGTAACACATCCCAGTGGAAAGAGGATCTAATGTATTAAAAACTCAAGAAATAATGAAGTATTATTCATCATTCTAAGGACCCCTAACATTTTAAATTACCTTTTACTGTTCCATTACCGTTCTTTACTGTACAATACATATATATTTTGTATATATGGATGCGTATGTGTTGTAGGATCCATCTTTTGTGCACAACTTGGTTTGTAATCAACCCAATATAGCTGCAGTAAACCAAGCCCAGTCCACCAAACCACAAGCATAAGGCCTAGGATCCCTATCCCTACTCAGGCCTGGGTACTGTAAAAAAACAGAACCCATATTAAAAGCGACTCCGTTAGGGACTGGTCAAAGAAGAGGGAAGAAGTAGTCCATTCGCAGAGCATGGCTCCAAGACCAAGGAACAACAAAGGTACCAACATGCCACCCACGACATTAGAGCCCGTGGGAGAAAACGAAGTGGCTTCTAGGCAAAGGAATGAAGAGCCCATGATAAAACACGAGGTTATCTCAAGGCAAAGGCGTGAGGTGTGAGGACCAAACCCTTTGGCCCAAATGGCTAAAATGGTGAAAGACCTCCAACAGAAGACCCGTCTCCTCATAAAGGGAAGAACTCAGGAGATTCGAGATAACGCTCCTCCACTGGTTAACCAGGAAAGGGTCCAGCCAGAAGGAGGATCAACAGTAAAAGGGGGAGCAAACACCCAATATCACACCTTAGCAGACGTGAATGCCCTTCTTGAACAAGAAAGAGAGAAGCTCTCGAGGATCCCCAAGCAGTTCTCCCGGGATCTCCCATTCCCAGCAGAGCTCCTCGACAAGCCTTACCCCAAAGGATATGAACCCCTAAAATTCCACCCGTTCGATGGAAGGAATAAGAGTGTTGTAGAGCACATGAGCAGATTCATTCACACCATAGGGCCCTATGCAGGGGACAAGGAACTATGTTTAAGGGAATTTGTTAAGTCCCTAGTGGACAAAGCATACACTTGGTACACTACCTTGAGGCCCGGGTCCATCAAGACCTAGGTTGAGATGATGGAGAGATTTTGTGCAAAGTACTACCCAGGTGAAGATAAGGTCACTTTCCAGAGCCTTCAGATGGTGAAGCAAAGGCCTGGGGAGGATCCCGTCCAGTTTATTAAAAGATTCGAAGATGTCTCTCTAGATTGTTTTAAAGACCATGAAGAGAAGGAGCTCTTGGAGACCTGTATATCCAACATACTCTTTGATTACAGATTTAGTCTAGAGAACTTATGCATAACTCAGTACACCAACCTGTTGCAAAGAACTAAAAGGACAGCGTTAGCCATAAAAACAAAAAGGGTACTAGTTTCCCAGGTCATGACAGCTTCAATGAGAGAAAAGGGAAAGATGACCAAGGAGCCCCCTATGATCCTATGCACTATGGAGGAGCTGAATCATGTCTTAGAAAAATGGATCAAGGATGGGGTCGTCAGACCATTCATTGTGTCCAGACCACCCACTAAAGAAGAAAGGAAGAACCCCCTATTTTGTAGAATTCACAACTATGTCAAGCATTCCACCAAGGATTGTTGGACCCTCCGTAGGCTTTTTCACAAGAAACTTAGGAACGGGACCTTGGAGCTTACCCAACAGGAACCAGAGGTGCAAAGGAATCTTTTGCTCATCATAATGGCAAAAGGGGTGGTAGCTGTGGTAATTCATGGGAACTCGACTGATGTAGAGGCGAAGGAGTCAGAAGGATCCTTCCATCCAAACACAGTCAGGACCCTTCAGAAGAACCCCAAGTTCAGGTCATTATTCAACGAACTAGGATTCGGGCTAGAAGCAAGGAGGATTGCGATAGAGTCTCTCATGAGCATAGTAGCAGATTCAAGGGTGGAGTGTTTCATGGCAGAATCTCACGCGTGGGTATAGGTTAGTTTCAAAATAATTTATGGTTATTTTAACAAGTTTTGAGTGCTTGTTGTGGGAATGGGTTTACAAAAGAGTTTGGTTTTTAGCTTGAAGTTGAAGATGAAAGGATGTATGAAAATTTTCTAAAGACTTTTTCTCTGGGTTTTGTTAAAAAGTTTTTTGAATTTTCAAAGAGAAGCAACAAAGTGAAAGGGTTTTTTGTTTTTTGTGCTTAAAGATTTGCAAATTTAATTTTTGTGATGTTGTGTTTGAAGGTTGGTAAATTTTAATTTTTGTGGGTTTGTATTCTTGTCATCGAATTTTTCTAGGTTTGTGTTCTTATGTGTTCATGCTTAAGATCCAAATTCATGTGTATTTTGGTTCTAATTCAATTTTATTTTCTTAAAATGGATAAATTAATTTTTTAGAATCAAAGGTATACATGAATGCTGATGTGGCATTTTTTTTAATTCCTAGTAGTTTGTTTTTAGTATTATTTTATTGGCTACGTCAACATTTTGTCTGGCATGTATGATATTTCCATTAGTGAAATAACAGTAGGTTCCAAAATGGAATGCATTTTTATTTTGGGGACTAAAAGCGTAAAAATATAAAAGCAGGGACTAAAATGGGAATAGGGTCAAAATATAGGGACCAAAAAGGTATTTTTCCAATAGTTAATTTCATTTTTTTTTTAAATTTCAACATGTCCTCACTCCCTCTCACTCTCAAACCCTAAACCACTTGCTCCCTCTCATTTAGTTCACCTCTCTCTCTCTCTCTCTCTTCGATGTGTTTAAGTATTTGATGTTATTATTAACTTTCAAATTGTATGCTTAATAAGTATTTTGATGTTATGAGTTTGTACTAAATTTTTTGTTTATTAAATTTATAACAATATTAATCAAGTGCTTTTTTTATGCAGTTTAAATGGATTGAATTTGTTTTAACCCAATATGTTTAATTTTAAGTGGGTTGAAATGTGTCGTGTCACATTCATATCAACCTAACACGAACCGTTTATTAAGTGTGTCAAGTGGGTCATGTCATGTCAACTAGCTTCATTAACAAGTCGTGTTAAGGTTGAAGAGTCATGACATAATTAATAAATGGGTCAGGTATGGGTTGAGCAATTTAGCCAAATACCCCCTGTGGATGCCCCAAAAATAGAGAAAGCCTTGTTTTAGGGCTCCTTTTTGGTTTATCGCACATTAGGTCTTTAGCGACATGTCTCTCTTTGTATGCATGTATTTCTATGGTGAGGTGTATGTGTATGTATGTGTGTGAGTTTATTTTTCATATTTTATTTTTAGAAGTCGCGACTAATCCTTGGTTTTGTATTAAGTGTGATGGGTCACCTATTTGTCTAATTCTTTTTAATTACCTAATTAATTGAAACCAATTCAAGGGTTATTAGTTAATTAAGGTAAACCAAAGTCTCGAGCCAAAAATTTTGGACTTGGAAATTCGGTTATGGGTAAGGAAGATGTTAGCACACCACCTATCCAAAGGATAGTACCCCATTTTAATTTTAATTCCAATGTTAACTTTTTAATGAAAAAATTAGATACTTGGCATTTGGTTTTTGAAAAGATTTATATATATATATATATATATATATGCAAGTATTTATTTCAAAAAAATTATTTACAAACCAAGCATGTTAAATTATATGTACATAACATGTGAGAATTATTACGTTGCAAAAATAATACATATAACTTAAGATGTGATTATTATTTATTACATATTTAGCATGTGAATATATACAACATAAAATAAAATAGGGGGAAGGAAAGACGTCACCTTTTACAAATTTACTCTCCATTTTCTCATTCTCATGAACAACATAATGAACCAAAACATTAGTGCAAAAGGGGAGGGGGGAACATGCTAGCTTGAGTGGCGTCTATTGGTTCAATAAAAATGAACCACAAACACAAACCTTTAAAGGAGTGCAATTCTAAAGATTCAAAGTAATGTACATGAATGAAAACCTTGAAAACTTACCTTTGAAAGATGAGCAATTTCTTTTAGGAAAACTCATGACTTTTAGAAAAGGTTTATTTAGAAATTAATGTTTTCCTCTTTTTGGAAAAAAGGACTCCTCTTTATTTTACATGAAAAATGGGTTTTCTAGGGTGGGAAGGTGTTGATTTCAAGCAAGTGAATTTGGAATATAAACGCATTTTTATAAGAAAAGAGTTGGGTATTTTGAGAAAATGGGTTCCATGGTTTTATCGAAAACAAGGTTTTTCTTCATTTTTGAAGATAGAAAAGATTTGATGAGAGGTGTCCATGCCTTGCGGTGGTTGAGCACCCATTGCAGTAACGCTCGCGCCTTTAGTTGGTTGCGGAGCTTGGGTGCTATGAAAGAGAGTTAAAAAAATTGTTAACCTTTGGTGTGTGACTGAATTGAGTCAAGTGTAATCTATTATTACCAAAGGTAGTGAAGTTGCCACCAATCATTGGTTTTTTTTTTTTTTTTTTTCTAAGGTGTGATTGGTTACCTGACTCTATTTGATTTTATTACCAATCCTAGGCTAAGAAAAATAGTCATTTTTCCTAATCTAATATGGATGGTAAAAAGTCTTGATTCTTGGGTTCGGAAGTCTAGTTACGTGTGGGGAAAATATTAGGTACCCCACAATGCCTATCCGAAAACAGTTCTTTATTTTGGTAAAATCTTAATTTTCAGACATTAGCAATTAAAAACAAACTATTGGCATTAGCTTTCGGGGCTTTAAAAGAATTGGGATTTGAGGTTTGATTTTGGAATGGGGTGTGGCCTTTATCAATGCTTTGCTAGAACATTTGGAATTGTTGCCAAATTTCCACGACAAAAATCCGGTAGCATTTTGCCTTATGTTCGTGGTGGAAATCCGGCAGCATTTTGCCTTATGTTCGTGGTGGAAATCTGGCAACATTTTGGGTCAAGTGCATCATAGTACACAAAATACTATTCTCACCAAGCTTTCGCTATAAGAATACAGCAAAAAGATGCTCGATTTGCATTTGGTGCGATGTGGCACACAGACAGGGTTTCGTGTCTATGTATACGACATGCATCAGTATGTTTATATTAAGGCAAGCTGAAGCTCACCAAAGCATTAAACACATTGACGCATGTTGCATACACGGGGAAACCAATGTCACTAGTTGACATGGATCGAAGGCAATCACACTTGTGACAATAATGCACACAATGCATCATGAATATGCATCTATAGCAATCACCTTGAATGCATACCCACACTCTAAAGTCAAGAGCATCCTTGATCACAGAGGGGTACCCTCCTAACCACGTGAGTCCATCATATAAAGTGCATAACCATCTTTAAACAAGCAGATATATATATATATATATATATTGTTGGGAAATTTAGACCTCGATTGAAAGAATTAACAAGTTTTAAACCTAAGTTGTTAATTAAATTTATTATGAATAAAACTTGTTAAAATAAACAAACATCAATATCATGTCAATATCATGCACATTGAAAAAGTAGATAAGACAAGATATGATGACCTAGGAAAACCAATGAAACAAATTAGTTTCGCAGTAAAAAACCTAGAAGGAAACCTTCTCAAAAAGCAATTCATTATAGTAAAGAGAAATTTCAGATCTAGTACAAAACCTTTGTCCCTAGACTCTACAATCCCCATAGATGAACTTACAACAGAAACCTTCTACCACTTCAAAACCTCTGAACTCTTCAATATATGAATGCTACTCTTTTTGATGCATGAATCTCAATACGTAACTAACCAATGATGCACGGCTTCTAGTATGTGACTAACTCACCAACTTAAAGAAGATGTTGGCTGTAAAGTGCTTCACTTCATCAACAATGAAGATCAAGAAGCACTTGGTTACAAAACCCTAAGGTGCAAAAACACAGTAGCTTCTTTCAGAGAGAATAAGGTATCAGTCACCTTTTGCATGTGTTCTCCTTGTATTCTCTTATGTGATGGCCTTTAAAATAAGTTTTATATATGTCTAAGGTTGTGAGAAAAGAAACCCTACACAAATACATAAGCATGGGCCGAAAATCAGATTTGGAAATCTAAATTTCGTAATTCTCGATAGATAGTATCTGTCGAGCCTCGATAGATACTTATCTGTTGAGCAGCTGTTGAGCTTTAATAAATCAACACTTCTTCACTTGTTTCTTGGACAGATTTGCATGACTTTAATACTAGAATTGAACTCTTGTTTTTTAAAGTATTAATTACATCCTAGATCTACCCAATTACAAGTAAAGTGCGTTTTGCCAAAGGATTAGTCAATTACATAAAATATGTCCTTAACATATATATATCAAGCATGCACAATTTAAGCACACAAAAAAGGAAAATAAACTAGGCACTGCTAATGCTACAAGGGTATGGCCCAAGCATGGTACAAGAAAAGTAAAGATCAGACATTGCCATACCCTAAGTGTAGACAGCTCATTTTGTACCTAGTTAATAAGCTTTAGTTCTCAGTCCTAATGATGAGCTTGACATGTCTACAAAAGGTAATTGAAGTTATTTTGATAGTTTGGAAGTAATCATAACTCAAAAGTGAATAAATCACTTTGAAAACAATGCTGAAAAATGATTTTTGCTCACTCTTTTGACCATAACTTTTAATCCACAAAGAATTTGTAAGAGAGTTTTATTTCATTAAACCATATACATCTTGCGCTTCAATTTGAACATAAATTTTGCCTAATTTGGATTTATATTAAGTGTGTTATAGCAATTTGAAGTTAGGCTTTCAAAGCTGTCAAGAATTAGGGTTATAAAAGTATGCGTACGCATGAATCAAGTGTATGAGCGCACATTCTAAAGACGTGTATGCAGGCCAATTTTTTGGGTTTCAAAACTTCAATTTTAGGCCCCCAAAACATCTTTCTTTGATGTGGCCCGGCCCTTAAACACTAAAGAATATCCAAGACCCTCTAAATGAGTCTGCAAACACTAATTTGAGCATATAAATACAAGCTTATGCCTCCAAACTCAAACCTTAGCTAGAAAAAGTTGATTTTTCACCTACACTCTTTTACAACTCTTTCTTTCTCTTAACCTTCTAAATACATAAACACGAGCACATTTTTTAAAACCTCTCTCTAGTATTCATTCAGACATAAACTTTAGGTCCACAAATCTAAAAGACATTGGGAGCACATATTTATTTGATCAAATTTTATTTTAGACACAATAACACTCCCTTTAAAAAAAAAAAAAAACTTCCTAAATTCATTGGGTTTGATCACCTACCCCTGAGTGGATTGGGGTGGAGAAAAATGAAGTTGCCACCTAATTTTATGGTCTAGGAACCATGTATATAGCACCCTTTTTTGGAAGGACTGGTCTAGAATTTAGGTATGTAGATGGAAAGGTGTTAGGCACCCAACCCTACCAGACCCGTAAGTTGGCCTCCACTCATTGTGTTTCAAATCCTAATCCCATTAAAGGGTCCTCTAACATATTATTTTAAACTCACACACACTAACATGCATCTAACATTTGAACATGGCATATGTCTCACACTCATCCATAGAATAAAACCCTACCATTCATCTAGCAATATATATCCAAAGGCAGCAAGCACATCACGGAATGAAAACGTCAACAAGGCATTAATCATCAAGCATATTCATCATGTTCACCAACCAAATCAAATGCATGTTAATGCAATTATGCATGATTTATCTCACTTATTTCATAGCACCACAAAACCTATGCATCAATGCATGTTCATGTTCATATGCATGTTCATGTGATTCATCAAGGTTATAAACCCTAATCATCAATTCAATAATTAAAGCATGTGAAACATGTTATTCTACTAACCCTAATGCTAAATATGTGAAAACTAGATTCAAAAAGACCTAACATATGATTTAAACAAAACAAAACAAATAAAAAATTCAAGAACCCTAAATCTGCATTTCTGTGGACGAGTATGCATGCACATACATGAAGTATGCATATGCTTGGTCGAGTATGCGTATGCGGGCATCAAGTATGCATACGCGGCCATGAAGCACACGCACGCATACATGCCCAAAAACACAGCTTTAGAACAGCAAACAAAACGGCAATTTAACAAACCCTAGCATACTTCTAAGACAAAAACTAAACTATCCTAAACTAACAACAAATATATCAAAGATAAACAAAACAAAACCTGTTCCTATACTTGCATTTGATCTAACAATAAACAAGAACAACACTTAATACATCAACACAAGTTCAACAATATATCCAATCATTCAAATCCCTAATCAAAACATAATAAGACACAATAAAACAAAATTAAACAAAGTAAAACATATTTCTAAGCATATATAACATGTAAATCAAATTAAAAACAACAAGAACATAAGTTATAAAAAACCATAAATTAAGGAAGAGTCATGGAGAAAGACTCACATTGCTTATGGAACACAACTTCATTGATATTTAATTGACCCCTCACATTTATCTCACCTTGCGTAGACTTGTTCCTATATATCTCTTCACATTTATTTTTGTATCAAAAATATTTACAAACGTCAATCTCTAAAAAGAGAAGGAGCTGAAAAAGCCTTACTTCGAAAACTAGTTTGACTAGGAAAAGGTGGAGCAAAATGTATGATGCCAAAGCCAAAAGCTTATTCCTCAAAGAAATATAAAAAATTTCATGGCATTGTTGCTAAAAAATTGAGTTGTATTGATCAAAAAGTATGAAAAATGGAAGTCAAATGAAAAGCTTTCAATCAATGTAAACACTTTGATGGGGGTTATATATGTTCATTTCTACTAGTAAGATAGGCCACTTGACTTCGTGCTATTTGTGTATGATTTGATTGAATTGATCATTGAAGTTTCATACTAGACTATGGACTAGTTCATACTGTTGGAAAAATACATGTTTGTATTGTATACAAAGCATACGCAGCAAAAAATTAACGGATCTACTTCATTCGCAATTAATAACATGTACTATGTAAGTTTCAGAATTTAAGAACAAGAAAGCGTACCTTGGTGTGGTGAAATTAAAAAAAAAAAAAAAAGATTAGAAGTACTTGAGAACACTTTTAATCTTTAGAAGTATTTGAGAACACTTTTAGTCTTCATTCAAATTCCACTTAATACCCAAGAAGTGTGATCTCTCAATCAGTTCCTAATGAGAGAATGTCCAATATTTACATATAAACCATTTCATGTTCTTATATGACCTTAATAAAAAAACTTATAAAAGTCTTATAAAAATTTTGTATATTTCTCTACTTATATATAACTGATTATCTAATTAGGCTAGCCTTTTAGGCCATTCCAATTGGGCTCTAGAATATGGCTTGGAGTGGGATCAAAAGAAAACAAATAAGACTCTAGCTCCAATGGGCCTTGGGCTTTTCGGTCAACTCTTAACAAGTCCAAAGTTACCATTAATTATATTCAATACCACTATATGAATATAATTGCACTCTATGCCTTATTAATAAATCATATCCCAAGACTTTATTATACATGTAACCCTTCATTAAAATATTCGTAGTAATACAAAGTTATGAATATAGATTATCACTTTGAAGGTTACTACATCTTAATCCTTGAGTACCTGGTTTAATCCTTTATGGTATTCATCATATATTTATGAAATCCAATTTCATAAATATATACTTTAGTAACTCCTTACTAAAGTGGTTGGGCCTAACATTCTGAATAACCAAACCCATTAAATTTATCTCAATGGAATATTTTATATATTCGTTAAGAGATTATGAATTCCATTTTGAGAATATATGTTCCATCAACACTAAATGCGGCTGCCCAACATACTGAAGTTTTGATCATGACTTATAGATCTCACTTCTGATATATCAAAGCAACCTACATCTCATAATTAGGTCCATTATTCTCTCAGGATTTAGAGTTGATGTAAATAGAAGTCATGGGATTTATTATTCATTTGACAGTCGTTAGGAGAATAATAAATTTCACAACGGTCCAGTTCAATATGTCTTAATTGTTTGAATTACGCCCTAAAATTCAATTTATTGTCATGTCATAACTAATTAAATTGTTTAATTATATGAGACTATCTATAAATGAACCAATGAGACATTATCTTAGCCCATGAGATGCATAACATGTGATTTATGTGAAAAGTCACAGAAAGATATAAATCACAAGTTCTTATAAACTCAGAATTTTAGTTCGTAGTTGGTGATGAAATTGGGTATTTCATCTGCGAAGGCTATAACATATCAACTAAGATGATTTGTCTTGATCATGGAAATGGAGACTTCTAATTGGTATGTTGATATGTTTTAAGAGTTAAGACATATTGAACTGGACCGTTATGAGATTTATTATTCTCCTAACTACTGTCAAATGAATAATAAATCTCACGACTTCTATTTACCTAAACTCTAAATCCTAAGAGAATAATGGACCTAATCATGAAGTGTATGTTGCTTTGATATATTAGGAGCGAGATCTATAAGTCAAGATCAAAACTTCAGTATGTTGGGTAGTCACATCTAGTGTTGATGGAACATATATTCTCAATGGAATTCATAATTTCTTAACGGAGATATAAAATATTCTCTTTAAATAAGTTTAATGGGTTTGGTTATTCAGAGTGTTGGGCTCAACCACTTTAGTAAGGAGTTACTAAAGTATATATTTATGAAATTGGATTTCATAAATATATGATGAATAACATAAAGGATTAAACCGGGTGCTTAAGGATTAAGATGTAGTAATCTTCAAAGTGATAGTCAACATTCATGACTTTGTATTACTACAAATATTTTAATGAAGGGGTTGCATGTATAATAAAATCTTGGAATATAATTTGTTAATATGGTCTAGAGTGCAGTTATATTCATATAGTGGTATTGAATATAATTAATGGTAAGTTTGGACTTGTTAAGAGTTGACAGAAAAGCCCAATGCCCATTAGAGCTAGAGTCTTGTTTGTTCCCTTTTGGTCCCACTCCAAGTCACATACTAGAGTTCAATTGGAATGACCCAAATGGCTAGCCTATATATATATATATATATATATATAAGAAGAGAAACATACAGAATTTTCATTAAGATCATATAAGGAATGAAATGGTGTATGTGAGTGTTGGACATTCTCTTATTCTCTCATTAAAAACTGATTGTAAAACCACACTTCTTGGGCATTAAGTGAAATTAGAGTGAATATTAAAAGTGTTTCAAAGTACTTCTAATATTTTGTTTTGAATTTCACCACACCAAGTTACGCTTTCTTATTCTTTGTTCTAAAATTCAAGGTTATATGTTATCTTTTATGAATGAAGTAGATCCGTGATTGTTGCTGCAAGGTTGAAATTAATCAACCATTTTGTTGGGTTTATTTTGTGCCAATTTGCTTGTAATTCAGCATTCAGAAACCCTGTATTTAGGTAGGAATTATGTAAGGGTAGTGTATGAGAGAGTGTGAAGAAAAGCTTAAGATTGGGCACTCAGCAAGGAACTCGCAACTGAATCTTGCAGCTTGCAAGTCGCCAAAAGTTGCACATGAGTGAAGCATGCAGACGAGCAGAACAGTCACGCCAATTGGAGCACTACAGGACAAAAAGTCCAGATTGGCCATTCAGTTAGCTCGCGGCTTGTACTTGCGACTAAGTCAAGTCACGAGGCCAAGTCGCGAGGCCAAGTCGCCAGTCCACTTTGTGTTGGAAAAACTGACTCTTCGTATTCCAAACACACACCAATATAAATACCCCTTATACGCATGAAATGTAGAGAGCTTTCAGAGAGAATTTTGAGAGAGAAACCATAGAGAAAAACAAGATTGACTCATCCACAATCTTTACATAGTGACTCTTCAAATTCCTCAACTCTCATCCTCTCCATTATTACTTCATTGAGAGGTTCTTTAGCCAAATCATTTTCTCACCATATCCATATCTGTGAAAAGGCTTTTTGGTGCTTTGAAAAATAGTTTGGAAGGAACCAATTGATATTGGTTGATGGTATGGGCTATAGCGGAATCCGGTAAGCTAAAGAAGACAAAGGTTCGGTGTAATCTCGTTAGAGCAAGAAGCTTGAAGGGCTTAGGTACACTGGGTAGATTAGGATTAAAGTGTCTTCTACTATTTATGTATCCCAACTTCATTCTCTAGTGGATTATTGACCGCTTAGAGGGGCAGCGGAAAGATTTTACGCCGAGGGCTTTGGTTTCCTCTTCGATAACACATCATTGTTTTGTCCTTGTGTTTGCATCTCCCTTCTCTTAATTTTTTCCATTTAATTTCTGCTGTGGATGTGACTTTATTTGGTTTAGATTGTCTATCAATTCTGTTATAAGCTTATGTTCATTTTCCGCACATACATTGTTTGATATTAAGCTTGAAATGGTAATTTGTAATTTGGGGGTCTAAACGTTCAAGGTACTTTTCAAACTATTTGAACATTCAATTGGTATCAGAGCGGGCGCACTTGTTGTGGTTTAATTACCTAAGTGCGATCCTAGACCCCTTTGCTATGGATGAAGCTATGGAAAAAGCTATGCTGAATTATGGTTCAAATGTTTATGATAATGACTCTATGAGTATGTTTGAAGGGTGTCCTAACAATGAACTCTTAGAGTTATTAAAAATAAAGAAACATGCTAGGATGTTTGTCCACATGCTGAAATATTTTGAAAATAAGAATCACATCTTACACAATAGTCTATGTGAGTCTAAATCTTTGATTAAGAAGTATAAAAGAAGAAATAGAATATTGTGTGAGAAGGTTGATAATCTGAAAAAGAAAATATGATCTAACAAATGCATGGAAAATGAAGATAAATTTTTGTTTGAAGGTCAAGAATGCTTGTCTCATGCTTACCTATTTGTGCACACCTCATTGAAGGTATGCAATTTATGTTTATGGTATCTTGATAGCGGTTGTTCTCGTCATATGACAGGAGATAAATCACTATTTAAGTCACTCAAAGAGAAGGTTGGTGACTATGTGACATTTGGCGATGGGAGTCATGATCAAGTTCTCGGCAAAGGGACTGTTGAGATACTTGGATTACCTCTATTGAAAGATGTCTTATACATCAAAGGGCTGAAGGCGAATCTCTTAAGTATCACTCAAATATGTGATGAGGACTTCCTTGTTCAATTCTCAAAGAAGGGGTGCATAATCATTGATGAAGAAGGGATACAAGGCTTGGAGGGAAATAGGACTACCGATAATTGCTATGGAGTAGTTCTTACAGCACCCATTTCATGTAGAAGTGCACGTGTTGACATGTTGGAACTTTGGCATCATAGATTTGGGCATGCAAATTTCAAACAAGAAGCTAAAGTATCTAAACTTGAAGCAGTTGAGGGACTTCCAAAGTTTAGAAACGTGGAGAAGACTATTTGTGGTGCATGCCAAATGAGAAAGCAAACAAAGGCAAGTCATCACAAGGTGAATGTGATTGTTACCTCACGTTGTTTAGAGCTTATTCACTTGATCTAATGGGGCCTACATGAGATAATACTTACGCTAAATGTGTATCTTCACCACCTAAGATGAACACATATCTTGAAGTCCAACTTCATTTATCACAATCAAACTACAAGTCAGCATTTGTACATCCAATAACCATCAAAATCTTACTTTTTTGGACAAGCATATAATCCCTTATTCTCCTAAGATATTTGAGTATATGCTTTACTGCCACTAAATTAAGTGATCTATGATTCAATTGATATTTGCTTACCATGCCCATTGCAAAATAGATATTTAGCTTAGTATTTAGCATAGCATAAAGACTTCCTATTGCTTTGGTATAAGGAACCGTCTTAATATGCTCTTCCTTTTATATGTCTTAGGACTATAATCCTATATAAAGCACTATAGTCCTTTTAAGTGTAGATTTTCACATGTTAATGCATTGTTTGTCATATATGTATAGTGTGTGCACACTAAGTGTTTAATAAAATATCTCTATGATATTTTTTCTTCCATTTAGACTCTGATGAGTACCAAATTTTGGGGTTTACCATTTTTATTCATGTTTAACATGTTTTGATCATTGGTTGTGTGTTTTACACACTTTTCCTCATAAATGCTTATTCATGCATTGATTATGTGTTGCACATGCACACTTGATGCACCCTCATGCACACATCTTTGCTACCCTTGCCATGCCTTGGTCTATATCTTGTTTCCATATCCTTAGCATGTCATGTTTTTCTTTACTCTTTGTAGCATTTTTCTAAGATATTTTGTTTTTTGTTTGAGCTTCATTTTCTCATTCATCTTGTACCCCTTATGGATCTTATCCTTGTTTATATCTTCTTTTCTTTCCCTCATTTTTCTTGACCCCTTTGTCTATTCGTGTCAAAAAGGGGGAGAGCATACTAGAAAGTATACAGGAGAGTTTTGTCATTTTTATATGACTCTTGTGCACATTCTTAAGGGGAGAAAGCCATAGGAGAGATGCATGTACCAAGGGGAAAAATACTTTTCTTATAAGAAAACCTTGTTTTGTTTGTTTTACATTATGTGTGTTTTCTTGTTTTCCTTTATGGTGCTTTGAGTTATATTTAGTATTTATACTTTGTTGCTCTCATTGCATCATGTTTGTATGTTGGACATGCATACATCCTTATGCTATTGTCCTTTATTGATTGCATGTCTGAATGATCATTTGCTTTGTTATGTGATCACTGTAGTAATTTCTATATGACTGCCATGTGATTGATCAAGTTTCTTATATGTTTCACATCATGTTTACTTGGTCGCATTTTTACTTGTTACATTATACTTGTCCTTTTATTACTTACTTTACCTTGAAGGTTTAATGTGTTTTGTGCAAGTGTTTTAGGTTACAGGTATATATGTTCCAAGTTTATCACAAGTTTTAGATTTACGTGTGAGTGAGTTTTGCCATTGTTCCCAAACTCACGTTTAAGTCTAGAGTCTGTTATAGGGTGTTTTTGTCACGGAATAGCCAAAAGGGGAGATTGTAAGATTGTGATTTACAACTATGTTTTATGTTGGCTTTATTCCATGACAAAAAGTGTTGTAAATGCAATAAAATTATTTCCTTGTATTTTGTGGGATTTTATTGTATTGGGTTTAGTATTAAGTTGGTGAAGAATCAAGCATGCAATGAAGATCAATATAGTTTCGCGACTATTTTGTGAGAAGCTCGTGAGTAAAGGTACCCGCAAAAAGGCCACGTGAGAAGCACATGCTAGAAGCTGAAGAGTCAAGTGTTAGGCTACATTTTGCGAGTACTTCGCGAGAAAGGCCATCTCACAAGGTACCTGCAAAACTCTCTTCCTGAAGGATTCTAAGTGTGACTTTCTTACCTCTCACCCATACTACATATACCCTCATTACCCACAAAAGTAAAAGAGGCTATTGAGAGAGAAAACCTTAGATAGGTTTCTACAACACAACACACCCACCTTTTAGAGAGACATAGAGCTATTCTTCCTTTAGTGAGAAATCATTGTAGTCTCTTTTCCTCTTCTCTCCCATTGTTATACCTTGAGAGGAGATTTGTACCCAAACACAACCCACACCTATTCAGAGTATAGAGAGTGTTTTGGAGTATGAGAAGCATTTGAGATTTGCCAAAAGAAGCTGGTAAGGCTTGGCGGATACAATCGAGTGGTATTGCAGGATTCAAAAAGCTAGTGAAGACAAGACTCTAAGAAGTCCATTGGTAGCAGGAGCTAGGAGGTCTCAAGTACATTGGGTAGACTAGGCTTGGAGAGTTTTTTGTTATTCGTGTGCTCCAACTTATTCACTAGTGGATTGATTTTGATTTGGAAGGTCACAGAGAGGTTTTTCGCCGAGTTCTTCGGTTTCTTCTTCGATAACACGTCTTGGTGTTATTTTGTGTTTGCATCTCTCTTCCCTTACACTTTAAGCTTTATTATTGTTGTTGCTTGCTTGTGGTTATGACTTAAAGAGTAGTTTCGGTTATTGTGTATCATTTACTCTTGTTCCACACTTAGATAAGTTAGAGTAAAAGCAATTTAATCGTAATTTTAAAACTGGGGGTCTAAACAAGCTATAGTGTTTCACACTATTTGTGCTTTTTGAAGAGAGTTTGTACCAAAGAAGTTTCAAACACAACAAGATTTTTGAGATAGTAGAGCATAACATGATTTGAATACAATAGGACCTTGAAAATTTTTTTGAGGAATTGAAGAGGTAAAAACAAGGGATTATAGATCTAGATGATTTTGCATATCAATGCATATTCTCTTTGAACTAGTTTTGCATGAATTACCTGCCATCTTCATTGATTAGTCCAAACATGAATTTAAAATTTGGTTATCTCTAGTCAACTCGATCATTGTCCTTGTTTGAACATGCACACCTCACTTCTCTCACCTTTCTCTTCTTGTATTCTCCTTTATCAACTCATCTCTCATGTATGGTCACTTAACTCCTTATCCTGGTTGCCCTAGATTAGAGCTAGTCTCAAATTCCCTTGTCTAATCATTCCATTGTCATTCTCATTCATGGATTGCCCTTAGCTTGGAATAAGTTCACCATTTTCCATGTTGCTCTTGTTCACTTCTTTTCAAGATGCCCTAACTTTTGCCTAAGTTGCCCTTTAAGGTTTTCTACCTAGCGGGCCTTTCTTCTTTCTTTTCTTCATCTTTTTTTTTTCTTTTTTTCTTTTCTTTTCACAACTAAGGCTAGGCTTTCCAAATTTGCACGGCTAAACAATCTCAACTGATCATAGAGGACTTGTTTATGAACTGTAATGAGGCTGGGATTCTAAGGCTTAAGAAAGAAAGGGTATTTGAGGCTCAAATTCAATTTTATTCTCAGGATTACTACTCTTCTCATACTTGCATTGTTTTCATCCATTTTCCTTGTCCTTTTTGATTCTCACTTTCATTTCCTTTTCCTTTCTTCTTATCTTGAATCTCTCCTTTTTCTTTTATTTTTCTTTTCTTTGTTTTCCTCTCTTTTTTCTTTTTCCATGCCCAAATCATCCTCACATCCCTCTATCATTCATCCACAAAACTTGCCCCTAGTATAGAGTTGATCTTTTCTAATATTAGAGTATGCCCCTAGTGTTAAGGTTAACCCTTTCAAATTACCATCTCTTAAGAACATGCCCCTAGTGTAGGTGGTAATCTCTTGGCATGGCTATAAAGAAGGAATTAATATAGGCTTAATGGGTTAGCAAGTGGAACTAATCTCTCATTGTAAAAACGATAGCAGAAAGATGACCTCTTATCCTTTCAACCTTAATTGCTTAGCCTTTCCAAACTTAGGTTGTGTTAGGGTTTATGCCCTAAAATCCAATTTATTGGCATGTCATAAATAATTAAATTGTTAATTAAATGAGACTATCTATAAATGAACTAATGAGACATTATCTTAGCCATGGGATGCATAATATGTGATTTATGTGATTTAGTCATAGAAGATATAGATCACAAGTTCTTTGTAAATTCAGAATTGTAGCTCATAATCTGTGATGAAATTGGGCATTTCATCTGCGAAGACTATAACATATCAACTAAGATGATTTGTCATAATCATGGAAATGGAGATTTCTAGTTGGTATGTTGAAATGCTTTAAGAGTTAAGACATATTAAACTGGACCGCTGTGAGATTTATTATTCTCTTAACGATTGTCAAACGAATAATAAATCTCACAACTTCTATTTATATCAACTCTAAATCCTGAGAGAATAATGAACCCGATCATGAAGTGTAGGTTGCTTTGATATATCAGGAGTGAGATCTATAAGTCATGATCAAAACCTCAGTATGTTAGGCAGCTGCATTTAGTGTTGATGGAACATATATTCTCAAGATGAAATTCATAATCTCTTAACGAAGATATAAAATATTTCCTTGAGATAAATTTAATGGGTTTAGTTATTCAGAGTGTTGAGCCCAACCACTTTAGTAAGGAGTTACTAAAGTATATATTTATGGAATTGGATTTCATAAATATATATGATGAATAACATAAAGGATTAAACCAGGTTGCTATGAATATTTTAATGAAGAAGTTGCATGTATAATAAAGTCTTGGGATATAATTTATTAATAAGGCTTAGAGTGCAATTATATTCATATAGTGATATTGAATATAATTAATAATCCCACTCCAGGCCACATACTAGAGCCCAATTGGAATGGCCTAAAAGGCTAACCCAATTAGATAATCAGTTATATATAAGGAGAGAAACATACAGAATTTCATAAGTCTTTACATAAGAGTTTTCATTAAGATCTTATAAGGAATGAAATGGTTTGTATGTGAGCGTTGGACACTCTCTTATTCTCTCCTTGGAAACTGATTGAGAGACCACACTTCTTGGGCATTAAGTAGAATCAGAATGAAGATGAAAAGTGTTCCCAAGTACTTCTAATCTTTTGTTTTGAATTTCATTGCACCGAGGTACACTTTCTTGTTCTTTAATTCTAAAACTTACATAGTACATGTTATCATTTGCAAATGAAGTAAATCCGTTAATTTTTCACTGCGTATGTTTTGTATGCAATACAAACATGAATTTTTCAAACAATAGGTATCAGAGCGGTCTTCAATTTTGAATCTGAATAACATGTTTTGTGAGTTTTGGAATTCAAGATAATAGTCTCATGTTGTTAGAAAATTATGCATTTAATTTTCTGCATAGTTGTTGAAACTATGATTTGATGAAAACTGATATTGATGTTATGATGTTGTTTAAATTTGAATTTAAGTATGTTAAATTGATCTTTAAGGCTTTAGCATCAATGGAATTCAGTTTTGATATCAATTTTTGTTTATCATGTTCATATGGTGGTTGTTTGTTCATGAAAAAGCGTTGAAAATTGTCAACATCTGCCTTTTAAAAATTGAAATCACGCGTTTTTCGTGAGTAACTTCGCGAGAAGGTAACCCGCGAAAAATGTCTCTGAGGCACAAAACTGTTTTGCAGGTAAGCTTTACTCGTGAATCAGTCACGAGACAGTCGCGAAAGTTTCTGTCTTAATTTTGTGTTTTCACTATTTAGCCTTAACCCATTTTTGCGGGAAGAGCTTAGTCACGAGATTCTCGCGAAAATGTAAATCTTCATTGATAAAATCAAAAGGTGTTTTTGATGGAAGAATAATAAAGATGTCATAAGGCTATGTGATTAATTTTATAGTCCTGAAAAGTTAGGGACATTTATTAATCATTATCTAACTAAGAGACCTAATGAGATCAAAGATATTAGTTAAACAGAACTCTTCGTCCTAAATTGTTTTATGATAGAAAGTCCTTAATTTATTTTAATTAGAAGTTTTAATGAGGTTAAAGCTTAATTAAAAGGTATATTCTTACTAATGAGATTAGAATTCTTAATCAAATAAGTTAAGGATAGAGTTCTATATAACTAATTATTGATTCATTAGTTTTTTAAGAAATCCTAAATAGTTTAGGACTTCCATTTTAGTTAGTGATTCTAATGAAATTAGAGTCTTTATAAAGTGCAATGTTATTAGTTGTGATGGGATTGTTGGGATTAGTGCCTTTAAATCCTATTGTATGATGCTATGTATGATATTAAGTATGACATTATGTATGACTTAATATTGTGATTAATAAAATTGTTTTATTTTTATCTAAAATAATGATAACATGAATATTCAGACATTATCATATAGTCCATGAGATACATAGTATGTGATTTATGTGAAAAGTCACAGAAGATACAAATCACAAGTTCTTTGTAAACTCAGAATTTTAGTTCGTAGTGGGTGATGAAATTGGGTATTTCATCTGCGAAGACTATAACATGTCAACTAAGATGATTTGTCTTGATTGTGGAAATGGAGACTTCTAGTTGATGTATTGATATGTCTTAAGGGTTAAGACATATTGAACTGGACCGCTGTGAGATTTATTATTCTCCTAACGACTGTCAATTGAATAATAAATCTCACAACTTCTATTTGCATGAACTATTAATCCTGAGAGAATAATGGACTTGATCATAAAGTGTAGGTTGCTTTGATATATCAGGAGTGAGATCTAAAGTAACGGTCAAAACCTCAGTATGTTGGACAACTATATTTAGTGTTGATGGAACATATATTCTCAAGATGGAATTTATAGTCTCTTAACGGAGATACAAAATATTCCCTTGAGATAAGTTTAATGGGTTTGTTATTCAGAATGTTAGGCCTAACTACTTTAGTAAATAGTTACTAAAGTATATATTTATGAAATTGGATTTTATAAATATATGATGAATAACTTAAAGGATTAAATAGGGTACTCAAGGATTAAGATATAGTAATCTACAAAGTGACAGTCTACATTTAGGACTTTGTATTACTACGAATATTTTATGAAGGGGTTGCATGTACAATAAAGTTTTGAAATATAATTTATTAATAAGGCCTAGAGTGCAATTATATTTATATAGTGGTATCAAATATAATTAATAGTAACTTTGGACTTGTCAAGCGTTGACAGAAAAGCCTAGTCAAGAGTTGATAGAAAAGCCCAAGGCCCATTGGAGCTAATGTCTTATTTGTTCCCTTTTGGTCCCACTCCAAGCCACATACTAGAGCCCAATTGGAAAAGCTCGAAAGGCTAGCCCAATTGGAAAAGCTCGAAAGGCTAGCCCAATTAGATAATCAGTTATTAAGGGAAAAACATACAGAATTTTTAGAGAGACATCTTTATGAAATGGTATGTATGTGAGTGTTGGATACTCTTTCATTCTGTCTAGAACATACACACATAACTGATTGAGAGACCACATATCTTGGGCACAAGTGGAATTGGAGTAAAGATTAAAAGTGTTCCTAAGTACTTATGATCTTTGTTTTAAAATTCATTGCACCAAAGTACACTCTCTTGATTCTATATTCTGAAACTTACCTAGTGTATGTTATCAATTGCAAATGAAGTAGATCCGTTAATTTTCTGCTGCGTATGTTTTGTATGCAATACATACATGTTTTTCCATCAAATGGTATCAGAGCAGTATTCAATTTTGAATCTGTATAACATGTTCTATGAGTTTTAGAATTAGAGATAATAGTTTCATAATGTTAGAAGATTATATTTGCATTTAATTTTCTGCATGGTTGTTGAAACTATGATTTGATAAAGACTAATATTGATGTTATGATGTTGTTTAAATTTGAATTTAAGTATGTTAAATTGAATTTTAAGGCTATAGCATCAATGGATTTCAGTTTGGATATCATTCTCTATCTATCATGTTTATATGATGGTTGTTAGTTCATGAAAAGTTGTTAAAAATTGCTTCAGCAAAATTTCTGGAAATTCGAAATTCACGAGGATCGATCGATCGAGCGACGATCGAGTATCGATTGAGCATCTAGAACTTTTCTCGATCGAACGAGATATATGTTTGATTGATCGAGACTGGAAATTCAGAGGCTTGATCGATCAAGAAGCGATCGAGCATCGATCAAGAACCGTGAATTCATAATTTTTCTAAGTTTTTTTTTTTTTTTTTTTATGTATAATATGCAAGGCTATGTGTAATTAGATTATGCATGTTTTATAATTTAAAAACCTTTATTTTAAAATTTCTAGTGGGAGAGAGATACAAGGGTTGCATCTCACGGCCTCCATTGTCGATTTATAATAGTGTGATTAAGCACCTCGCCTTGGTGTATATGCCTTGCTCCCTTCGGAGGGTGTTTGATTCATGGTACCGCAGGTTAAACTTCTTAATGATGAATGAAGTGCGTTTTTACATTGAGAACGACCACGCTTCCATGGAGTTACTTGATGACTCACATTGATTCTAGGCAATGGTGTACACTAGACTAAGTATAATGTTAACCTCCCTTCGGAGCTATGTTAATATTACTTAGAGGCTGAAGTTAAAGTGGCAAATTGTTTTTATTTGGTAAGAGTTACCATGATAGCATTAATAATGAGAATAATTATCGCTTGATCATAGTGATTGATATGACCTCGCTTCTGAGGAATATTAATTGCGAGATTGAGTTGTCATTGCATATTAATTATGTTCTTATTAAGGTTCCATATTATATGCTTATTTGCTAAATTGATAATGTCCAATTTACTTATTAGATTCATGTTTATTATTTTCAGATTTGAACATGACATCATTTAGCCCACTTGTTACCATTCTTAATCAAAACAAACTAACTAGATCCAATTATGTTGACTGGAAAAGAAATTTGAACATAGTTCTCATTGCTGACGAGCACAAATGTGTGCTTACTCACCTATGTCCTAGCTTGCCTTCATTAGATGCTCCTCTTGAGGAAAAATAGCGATATGATCGTTGGCAGAAATCTAATGAAATGGCCAAATGCTATATCCTAGCGTCCATCTCAAATGTTCTACAGCATCAAATGCAAGATGTAGAACTAGCTTCGCTAAGTCTGAAGGAGATGTTTGGTGAGCAATGCCATTCTGCAAGGCAAGAAACTATGAGGCAAATTTATAATACTAAAATGGCTGAAGGTAGTTCAGTGAGGGAACATTGTCTTACAATGATCTCTAATCTGAATACAATAGAGGTTTTAGGTGCAGATATTGATGGAGAATCCCAAGTGAATGTGATACTCCAGTCACTACCAGAATCATTCAAGGAATTCAGATTCAATTATAATATGAACAAAAAGATTTATTCTTTGTCTGAATTGATGAATGAGTTGGTAGTGGCGGAAGGCATCCTTGGTACTTCTAGTGTTAAAGCCAATGTAGGTGAAGCTTCTACTTCTTAACCTAAGTCGAAAGGCAAGGGTAAGAAGAAGAAGAAGAAGAAGAAGAAGAAGAAAAAGAAGAAGGACTTCACCAAGCAAGAGGGTAAACAAATTGCTTCAGGGGTTGCTGACAAAGGAAAGAAGATCATAGGAAAATGTTTCCATTGTGGTAAGAAAGGACATTGGAAGAGAAATAGTCCAAAATTCAGGGCTGCCAATAATAAAGGTATGAAAAGTTCATTCCTCCTTGAAATATGTTTAGTACAAAATCCCACGGACTCCTAGTGTGTGGATTCAAGTTGTATTAATCATATTTGCAATTCTTTGCAGGTGTTCTAGGAGACCAGAAAGCTTGATGAAGGGGAATTGTTTCTAACCTTGGCTAATGGAAGTAGGATTTCGTTTGTAGCTATTAAAGTGTTTAATTTATACTTTGAGTCTAGGGTTTTAATATTGGAAGACTATTTGTATGTACCTAATGTTTGTAGGAATTTAATTTTTACAACTTATTTGGGTAAACATGGATATAGTGTTATCCTTAAAGACAATGTTGTAATAAAGAAGGATAAAATGTTTATCTGTTCTAGCAATATTATGGATGGTCTTTATATTTTAACTCCTGATAAGCATGGATTATATAATTCTAAATTAGATAATGACTTTCATGTAAAATCATTAAAGAGAAAATTTCCTTCTACTAATGATACATATCTTTGGCACTTGCGTTTAGGTCATATTAATCCAAACAGAATTCAAAT
Organism: Lithocarpus polystachyus; assembly: GCA_033629205.1. Taxonomy (NCBI): domain Eukaryota; kingdom Viridiplantae; phylum Streptophyta; class Magnoliopsida; order Fagales; family Fagaceae; genus Lithocarpus; species Lithocarpus polystachyus. The sequence goes on from CM066166.1 coordinate 44,020,003, forward strand.
ACTGATTAAAGATGGTTTCTTAGAGCCATTGGACTTTGATGAATTTTCAGTTTGTTAATCTTGTTTGGAAGGCAAAATGACGAAACAACCTTTTAATGCAAAAGGTAGAAGAGCCCAAGAATTGCTTGAATTAGTTCATACGGATGTATGTGGTCTTATGTCAACCCAAGCAAAAGGAGGTTATGAGTACTTCATCACTTTTACCGATGATTACTCTAGATATGGTTATATGTACCTAATGAAACGGAAGTCCGAAGCCTTTGAAAAGTTCAAAGAGTTTAGGACTGAAGTTGAGAAACAATAGGGTAAATGCATAAAAGCCATTCGATTTGATCGTGGTGGCAAATACTTTCTCGAGGATTTCAAGGATTACATATCTAAAAATGGGATTGTATCCCAATTGACTACACCTGGAACTCCCCAACAAAATGGTGTAGCAGAAAGAGGGAATAAGACTCTTTTAGAAATGGTTAGGTCCATGATGAGTTACTCAACTTTACCAATTTCTTTTTGGGGTTATGCCTTAAATACAACAATACATCTTTTGAATTTAGTTCCATCAAAATCTGTTCCCAAAACACCCATGGAATTGTGGAATGGGCGTAAGCCTAGCATGAAATATCTCCACATTTAGGATTGTCCAGCACATGTGTTAAAAGGGAAGCCTGATAAATTGGATCCAAAATCGGAAGTGTGTTTACTTATAGGTTATCCAAAAGAAACTAGGGCTTATTTATTTTATAGTCGTAAAGACAACAAAGTTTTTGTTAGTAGAAATGCTAAATTCTTGAAAAATGACTATATGAATAATATTACTCATAGAAGTAGAGATGTTTTGGCTGAAATGAAAGAATCTGTAAATGAACAACCAATGGATGTAACTAAGGATGATGTAGCTGTATTGGATACACCACAAGATACTACTCATGAGATGTCTAGTACACAGGTGCTTCGTCGTAGTGAGAGAATTGTTCAGCCTCTTATAAGATTCATAGGTTTGGGAGAAACTTATGAAGCTATCTCAGTAGGGGCTGAATCAGATCCCAGGCAATTAATGATATAGATGCACATTATTGGGTCAAAGCTATGAAATCTAAATTAGATTCTATGTACTCCAATCAAATTTGGGATCTTGCAAAGGCGCCTAACGGCAATAAACTTGTTGTTTGCAAATGGGTTTATAAGAGGAAGAGAGGGATAGATGGAAAGGTTGAAACCTTTAAAGCAAGGCTAGTGGCGAAAGGATACACACAAAAAGAAGGTATTGATTATGAAGAAACCTTTTCACTAGTAGCAATGCTAAAATCTATCAAAATTCTCTTATCCATCCATTGCTGCTCATTATGATTATGAGATTTGGTAAATGGATGTCAAGACTGCATTTCTTAATGGGAATCTTAAAGAGGAAATCTATATAATGCAACCGAAAGGTTTCATAGCAAAGAACCAAGAGCATATGGTATGCAAGTTGAAAAGGTCCATTTATGGACTTAAGCAAGCATTTAGGTCATGGAACATTAGATTTGATCAAGCAATCAAATCATTTGGTTTTGAACAAAATCTTGATGAACTATGTATGTACAAAAGACATCAAGATAAAGTAGTAATGTTCCTAGTACTTTATGTTGATGATATTCTACTCATTGGAAATGATGTAAGGGTAATGTTATCAGTAAAGGTTTAGTTGTCAAGCCAATTTGATATGAAGGACTTGGGTGAGGCTAACTTTATTCTAGGAATCAAGTTTTGGCGAGATCGCAAGAATAAGATGTTAGGCTTATCACAAGCTGGGTATATAGATAAGGTTCTAGAACGGTTTAGCATGCAAAACTCCAAGAAAAGATTACTGCCTTTCAGATATGGAGTTCTTCTGTCTGATGACCAAAGGCTTAAGACACAAGAGGAAGAAAATATGATGAGACAAGTTCCTTATGCTTCTGCAGTTGGAAGTCTCATGTATGCCATGCTTTGTACTAGACCAGATATCTATTATTCAGTTGGCATGGTCTGTCGATATCAATCAAATCTAGGACCAAAATATTGGCAAGCTATAAAGCATATTCTCAAGTATCTATGGAGAACGAGAGATTATATGCTTGTTTGCCTTTGTGAGGATTTAATACCTATTGGCTATACAGATTCAGATTTTCAATCAGATCTAGATTTCAGAAAATCCACTACAGGTTGTGTGTTCACCTTGGGAGGTGGAGCCATAAGTTGGAGGAGTATTAAGTAATCTTGTATTGCAGACTCCACCATGGAAGCTGAGTATGTTGCTGCTTGTGAAGTTGCAAAGGAAGCTGTTTGGCTCAAGAAATTCCTTTTTGGTCTTGGTGTAGTGGGAATGAAGCAAGTTCCAATCACATTGTTTTGTGACAATAGTGGAGCAGTTGCACAATCCAAAGATCCAAGGAATCACAAGAAAGGAAAGCACATTGAGAGAAAGTACCACATCATTCGAGATATTGTTGCTCGTGGAGATGTTGTGGTAGCAAAGATTGAAAGTGCAAATAATCTAGCAGATCTCTTTACCAAAACCTTGCCTCAAAAGACTTCGAGTCACATTTGGAGGGAATGGGAGTTAGATTAATGCACAATAGTCTTTAGGGCAAGTGGGAGATTGTTGGGATTAGTGCCCTTAAATCCTATTGTATGATGCTATGTAGATATTAAGTATGACATTATGTATGACTAAATATTGTAATTAATAAAGTTGTTTTTATTACTTTTTAAAATAATGGTAACATGAATATTCAGACATTATCATATAGTCCATGAGATGCATAGTATGTGATTTATGTGAAAAGTCGCAGAAGATATAAATCACAAGTTCTTTGTAAATTTAGAATTTTGGTTTGTAGTCGGTGATGAAATTGGGCATTTCATTTGCAAAGACAATAACATGTCAACTAAGATGATTTGTCTTGATCGTGGAAGTGGAAACTTCTAGTTGATGTGTTGATATGTCTTAAGAGTTAAGATATATTGAATTGGACCGCTGTGAGATTTATTATTCTCCTAACGACTGTCAATTGAATAATAAATCTCAAGAATTCTATTTGCATGAACTTTTAATCCTGAGAGAATAATGGACCTGATCATGAAGTGTAGGTTGCTTTGATATATTAGGAGTGAGATCTAAAGTAACGGTCAAAACCTCAGTATGTTGGGCAGCCACATTTAGTGTTGATGGAACATATATTCTCAAGATGAAATTCATAGTCTCTTAACGGAGATACAAAATATTCTCTTGAGATAAGTTTAATGGGTTTGTTATTCAGAATGTTAGGCCTAATTACTTTCGTAAATAGTTACTAAATTATATATTTATGAAATTGGATTTCATAAATATATGATGAATAACTTAAAGGATTAAACCGGGTACTCAAAGATTAAGATTTAGTAATCTACAAAGTCATAGTCTACATTCATGACTTTGTATTATTACAAATATTTTATGAAGGGGTTGCATGTACAATAAAGTCTTAGGATATAATTTATTAATAAGGCCTAGAGTGCAATTATATTTATATAGTAGTATTAAATACAATTAATGGTAACTTTGGACTTGTCAAGAGTTGACAGAAAAGCCCAAGGCCCATTGGAGCTAATGTCTTATTTGTTCCCTTTTGGTCCCACTCCAAGCCTGTAACACCCCAAACCCAAATCAAGGATTTAGATGCATAACCTATTTTAGAAATAATCAACAATAATATAATGGAACAGAGCATAATTAATTAACCACAAATAAACTTCTATCCAACATCAACTCTCCTATGAAATCCATAAAAACACAAAATCCTTCACAATAAAGTCTCCAAATACAATCTCAAAATAGTTCCACAAATGTCAAACTCATTGTCCCTAAGAAAAATATACTAAAATAATTCACCAACTATCAAAGCTCCAGAAGAAGTCGTCAGTCTAAGGCTCCATTGATCTACCATCAAAAGACATTCCATTGCTCAAATCTGAAAGGGGTGGAAAAAGGGGGTGAGCTAGAGGCTCAATAAGAGACTACATAACATGAGGATGTCTTTCAAAACAAAACATTAGTATCATTGACAAAATATAGTCTTCACAAAACATTTACAAATAGTTTTAACAGTAATATAATATATTCTATAAAACTGTTAAAATAAAACATTTCACTATAACGCTGTAATCATTAAATAAAATAATAACCACTTAATATGCCAATATACACTAAATAGGTAGAAACAATTTATTATGAAGAATAAACAATTTTCCACTTACAAAGATCTGTAGCAGTAAAACAGTAGTTCGATATGGATAATATTAGTCAAACACAGACAAAAGCTGCTAAACACTCGGTGGGTGATTCCCATGGGAACAATAACACTAGCCTCGAAGAGGCAACACTAGCTCCGAAGAGCAACAGTAACACTGCACCACACCACACTAACACTACATCGGCCGAAGACCAACACTTAACCCTGTGTTGGCAAAGGTTGCAGACCGTCTAGTTGACCCTTTGAAACATTCTTGACATATACAGTTTCATAATAATATAAAATAAATAATAAAATTCGAGTATGTGCAAAGCACTAACAATGGTATAAGTTTTTTGGAACTTCACTTTTTGCAATTATATATATATATATAGATAAATATATTTTTACCACAAGTATACATATATATATATATATATATATTTATTTATATATATATATAGATATATATATATATATATATACGTCCTGAGAGACGTCATGTACTGAAGTCTACTTACCTCTAGTTGCTAAACCAAACTTCACTTCAAATGCTCGAAACGACGTCAACTAGAACCTAAATAAGAATTAAATAACTCAATAAGGGCAGGTTTTTAATAACCGCAACGTTGTCTTGATAAAAATTCCTCAGCCACTAAGAAGATTTGGCAGATTAAAATTTAACATATCTTTCTAATATACCCCCAAACCTGTTCTAGATTAAACAATTGTAAAGCATTCCCTAAACTAACATCTAATATACCTATATACATATATATATATATAAAAGAACACGTAATCCACCTGATGAAAACCACCCAAAGACATCTAATATATATATATATATATATATATAATAACACGTAACCATCCATCTGATGAAAACCACCCAAAACATCTAATATATATATTTATATCTAATAACACGTAACCATTCGTCTGATGAAAACCACCCAAAACATCTAATATATATAAGTATATATCTAATAGCACGTACCCATCCATCTGATGAAAACCACCCAAAACATCTAATATATATATATATATATATATATATATTTAATAGCACGTAACCATCTGATTCAAAAAGAAGATCGAATATAATAAGGTATGACTAAATATACTTCCATGATCTCTATCCCTATGCACTATTATAAAAATTCTAAGAATCTGGACCAGCAAGAAGACAAAAGCTTCTCTTAACCAACAAAGTGTCCAGCGAAAAACAAAAAGGCTTGCATAGATTACTGTTTTACCTCAAGTACAAAATGAAGTTGCTGGCTGCCTCCTGTAGTGCACGGCCTCCAATCTTTTCAAATGAGAAACCCTAACTCTAGTCTTAATATTTATACGCTAATCACTGCTTCTTTTTATTTTATTATTTATTTATTTATTTATTATTTCACTCTTGCCTTTCACGTAGGAAACCCTAACTTTCAGCTTTACACGTTAAAATTGTTCCCTACATAGGCTGAAATTTTAAATTAGAATAAAACACAGAATAACTACTTACGTTACCCCTTATTATTATTATTATTATTATCATTGTAGAAATAAAAATATAAAATAATTATCTCTGTAACACCCGTCTCATTTAAATTTAATTTAATTACTTTTAGAGAGTAGATTTGATAAATTGCTTAATTATTTTGGAGGAGATAATTAATTTTATATTGTGATTTTTGCTATGATAATAATATTAATATTAATGGGTTTAGTGGGAATATGTGTGGGTCTTAGAAGTTTTTTTAGTGTAGTGGGCTTCTGAATTTTCAGCCCAACTGAAATTAGCCTTATCCTGAAATAGGCTTCTGAACTTTCAGCCCAAGTGCAACAGCCTTTTAATGAAAGAAAGTTAGGGTTTCTCAAAAACAAAAGAATAGGAGGCTGTGCACTTCAGGGCAGCCAGCAACTTCATCTTGGTTTTGAGGTAAGCATCATTCTAGGCTGTTTGGATTACTCTTGATAATTCTTTTGGAAGTTGATTTTATTTCTTGTGATTGCCTTTTTCCCCTTAATCTTACTTGGGTATGTTTTAATTTTATAATTGTCCTAAGTCAATTTGACAAATCTGCTGGAAATTCACTATCGTGTTGGCTGAATTGGTGAATGGTGCTATTAGATTTAGAAACAAGTAAATATATATATATATATATATATATGGTTGATTCAATTGGGTGGCCGAACATATATATATATATTGAATTGATAGCCGAATTGTGTTTCTTTTTGACTTGCACATTCACGTTGTGGGCCGAAAAGGAGAATTATATATAGTAGAGATGAATGTATATATATATATTAGATTAGGGTTGAGCCATGCGAATATAGATGTATATATATATATTAGATTAGGGTTGAGCCATGTGAACATGAATATATTTATGCATAAAACTATGATATTTCAATGTTAACTACTTGGATATATATATATTAGGGTTGCGGCACATGATTTTATATATGCAAGAAACGGTCATATGGGTATATCTTTTCGGCATTACAAGAATATTTATATATATTGCCAAGGGTTGAATGAATCAATTGTCTTGGAGTGGATATTGATCACTTGTACTACTTGGTTTTGTTGCACCACTTGGACATTGATTTGCATGAATTGAAAATCTGCATGAATTCAAGATTAATATGTAAGGTTTGCACTACTTGGATATATATATATATATATATATTTATATATATATATATATATATGAGTATTTTAGATGTTAGTTTAGGGAATGCTTTACTATTATTTTAAACTAGAATAGGTTTGGGGGTATGTTAGAAATACACGTTAAATGTTATCTTGCCAAATCTTCATAGTGGTTGAGGAATTGTTTTATCAAGAGGACTTTGTGGTTATTAAAGAACCTGCCTTTATTGAATTGTTTAATTATTATTTAGGTTCTAGTTGACGTTGTTTCGAGCAATTGAAGTGAAGCTTGGTTTAGCCACTAGAGGTAAGTAGACTTCAGCACATGACGTCTTTCAGGACATATATATTCATATATATATATACACGTGGTAAAAATATATATATTTATCTATATATGTATATAATTGCAAAGATGAAGTTCCAAAAACTTATACTATTGTTAGTGCTTTGCACATACTCGAATTTTATTATCTATTGTATGTTATTATGAAATTGTATTTGTCAAGAATTGTTTCAAATGGTCAACTAGACAGTCTGCAACCTTTGCCGACACAGGGTTAAGTGTTGGTCTTCGGCCGAAGTAGTGTTAGTGTGGTGTGGTGCAGTGTTATTGTTGCTCTTCGGAGTTAGTGTTGCCTCTTCGAGGTTAGTGTTATTGTTCCCATGGGAAATCACCCACCGAGTGTTTAGCAGCTTTTGTCTATGTTTGACTAATATTTTTCATATTGAATTACTGTTTATTTGCTACTGTTCTTTTAGGTGAAAAAGTGTTTATTTTCAAAATAAAGTGTTTCTACCTATTTGGTGCATATTGGCATATTAATGTGGTTATTATTGTATTAATGTTTACAGCGTTATAGTGATATATTTTATTTTCACAGTTTTATAGAATATATTATATTACAGTTTAAACTAATTTTAATTGTATCGTGATGACTATATTTTGTCAATGATATTATCGTTTTGTTTTGAAAGACATCCTCATGTTTGTAGTCTCTTATTGAGCCTTTAGCTCACCCCTTTTTCCATCCTTTCAGATTAGAGTTATGGAGTGTCTTTTGGTGGTAGATCAGTGGAGCCTTAGATGGACGACTTCGTTTGGAGCTTGATAATTGCAGAATTGTTTTAGTAAAATTGTTTCAGGAAAATGAGATTATTATTTTTGGAACTATTTTGAGATGTTATTTGGAGATTTTACATTCAAGAATATTATTGTTGTTTTGTTTTTATGGATTATTAAGGAACTCTGATGATATTATAGAGGTTTATTTGAGGATTAATATTACGCTCTGTTCCATTATGTCATTGTTGATTATTTCTAAGACAAGTTAAACATCTAAATCCTTGCTTTGGGTTTGGGGTGTTACAATCTCCTCCAAAATAAATTAAGCAATTTATCAAATCCACTCTCTAGAAGCAATTAAATTAAATTTTAAGTGAGACGGGTGTTACATTCTCCCCCTCGTATAAAATTTTCGTCCTCGAAAATTCAAAACATACCTCACTTTTGAAATAGCTGGGGATATTTGGCTTGCATTTCGTCTTTACGCTCCCATGAAGCTTCTTCTATGGAATGATTCCTCCATAATACTTTGACCAAATGTATAGTCTTATTACGTAGCACTTGCTCTTTATGATCCAAAATCTGAATTGGGACTTCCTCGTAGGATAAGTTCTCTTTGACTTGAAGTGGCTCATAACTCAAGATATGAGAAGGATCAGGGACATACCTTCTCAACATGGATACATGGAAAACGTTATGTATCCTTGTCAAAGCCGGTGGTAAGGCAAGCCGGTAAGCAACAGAACCAACTCTCTCCAAAATTTCAAAGGGCCCCACGTACCTAGGGCTTAACTTACCCTTCTTGCCAAACCTCATAACTCCTTTCATAGGTGCCACTCGAATGAAAACCATGTCTCCTATTTCAAATTCCACTTCTCTTCTCCGCGGATCAGCATAACTTTTCTGTCTACTTTGAGCTGCACGCAACCTTTCCCGAATTACATCAATCTTTTCATTGGTCCTTTGAACAATCTCAGGACCCAAGATTCTCCTCTCTCCAACCTCATCCCAACAAACTGGGGATCTACACTTTCTCCCATACAAAGCCTCATAAGGTGCCATCTTAATACTGGAATGATAGCTATTGTTATAAGCAAACTCCACCAAAGTCAAATAGTCATTCCAATTACCCTTGAAATCCAAGACACAAGCTCTCAACATGTCTTCTAAAGTTTGGATAGTTCTTTCGGACTGTCCATCTGTTTGAGGGTGGCAAGCAGTACTAAAGTTCAACTTAGTACCCAAGGCTTTTTGCAAACCATCCCAGAACCCTGAAGTGAATCTCGAATCTCTATCAGATACAATAGAAGCTGGCACTCCATGCAACCTCACAATCTCATTTATATAAAGTTCAGCCAGTTTGTCAAGAGAGTAGTTCATTCTAATTGGAATGAAGTGGGCAGATTTAGTCAACCTATCCACTACCACCTAAATAGCATCATGATTCTTAGGTGATCTTGGTAACCCACACACAAAGTCCATGGTGATATTCTCCCACTTCCTCTCAGGAATAGGTAAAGGTTGTAACAACCCTGATGGCCTCTGATGTTCCACTTTGACTTGCTGGCAAATCAAGCATTGTTCCACAAATTGAGCAATTTCTCTTTTCATGTTGATCCACCAATAAACTTCTCGAAGGTCATGATACATCTTGGTACTACCCGGATGCATTGTATAAGGCGAACGATGGGCTTCCTCCAATATCTCTCTTTTAATCAATGAATCATTAGGCACACAAAGCCTATTACCAAACCTCAAAACACCGTCATCAGAGATACTAAAATCAAAATCTACTTCCACCACGTACTTGTTCCATGATCTTAAACAATTGAGGGTCACCACTTTGAGCAGCTTTGATCTTATCAATTAGAGTTGGTTGTACACTTAAACTTGCCAGGTAGGATTGGGAGTCTCCAGTCACTATGTCTACTCCAAGTTTCTGAAGATCAACAATAATATGCTTCTGAGTAGTTAATAAAGCAGCTGAGAAGCTATACGACTTTCGACTAAGTGCATCAGCCACAACATTGGCTTTACCAGGATGGTAATTTATGGAACAATCATAGTCTTTAATTAATTCTAGCCATCTCCTTTGCCTCAAATTTAATTCTTTTTGAGTGTATATGTACTTCAAACTTTTATGGTCAGTGTATATTTCACATCTCTCACCATATAAATAATTCCTCCAAATTTTCAATGCAAAAACCACTGCTGCCAATTCCAAATCATGAGTTGGATAATTCTGTTCGTAATTCTTTAGTTGTCGAGAGGCATAAGCAACCACCTTCCTATGTTGCATTAGAACACAACCAAGACCCTTACGTGATGCATCATTATATATCACAAAACCACCAGAACTGGATGGAATAGTCAATACTGGTGCAGAAACCAACCGTTGCTTCAACTCCTGGAAACTTCTTTCACATTCTTCTGTCCAATCAAACTTTGCATGTTTTCGAGTTAATCGAGTCAAAGGAGTTGCAATACTAGAAAATCCTTCCACAAATCTTCTGTAATAACCTGCAAGGCCCAAAAAACTTCTTACCTCACTTACATTAGTAGGGACAGCCCAATTAACTACAGCTTCGATCTTACTAGGGTCCACTGTAATTCCATCTCTAGAGATCACATGTTCTAAGAACACCACTTGATTCAACCAGAACTCACACTTCTTTAATTTAGCATACAACTGCTTGTCTCTTAAAATTTGCAAAACCATTCTCAAGTGTTCCTCATGCTCTTCTTGGCTTTTAGAGTAAACCAAGATGTCATCAATGAAAACAATAACAAACCGATCCAAGTACTCATGAAATACCCTATTCATCAAATCCATAAAAACAGCTGGAGCATTTGTTAGACCAAAAGGCATCACTAAGAACTCATAATGACCATACCTAGTTCGAAAAGCTGTCTTTGGTATGTCATCCTCCTTAACTCTCAACTGATGATAACCAGATCTCAAGTCAATTTTAGAGAAGACTTGAGCGCCCTGAAGCTGATCAAACAAATCATCAATTCGTGGCAAAGGGTATTTGTTTCTGATGGTTACCTTGTTCAACTCCCTATAGTCAATGCACAACCGCATACTACCATCCTTCTTCTTAACAAACAACACTGGAGCACCCCAAGGGGAAGCACTAGGCCGAATAAAGCCTTTATCAAGCAAGTCTTGCAATTGCTCCTTCAATTCATTGAGCTCTGTAGGGGCCATTCTATAAGGTGCTTTGGAAATTGGGCCAGTACCAGGTACTAGGTCAATAGTGAACTCAACCTCTCTGTCAGGGGGTAGTCCAGGTAAGTCCTCAGAGAACACATCTGGGAACTCTTTCACCACCGGAATATCTTCAACTTTTACTTCTATTTTGTCACCCTTCAAAGCGCAAACAAGGAATCCTTCACAACCCTTCCTTAGCAATCGTCTTGCCTGCATAACTGAAATCAATAAAGGTGGTTTCACCACACGATCTCCCTCGAAAAAGAATTCTGGCTCTCCAGGAATTCTAAATACTACCTTCTTCCCAAAACACTCTATGGAAGCATGAAAAGTAGATAACCAATCCATCCCTAAAATCACATCAAACTCAAACATATCAAGCAACATAAGATCTGCTTTTAATTCCCTCCCAGAGACTAAAACATTACAAGACTTGTACACTTTATGGGTAATCATTTGTTGTCCAGAAGGTGTAGCAACACACAATTCATAATTTAAACTCTTAGGTTCCATGTTTAGCCTTTGTGCAAGTCTACGTGAGATGAAAGAATGGGTTGAACCAGAATCAAATAACACTTGTGCATGTTGACTGGAAACAAGAAATGTACCTGAAACCACAGATGGGGAGGCCTCGGCGTCCTGTTTAGTTAAAGCAAAAACTCGACCCTGAACCTTAGGTTTCTGTTGGCTCCCATTTGGATTGATAGTTTGTTCAGCTCGCAAATCTGGACAATCCTTGATGAAGTGTCCAGTCTTGCCACATTTAAAACACGCCCTTGACTCCAAATAACATGTTCCACTATGAGCCTTTCCACATCTTGGACAAGTTTTGTATGCCTTCTTATTTGAATTAGGCACCCCTTGCTTCTTGAATGAACTTCCACTAGACTTTCCCTTAAGAAAATTACTCTGGTTTGGCTTCCTCTCTTGATCATTGGCCCTTGAGAGACGATTGCAATTTCTCTCTGCTATGAGAGCTCGATCCACCACTTCTGCGTATGTTTCCAATTTTAACATGGAAACCGGTCCCTGAATTTCCTCCCTTAAACCTCTTTGAAAATGCCTAGCCTTCCTTGCTTCCGTGTCAACCATGTGTGGAGCAAAGCGAGATAATTCAGCAAATTTCCGCTCATACTCATACACTGATTGAGTACCTTGTGCTATGCGAATGAACTCAGCTTCCTTTTGCACCATCAAACTATCAGGAAAATACCTCTTACGAAAGAGCTCAACAAATTGCTGCCAAGTTATAACTTCTCTTCCATGTGTCCTCTCTGTGGACTCCTACCATTCCAATGCATCACCTTTCAGTACAAAAACAGCAAGGATAACTCGTTGCTCATCACTAACTTCCATTGCTCTAAAGAGCCTTTCTATCTCCTTAAGCCAGTTGTCAGCCTCTATTGGATCCTTTGTACCCTTGAAAGCAGGAGGGTCAAGCTTCCTAAACTTCTCCAAAGCACTAGTCGGATTGGTGGCTCCTACTTGATGTTGCACTATATTGGTTAAGCCCCCAATGGCTTCAATAATAGCCTGGAGATTAGTAGTTCCCCCAGCATTTGGTTGACTGTTCCCCGGGTTCCTCCTTGGTGGAGCCATCTCTATAAGCAATACAACAAGATATCATAAGTAAATATTTCAAATATTCCTGAGGATCAAAACCAAACACATAGATAGTACAACAATCACTCCTACACACTCTAGAATAATAAACAAAATAAAACAAAATATGAAATCACTATGAAAGGTCAAATAATTCTAACACTAAAATTCCTTGTAATCACACTCTTGTTCCAAACTAGTCTCAAGATTAAACCTATAAGTCTACAGAATCATAAACCTATGCTCTGATACCATAACTGTAACACCCCAAACCCAAATCAAGGATTTAGATGCATAACCTATTTTAGAAATAATCAACAATAATATAATGGAACAGAGCGTAATTAATTAACCACAAATAAACTTCTATCCAACATCAACTCTCCTATGAAATCCATAAAAACACAAAATCCTTCACAATAAAGTCTCCAAATACAATCTCAAAATAGTTCCACAAATGTCAAACTCATTGTCCCTAAGAAAAATATACTAAAATAATTCACCAACTATGAAAGCTCCAAAAGAAGTCGTCAGTTTAAGGCTCCATTGATCTACCATCAAAAGACATTCCATTGCTCAAATCTGAAAGGGGTGGAAAAAGGGGGTGAGCTAGAGGCTCAATAAGAGACTACATAACATGAGGATGTCTTTCAAAACAAAACATTAGTATCATTGAAAAAATATAGTCTTCACAAAACATTTACAAATAGTTTTAACAGTAATATAATATATTCTATAAAACTGTTAAAATAAAACATTTCACTATAACGCTGTAATCATTAAATAAAATAATAACCACTTAATATGCCAATATACACTAAATAGGTAGAAATAATTTATTATGAAGAATAAACAATTTTCCACTTACAAAGATCTGTAGCAGTAAAACAGTAGTTCGATATGGATAATATTAGTCAAACACAGACAAAAGCTGCTAAACACTCGATGGGTGATTCCCATGGGAACAATAACACTAGCCTCAAAGAGGCAACACTAGCTCCGAAGAGCAACAGTAACACTGCACCACACCACACTAACACTACATCGGCCGAAGACCAACACTTAACCCTGTGTTGGCAAAGGTTGCAGACCGTCTAGTTGACCCTTTGAAACATTCTTGACATATACAGTTTCATAATAATATAAAATAAATAATAAAATTCGAGTATGTGCAAAGCACTAACAATGGTATAAGTTTTTTGGAACTTCACTTTTTGCAATTATATATATATATATATATAGATAAATATATTTTTACCACAAGTATACATATATATATTTATTTATATATATATATATATAGATATATATATATATATATATATATACGTCCTGAGAGACGTCATGTGCTGAAGTCTACTTACCTTTAGTTGCTAAACCAACCTTCTCTTCAAATGCTCGAAACGACGTCAACTAGAACCTAAATAAGAATTAAATAACTCAATAAGGGCAGGTTTTTAATAACCACAACGTCCTCTTGATAAAAATTCCTCAGCCACTAAGAAGATTTGGCAGATTAAAATTTAACATATCTTTCTAATATACCCCCAAACCTGTTCTAGATTAAACAATTGTAAAGCATTCCCTAAACTAACATCTAATATACCTATATACATATATATATATATATATATATATATAAAAGAACACGTAATCCACCTGATGAAAACCACCCAAAGACATCTAATATATATATATAATAACACGTAACCATCCATCTGATGAAAACCACCCAAAACATCTAATATATATATATATATATATATCTAATAACACGTAACCATTCGTCTGATGAAAACCACCCAAAACATCTAATATATATAAGTATATATCTAATAGCACGTACCCATCCATCTGATGAAAACCACCCAAAACATCTAATATATATATATATATATATTTAATAGCACGTAACCATCTGATTCAAAAAGAAGATCGAATATAATAAGGTATGACTAAATATACTTCCATGATCTCTATCCCTATGCACTATTATAAAAATTCTAAGAATCTGGACCAGCAAGAAGACAAAAGCTTCTCTTAACCAACAAAGTGTCCAGCGAAAAACAAAAAGGCTTGCATAGATTACTGTTTTACCTCAAGTACAAAATGAAGTTGCTGGCTGCCTCCTGTAGTGCACGGCCTCCAATCTTTTCAAATGAGAAACCCTAACTCTAGTCTTAATATTTATACGCTAATCACTACTTCTTTTCATTTTATTATTTATTTATTTATTTATTATTTCACTCTTGCCTTTCACGTAGGAAACCCTAACTTTCAGCTTTACACGTTAAAATTGTTCCCTACATAGGCTGAAATTTTAAATTAGAATAAAACACAGAATAACTACTTACGTTACCCCTTATTATTATTATTATTATTATTATTATCATTGTAGAAATAAAAATATAAAATAATTATCTCCTCCAAAATAAATTAAGCAATTTATCAAATCCACTCTCTAGAAGCAATTAAATTAAATTTTAAGTGAGACGGGTGTTACAAAGCCACATACTAGAGCCTAATTGGAAAAGCCCAAAAGGCTAGCCCAAGTAGATAATCAGTATTTAAGGGAGAAACATATAGAATTTTTAGAGAGACATCTTTATGAAATAGTATGTATGTGAGTGTTGGACACTCTCTCATTCTCTCTAGAACATACACACATAATTGATTGAGAGACCACACATCTTGGGCACAAGTGGAATTGAAGTGAAGATTAAAAGTGTTCCTAAGTACTTCTGATCTTTGTTTTGAAATTCACTGCATCAAGGTACACTCTGTTGATTCTATATTCTGAAACTTACATAGTGCATGTTATCAATTGCGAATGAAGTAGATCCGTTAATTTTCTGTTGCGTATGTTAATACAAACATGTTTTTCCATCAGGGATCACAATGATATAAGAAAAACCCAAACAACGAGTGAGAGTGCTGATATAACCCTTTTTTTAAGTTTATTGTAATGTGAATAAATACCTTGTCTAGACTTCGAGTCTTGCATTCTATGCGGATGGTCACGGATTACAAGGTTAAACATCTTTTTGATTGATGTTCATTATGCTATTGTGACGTGACTTAGTAATATCACATTGAATTTAAACAATTAAACAGATTTTATGTGTAGGGTTAAAATTGTGATTAGATCACAATGTTTTAGGACAATCCATTGGTTTTAAAATTTCTAGTGGGAGAGAGATACAAGGGTTAAATCTCACAGCCTCCATTATCGGTTCATAGTAGTGTGGGTAAGCATCTCGTCTTGGCGTATATGCCTCGCGATCCCAAAGGAGGGTTACCCTAACTTTCAGCTTTACACGTTAAAATTGTTCCCTACATAGGCTGAAATTTTAAATTAGAATAAAACACAGAATAACTACTTACGTTACCCCTTATTATTATTATTATTATTATTATTATTATTATTATTATTATTATTATCATTGTAGAAATAAAAATATAAAATAATTATCTCCTCCAAAATAAATTAAGCAATTTATCAAATCCACTCTCTAGAAGCAATTAAATTAAATTTTAAGTGAGACGGGTGTTACAAAGCTACATACTAGAGCCTAATTGGAAAAGCCCAAAAGGCTAGCCCAAGTAGATAATCAGTATTTAAGGGAGAAACATATAGAATTTTTAGAGAGACATCTTTATGAAATAGTATGTATGTGAGTGTTGGACACTCTCTCATTCTCTCTAGAACATACACACATAATTGATTGAGAGACCACACATCTTGGGCACAAGTGGAATTGAAGTGAAGATTAAAAGTGTTCCTGAGTACTTCTGATCTTTGTTTTGAAATTCACTGCATCAAGGTACACTCTGTTGATTCTATATTCTGAAACTTACATAGTGCATGTTATCAATTGCGAATGAAGTAGATCCATTAATTTTCTGTTGCGTATGTTAATACAAACATGTTTTTCCATCAGGGATCACAATGATTTAAGAAAAACCCAAACAACGAGTGAGAGTGCTGATATAACCGTTTTGTTAAGTTTATTGTAATGTGAATAAATACCTTGTCTAGACTTCGAGTCTTGCATTCTATGCGGATGGTCACGGATTACAAGGTTAAACATCTTTTTGATTGATGTTCATTATGCTATTGTGACGTGACTTAGTAATATCACATTGAATTTAAACAATTAAACAGATTTTATGTGTAGGGTTAAAATTGTGATTAGATCACAATGTTTTAGGACAATCCATTGGTTTTAAAATTTCTAGTGGGAGAGAGATACAAGGGTTAAATCTCACAGCCTCCATTATCGGTTCATAGTAGTGTGGGTAAGCATCTCGTCTTGGCGTATATGCCTCGCGATCCCAAAGGAGGGTGTTTACTTCATAGTACTACAAGATTGAAATTACCCATTTGGTTCATAGTAGTGTGGGTAAGAATCTCGTCTTGGCGTATATGCCTCGCGATCCCAAAGGAGGGTGTTTACTTCATAGTACTACAAGATTGAACTTACCCATTACAGGTTTAAACACTATAATCGGAGATGAAATGTGGCTACATATGATTATAGATAATGGAGTACATTAGACTAAGTGTAATGTTAACCTCCCAAAGGAGTTATGTCATTATTACTTAGAGACTGAAGTAAAAGCGGCAATACAAACATGTTTTTCCCTTAGGGATCACAATGATTTAAGAAAAACCCAAACAACGAGTGAGAGTGCTGATATAACCCTTTTGTTAAGTTTATTGTAATGTGAATAAATACCTTGTCTAGACTTCGAGTCTTGCATTCTATGCGGATGGTCACGGATTACAAGGTTAAACATCTTTTTGATTGATGTTCATTATGCTATTGTGACGTGACTTAGTAATATCACATTGAATTTAAACAATTAAACAGATTTTATGTGTAGGGTTAAAATTGTGATTAGATCACAATGTTTTAGGACAATCCATTGGTTTTAAAATTTCTAGTGGGAGAGAGATACAAGGGTTAAATCTCACAGCCTCCATTATCGGTTCATAGTAGTGTGGGTAAGCATCTCGTCTTGGCGTATATGCCTCGCGATCCCAAAGGAGGGTGTTTACTTCATAGTACTACAAGATTGAAATTACCCATTTGGTTCATAGTAGTGTGAGTAAGAATCTCGTCTTGGCGTATATGCCTCGCGATCCCAAAGGAGGGTGTTTACTTCATAGTACTACAAGATTGAACTTACCCATTACAGGTTTAAACACTATAATCGGAGATGAAATGTGGCTACATATGATTATAGATAATGGAGTACATTAGACTAAGTGTAATGTTAACCTCCCAAAGGAGTTATGTCATTATTACTTAGAGACTGAAGGAAATGCGGCAAATTATTTTTGTTTGGTAAGAGTTACCATGATAGCATTAATAATGAGAATATTTCTCGCCTGATCATAGTGATTGGTATGACCTCACTTCCGAGGAAAATTAATTGCAAGATTAGGTTGTCGTTGCACCTAATGTAATATGTTTTTATGGGTTCCATATTATATGATTATGGATGCAAAATATAATGTCCCTGTAATTATGTTCACAGTCTCAAAATAAAGTTGCATAAATTTTGTTCTCTAGCTACTATTTTAATTGAATCATGTTAACTAAGAAATAATTTTGGACATGGTGTTTAAAGAAGCTGAAGTACATAAATATGTTTCGATTCAGCATTGTTATGATTTCCTATACATAATGCATTTATGGATGATAACTTGTGATGTGATCATAGTTTCCATTAATATGCTAAAATGTTACATTGGCTTTTATCTTAATTGTGCTACAGTATGAGATGCAAGAGTTAGTACTAGACTTCGACTTTATATTAAGTCTAAATGAGATGTTTGGTATGAATCATATTGAGTGCTAAGAAAAGCTTAAGGAGTTCCAATTCTATGTTATTTTATGAAAATATTTTATTTTTAAAATGAATTGGAATTCTTGGATATAGAGATTAAATGTTAATCTCATTTGGATATGATCCACAAGTCCTTGTTAGAATCATTTAATCAATTCAGATTATTTTGAAAATAAATTCTTTTTATGTTATCCGAATTGATGAGTGAGTTCTATGCAACGGAAGACATCCTAAAAGCTATAGCTAAGATCAATATGATTTAATTCAAAATTCTTAGCTTGAACCGAAAGGTAATGGTGGTAAGAAGAGGAATTATAATACCGAACAGTTGGACAAGGAAGTTGCTCTAGTAGTTGCCAAAAGAAAATTGGACTTAAAAGCATAACCAAAAGGAATGTGTTTCCGTTTTGGTAAAACTAAGCACTGTCCATAATTATTTTCTAGATGGAAATTTACATGTTTTACTTTTTAAAGAGAAAGTTTCTGTCCTTTGGTATTGTATGTTTTGGCACTTATGTCAAGATCTTATTAATATAAATGATATTCAAGATTGGTGAAAGATGGGCTTTTAGAACTATTATTTTGATAAATTCACAGTCTATGAATTCTATTTAGAGGATAATATGTAATATGATCTAGGGCTTCTTTATTGTAAAAGAATAAAGCTTCAATGACTTTTTTAAGTCAGTCCATACATGAAAGAGAAATAAGACTCTTATAGAAATAGTAAAGTACATGATAAGTATTTTCATTTGCTTATTTCTTTTGGAGATATACTCTATGTATTACTATACATTTTCTAAAATTGATTTTAAAAGTTTGTTCCTAGGATATTTGTTAAATCGTGGATTAAGTGAAAACCTAGTATATGATACTTCCACTTTTGGAGATGTCCAGTACTCGTGCTAGAAAGGAAGTCACACAAATTGAAATCAAAAGGTAGAAAAATGTGGGTTTATGATGGGTATCCAAAAAGTAGTCATAAAGAAGACAAGATGTTTGTAAAGTACAAATACAAAGTTCTTGATTATTACTATGTGAATAATCTTAAAGCTAAACGTATAATTGTTCTAAAAGAAAGATGTCAGAATATGTTGAATGACAACTATAAAATAAATTTAGAAATGAGATGGTTGTATTAGATATACCACAAGGCATTCTTCTAAATGTATAGCTAGTACACCAATACAATATCTTAGTGGGAGGATTATCAATTACAAATAAATTCATACTTTTGGGATAAACTTTTGAAGTCATTCCACAAAGATATGAATTTGATCCTCGGTCCTACGTAGAGGCAATGGGTGATAAGAATATGGATTACTGGATCAAGTTTATGTGAATAGAATAGGATTCTATTTAAAGTCTAGAACTTGTAGAGGCGCCTAGTTGCATTAAGCCTATTATTTTCAAATAGGTCTACAAGTAAATGAGATTGATTGATTTGAAGGTGTATACCTCCAAAGTCAAGACTAGTGGCGAAAAGATTTATTCAGAAAGAAATGGTTCAATTATGAAAAGATTTTTTTCACCAATAGTTAAGTTTGACTTTATCTAGATTCTCTTATCCATTATATTTCATTTGGATGAAATATGGCAATGGATATCAAGAAAGCTTCTTGTAGTAGCAATCTTGAGGAAAACATCTATATGATGTAACTAGACTTGTACATAGCAAAGAAACAGTAGTGTTTAGTATGCAAGTTGCTTAAATTCTATTTAAGGATTAAAGCAAGCATTTGAATCATAAAATATCATATTTGATCAAGGAATCAAATTGTTTGATTTTGATCTAGTATCGAAAAGCCTTATGTATGTAAAAGCTATACAAAATAATAAATTTCTTAATGTATGTTGATGACATTCTAATAATTTAGAATGATGTAGAGTTATTGTCATCAATAGAGTTTTTGTTGTCTAATCCAGTTTGATATAAAGTACTTGGGAAAGACTGGTCACATCCTAAGAATTAAACTTCATTACAATTCAGAAATTAGGATGTTGGGTCTATCTCAAATTACTTAAATAGATTAGATTCTAGCCAAGTATGGCATTTAATACTTCAAGAAATGAATCTTTTCTTTTAAGTTTGAGGTTCTTTTATATAGGACTATAGTCTTAAGACATATAAAAGGAAGAGCATATTAAGACGATTCCTTATACCAAAGCAATAGGAAGTTTTTATGCTATGCTAAATACTAGGCTAAATATCTATTTT
This sequence comes from Lithocarpus polystachyus, assembly GCA_033629205.1. Classification (NCBI taxonomy): domain Eukaryota; kingdom Viridiplantae; phylum Streptophyta; class Magnoliopsida; order Fagales; family Fagaceae; genus Lithocarpus; species Lithocarpus polystachyus. The sequence goes on from CM066166.1 coordinate 44,040,841, forward strand.
GCGGTGGGCATGGTAAGCAAATATCAATTGAATCAAAGATCATTTAATTTAGTGGGAGTAAAGCATATACTTAAATATCTTAGGAGAATGAGGGTTATATGCTTGTCCAACAAAGTGAGGTTTTGATGGTTACTAGATGTACAAATACTGACTTGTAGTTTGATTTTGATTCATGAAGTTGGACTTCAAGATATGTGTTCATCTTAGGTGGTGAAGATGCACATTAAGCGTAATTATTATCTCATTAGAGAGATATGAGTACGTGACAAGTAGTAGTAGAAAAGATAATTTATGCAATAAATCTGGTTGAAACTTGTTTCCAATCCTTGCCTTAGAGTGATTATGAATTACTCTATAGGGAGATAAGTGTCAGATATGTGGTAAATTGTCTTTGAGGGCAAGTGGGAGAATAATGGACCTGATCATTATTCTCTAAATCTTGAGAGAATAATGGACCTGATCATGAAGTGTAGGTTGTTTTGATATATCAAGAATGAGATCTATAAGTCACGATCAAAACCTCAGTATGTTGAGCAGCCGCATTTGGTGCTGATAGAACATATATTTTCAAGATGAAATTCATAATCTCTTAACGAAGATATAAAATATTTCCTTGAGATAAGTTTAATGAGTTTGGTTATTCAGAGTGTTGGGCTCAACCACTTTAGTAAGGAGTTACTAAAGTATATATGGATTTCATAAATATATGATGATTAACATAAAGGATTATACCGGATACTCAAGGATTAAGATGTAGTAATCTTCAAAGTGGCAGTCTATATTCATGACTTTGTATTACTACGAATATTTTAATGAAGGGGTTTCATGTAGAATAAAGTCTTGGGATATAATTTATTAATAAGGCCTAGAGTGGAATTATATTCATATAGTGGTATTGAATATAATTAATGGTAACTTTGGACTTGTCAAGAGTTGATAGAAAAGCCCAAGGCTCACTAGAGCTAGAGTCTTATTTTTTCCCTTTTGGTCCCACTCCAAGCCACATACTAGAGCCCAATTGAAATGGTCCAAAAGGCTAGCCCAATTAGATAATCAGTTATATATAAGGAGAGAAACATGCATAATTTCATAAGTTTTTACATAAGAGTTTTCATTAATATCTTATAAGGAATGAAATGGTTTGTATGTGAGTGTTGGACACTCTCTTATTCTCTCCTTGGAATTGATTGAGATACCACACTTTTTGGGCATTAAGTGAAATTAGAGTGAAGATTAAAAGTGTTCTCAAGTACTCCTAATCTTTTGTTTTGAATTTCACTGCACTAAGGTACGCTTTCTTGTTCTTTAATTCTAAAACTTACATAGTACATGTTATCAATTGCGAATGAAGTAGATCCGTTAATTTTCCGCTACGTATGTTTTGTATGCGATACAAACATGTATTTTTCCAACCAGTTGACCTTTTCATCTCATCAAGTTCTCATTATTGTAGTGTCATCTATGTGAAACAACAAGTTATTCACTCAATTTCTATTTCCATCTTTGAACTCATTCATGGTTTGTGCTTTAAAGAATCCCTCATCACTCATCCTTCTCATTCTTATGTACTCTTACACTTGATCAAAGTCTTATTTTTTAATTACTCTCTCACCCTCTTTCTTACTTTCATGCTTGCTCCTTATGTTTGAATGAACTAAGACAATCTCATCTTTTGATTCCTTATTGGCAATAACCTTCATTTGATCTTGCTTCATCTCCAGCATCTTGGCTTGGTGATTTCCCCACCATCAATCAAATCTTGAATCTCATGCTTCAACCTAAAACAATTATCTTTCTTGTGTCCTAGCTTTTGGTTAAAAGCACAATACTCATTCATGTTCCAAGTGTTTGAGTTTGGAATTGGAAGAAGAGTAGGTTCAATCGGCTTGAGGTAACTCTTCTTAGATAAGATTTCAAAGGCCTTAGACAACGATATGTGAATGTCATCAAAGTCCCTTCTCTTTTTGTGGGTGTCATTGACTATAACTTTCTTTCTTTCTTTTTTCTTGCCAAAGACATCCTCGGCTTGTGGGCCATGTATTTCTTCAAGCCTTTGTAGTCGTGTGCTTACATCCTTCGTTAGCTTCTCCATGCAAACAAGTGTCTTGTTCATGATGTCAATACTTTCATTCGTTAGCTTCTCCATGCAAACAAGTGTCTTGTTCATGATGTCAATACTTTCATTCATGTTCTTTATTGCTTCTTGGTATCCTCCTTAGCGAGTAGATCTCGACAAAATTAGGGATGTTCTTGGAGATTATCTTAAGTGTCCCTGAAAATGAATTTGATCAAATAAACATGTGCTCCTAATATCTTAAAATTTTGGACCCAACGTCTTGATCAAATTTACTTGCTTGCATCAACTTGATATGTATGCCCTATTCGTATTCTAAGTCTTATATCATTTCATTATCTTGGAGATAGAAATAGAATGAGCTACATCAATATTTCAAAATTCATGTTTTTCCCTATGCTTTAAACCCAATTACATCATTCACACATCTCACTCTCTCATCTTTCCTCGTTTGAATCTAAGCCCAACATTAATATTAATTTTTCTTTTTCTTTGCTTTTTTTTTTCTTTCTTTCTTTGGACCTTGAATTCAATTACAAGTCACTCATCTTGCCTTCTCATCCTCATTTGGGTTTAAGCATAGGTTGTTCATGAATTTTGTAAGGTTAGTCCACATTTTGTGCTCTATTTGAACTTATGAAAATGGTCTCATCAAACAATTTAAACACAAAGATCAATGCCCCATTTATAATGCAAGCCTATCATGCTTTGGAAAATTTCTTTTCTTATGAAAAACTTGTTTGAACTTGTATTTGACATGAGCCATGACATTTAGAAGTCCACATCTTTTCTTTTCTCTTCCTTTTGGATTTTTTTTTTTTGAAAAAAAAGTGACCAATCTTTATCTCAACACATCAAAATCATTTACTTGTCTCGAGTTTTGAATTTCAACCCAAAAGCTAGGGTATGTTATGACTATATGGCCAAATGTCTTCCTCCAAAGTCTATGGTATACTCATGATCCTGGGCCTTCTTGATTTGGATATTTTTGAATGCGCCCAAGACTTAGGATATATCATGGTTTTGTGGATCATCTCTTATCTTCTTTTTGATGTTTTCTTTTCGGCAATTTTTTTATAAAATTTTTATCTTGAAAATTTTTCTTCCTTTCCTTTTTGAAAAATACTTTCTTAAAAAAAAAAAAAAACTTACAAAAGATTTTTTTTAAACACTTTTCCTTGAAAAAAAAAATTTCTTTGCAAAATATTTCTTTTCTTGAATTCTTTTTCTTTGCAAAAGATTTTTTGAAAATTCCACTTTAATATATATATATATATATATATATATACAAAAGATTATTTTTTTTTTGAAAACTTTTCTTTTTTATGAAAGGCTTTCTTCATTTCTTGAAATTTTTTCTTGAAGTAGCCTTCTAGCTAGAACATATTGTGGCTCTCCTCTCAAAGCCTATGAATCTCTCATCATTTTGGGCCTTGGCATACAACAAGGAGGCCCAAGATTAGGGAAGTTCATATTGACTTTGTAAGATTTTTGAAGGTAAGTTCATAGCATATTTGTTACCCTAGACCCAAGGTTCTCCTTTTCAAGAGGCCTTTGGATTTGGGCTTATGATAGCAACTAGGCTATAGTCTTATGAACCTTTCAAGTTAAGAAATACCTTTGGATTTTGGGATAAGCTTCTCATATGTGTGAACTTCTCTTCTTTTCATCCAAATATCTTAGGGTATGCCATAACTTTTAGGCCATCCTCTAATTCTTTACATCTTTTATTTGTCCTTTAGAATTAGGTGAACACAAGATATATGGTTGAACAAACAAGAGATATAAAAGGTACCCTTTTATTGATAGGATCTAGGATCTCTCTAAGTGTGGGTAAGCTCCCTAGAGCTAAAGGGATAGATCATAAGGTCACTCACAACTAGGTGGACCATTATTCTAACTGAGAGCCTAAATGAACCTTTATGGCTTGGTGACAAACTGTTAACGTACTCAAAGCCCATCATAGGCAATGGCACAGATTGTGAGTTGGTGGGATGAACTTCGAAAGACTTTGGCTCTAAATGGGGCGTACTCATCTTCCTACTCATCACCAACCAAGGCAAAGGGATAAAAGAACCAAGTGAAAGTGTGTGCAAAACAATATTAGAAAAGCCTTTGTTAAGATTAGGAGATGGAACATATTGGAGTCAAACTCATCATCCCCAGTGAAGTTGCCATTGTGTGCACAATAGGGGAAAGTACGCCTTGGCTGAGTGGATCGGGGCGGAGAAAAATGGAGTCGCCACTTAGTTTTATGGTTTAGGAACCATGTGTATAGTACCCTTTTGTGGAAGGACTGACCTTTATCAGAGCACGTGTTTAGAGTTTAGGTATGGGGATGGGAAGGTGTTAGGCATCCAACCCTACCCAACCCGTAGGACATCCTCCACTCATTGTGTTCCAAATCCTAATCCCATCAAAATGTCCTCTAACGTGTTATTCTAAACTCACACACACTATCATGCATCTAACATCCAAACATGGCATATGTCCCACACTCATCCATAGCATAAAACTCTACCATTCATTGAGCAATATATATCCAAGGGCAACAAGCACATCACAAAATAGAAATATCAACAAGGCATTAATCATCAAGCGTATTCATCATATCCATCAATCAAGAAATCTCATCATGTTCACCAACCAAATCAAATTCATGTCCGTGCAATTATGCATGACTTACCTCATAGCACCACAACACCTATGCATTAATGCATGTTTATGTTCATATGCATGTTCATGTGATTCATTAAGGTTATAAACCCTAATCATCAATTCAACAATCAAAGCATATGAAACATGTTATTCTACTAACACTAATGTTAAACATGTGAAAACTAGATTCAACAAGACCTAAACATATGATTAAAACAAAACAAAATAAATAAATAAAAAAGTCAAGAACCTTAAATCTGCTTCTCTAGGCACGAGTATTCATGTGCATGTTGGGGAAAATACATGTTTGTATCACATACAAAACATACACAGCAGAAAATTAACGGATCTACTTCATTCGCAATTGATAACATGAACTATGTAAGTTTCAGAATTTAAGAACAAGAAAGCGTACCTTGGTGCAGTGAAATTCAAAACCAAATATTCGAAGTTCTTAGGAAGACTTTCAATCTTCACTCCAATTCCACTTAATGCCCAAGAAGTGTGTTCTCTCAATCAGTTTCTAAGGAGAAAATAAGGGAGTGTCCAACACTCACATATAAACCATTTCATTCCTTGTGTAATCTTAATGAAAAACACTTATGAAAAAGACTTATGAAATTCTATATGTTTCTCTCCTTAAATTTAACTGATTATCTAATTGGACTAGCCTTTTGGGCTATTCCAATTGGGCTCTAGTGTGTGGCTTGGAGTGAGACCAAAAGGGAACAAATAAGACTCTAGCTCTAATGGGCCTTGGGCTTTTCTGTCAACTCTTGACAAGTCCAAAGTTACCATTAATTATATTCAATACTACTATATGAATATAATTGCACTCTAGGCCATATTAATAAATTATATCCCAAGACTTTATTATACATGCAACCCTTTCATTAAAATATTCGTAGTAATACAAATTCATGAATATAGACTACTACTTTGAAGATTACTAAATCTTAATCCTTGAGTACCCGGTTTAATCTTTTACGTTATTCATCATATATTTATGAAATCCAATTCCATAAATATATACTTTAGTAACTCCTTACTAAAGTGGTTGGGCCCAACACTCTGAATAACCAAACCCATTAAACTCATCTCAAGGGAATATTTTGTATCTCCGTTAAGGGATTATGAATTCCATCTTGAGAATATATGTTCCATCAACACTAAATGTGGTTGCCCAACATACTATGGTTTTGACCGTAACTTATAGATCTCACTCCTAATATATCAAAGCAACCTACATCTCATGATCGGGTCCATTATTCTCTCAGGATTTAGAGTTGATGTAAACAGAAGTCATGAGATTTATTATTCATTTGACAGTCGTTAGGAGAATAATAAATCTCACGGCGGTCCAGTTCAATATGTCTTAACTCTTAAAACATATCAACATACCAATTAGAAATCTCTATTTCCATGATCAAGACAAATTATCTTTGTTGATATGTTATAGTCTTCGCAAATGAAATGCCCAATTTCATTACCAGCTACGAACTAAAATTTTGAGTTTAAAAAGAACTTGTGATTTATATTTTTTGTGACTTTTCACATAAATCACACACAATGCATCTCATGGACTAAGATAATGTCCCATTAGTTCATTTATAAACAGTCTCATATAATTAAACAATTTAATTATTTATGACATGACAATAAATTGGATTTTAGGACATAAACCCCAACAATGCATACATGAGGTATGCATATGCATGCTCGAGTATTTGTATGCGAGCATAAAGCACGTGCACTTATACACGCCTAAAAACACAGCTTCAGAACAGCAAACAAAACGGCAATTTAACAAACCCTAGCATACTTCAAATACAAAAACTAAACTATCCTAAACTAACAAAAAAGATAAACAAAATCAAATTTGTTCCAAAACTTGCGTTGGATCGAACAACAAACAAGAACAATACTTAACACATCAAAACACGTTCAACAATATATCCAATCATTCAACTCTCTAATCAAAACATGATAAGACACAAAAAAACAAAATTAAAAAAAATAAAACATATTTTTAACCATATATAACATGTAAATCAAATTAAAAACAATAAGAACACAAGTTATAAAAAACCTTAAATAAAGGAAGTGTCATGAAGAAAGACTCACCTTGCTTATGGAAAACAACTTGGTTGATATTTAACCGGCCCCTTAATGCCTACACATCAAGATTCAAAGAGATATCAAGGAAATCAAATGATTCAATAGTTCATAGGTAATCACAACTCAAAATAAAAATATGTTCTTGAAAAGATTTTTTGAAAATGGTTTTGAAAGAGATTAGAAAATGGTTTCTGCCTTAAGACCACTGGGGAAAGGTTTTTTTTTTTTTTTGAAGAACCAAAAACGTGCAAGCTGCTGTGTATGCAGAAAATTTAGAGGGAAAAAGAGTTTTGGAAGAGTTTAGGTCAAAAATGGGAAAAGATCTCAGAAAAATCTGTACAGGCCATCTCATCATGGAACCGAATGTGAAAAGGGGTAGAATCAGAAGTAAACGCCCCTGAAACGAAGAAGGATCTAAGACGGAGAAGACTTACATTTAGGAGTCGTAAAGCACCTAACCGTAAGAAAGAGAGAGAGGAAGGGACAAACAGAAAAGCACCAAACAGATCAAAATCAACAAGATAGAAAAAAAATGGTATACATGCATGAAAGATGCGTGATCATGTGACATGCAAAAATAAAAACATCATGGGCTCAACCCAATCCTAAGACGATCACAGCCAGGGTAGTCAGAATGCGATACCCTTAATACGTGTAGTACCTCGGATATAAGATTCGTAGTGACTACAATGCGTATACCTCGAACACGAGTGACAAAATAAGGTACAGAATAATCAAATCGGTGCATGTTGGAGTAAAACTCCTGAATGATCACGAAGGAACAAGTGACTAGGACGCCACAAAGTCACTCCTAACCCTTACTGTAGGTGACAGTGTGGAGGTCAGTATCAGAAAAAGTCCGTTAGGATGACTTGGCGTTCCAAATGAATGCTACGTCTGGAAAAGATCTCTGAGAAATCCGTACATGCCTTCTCATCATGGAATCAAATGTTAAGGGGGTAGAATCATAAGTGAATGCCCCCAAAATTGAGAAGGTTCTGAGACGGAGCAGACTTACATTTAGGTGCCGTAAAGCACCTAACCGTAAGAACGAGAGAGAGGAATGGACAAACAGAAAAGCACCAAACAGATCAAAATCAATAAGATAGAAAAAAAAAATGGTACACATGCATGAAAGATGCATGATCATGTGACATGCAAGAATAAAAACATCATGGGCTCAACCCAATCCTAAGACGATCACAGCCAGGGTAGTCAGAATGCACTACCCTCAGTACGTGTAGCACCTCGAATGTAAGATTCGGAGTGACTATAATGTGCATACCTCGAACGCGAGTGACAAAATGAGGTACACAATAATCAAATCTGTGCATGTTGGACTAAAACTCTTGAATGATCACGAAGGAACAAGTGACCGGGATGCCATAAAGTGACTCCCAACCCTTACTGTAGATGATAGTGGGGAGGTCAGTATTGGAAAATGTCAGTTCGTTTAGACCCCTTAAACCTAAACAGATTAACCTAGTGAATTAGCCAAGTGATTAACTTAGGTAATTTAATTAAAACTAGGTTAACACAAATAAACAAAAACAACAAAGCAGCGGAAAATAAATAACACAAAGATATGATGACCCAGGAAAACCAAACCGGTAAAAAACCTGGGGAGGATTTGACCTAGCTATCCTCAAGGTAAACTGAATCCACTATGAAAGAATCGAAGTTTACACAATAAGACTTAGACCACTAACATCCTATTGCTACCCAAGTGTAGGAAACTTACTACCATGACCCCATGATAGCTCCGAGATCAACGGACTCCTTCTTTCTTGAATTCTTCAGCAAATCCACAAGCGCACCTGCTTGTATATCTTTGTGCTCTTTTGATTCTGCAACTATATTGATTTACACAACTCTTGACATGAATCTCAAGTTTGTAAACCCTAAGTGTATGTGAAGGCAAACACCTCTAGATCTCACAATGAGATTCACAAACATAGCATTCAGAACACTAAAAACGTGGCTAGGGTTTTCCCTTATATACTTAGGGCAAAACATAAAACCCTATACATTAAATGGACTTGGGCTGAGTTGGAATATTCTGCAAAAAAACGATCTGCCCGATTTTCGATCAATCGAGCCTAATTTTCGATCGATCGAGTTATACAGAAAGTGAACAGTAATTCTGCAAAACAACTCGATTCCAACTTTACATTAAGACCCATACTTTGAGCAAGTCTAACACACGACTAAACATTGTTTTGATCATGGTTTGCCAACATACAAATTGAAGTTCTAAATACATTAGATCCTAATCCTTAGAACCTAACAGAAAAGTTCAATAGGATGACTTGGTTTTCCAAATGAATGCCGCGTCAGGAAAAGATCACAGAGAAGCCCGTACAGGCCTTCTCGTCATGGAACCGAATGTGAAAAGGGGTAGAATTAGAAGTAAAAGCCCCCAGAACAAAGGCGGTTCCGAGACGGAGCAGACTTACATTTAGGTGCCGTAGAGCAACTAACCGAAAGAAAAGGAGAGAAGAAGGGACAAACAGAAAAGTACCAAACAGATCAAAATCAATAAGATAAAAAAAAAATGGGAGACAAGCATGAAAGATGCTTGATCATGTGACATGCAAGAATAAAAACATCACGGGCTCAACCCAATCTAATCCTACCATTGCACATCATTTCAACACAGTAAACACACATCTAAAATGCATGAATCATTGGTAAAAATGCCAATGTGATGCCAATGTGATACATGTATGAAAGATGCATGATCATGTGACATGCAAGTATAAAAACATCATGGGCTCAGCCCAATCGAATCCTACCAGTACACATCATTTAAACATGGTAAACACACATCTAAAATGCATGAATCATTGGTAAAAATGCAAATGTGATGCAGGTGTCTCATAGAAGAGAGTCCTCGGACCTTCTACAAAGCTCGAGTAAAGGGTGTGTTGACAATCACCCCAAGATGAAGGTGTCTCATAGAAGAGAGACGAGAGTTCGTCTTTGGACCCAATCCTAAGACAATCACAGCTAGCGTAGTCAGAAAGCGCTACCCTCAGTACGTACAGCACCTCGGATATAAGATTCGGAGTGACTACAATGCGCATACCTCGAATGCGAGTAACAAAATGAGGTACAGAATAATCAAATCCGTGCATGTTGGAGTAAAACTCCTGTATGATCACGATGGAAAACCGGGATGCCACAAAGTGACTCCAAACCCTTTTGTAGATGACAGTGGGGAGGTTTGTATCAGAAAAGTCCGATAGGATGACTTGGGGTTCGAAATGAATGCCGCGTTGGAAAAAGATCTCTGAGAAGTCCGTACAGGCCTTCTCATCATGGAACCGAATGTGAAAAAGGGTAGAATCAGAAGTAAAAGCCCCCGGAACGAAGTTGGTTCCGAGACGGAGTAGACTTACATTCAGGTGCCGCGGAGCAACTAACCGAAAGAAAGAGAGAGAAGAAGGGCCAAACAGAAAAGTACCATCAGTAAAAACATAATGGGCTCAGCCCAATCCAATCCTATTAGTACACATCATTTCAACATAGTAAATACTAATCTAAAATGCATGAATCATTGTTAAAAATGCAAATAGGATGCAGGTGTCTCATAGAAGAGAGACCTCGGACCTTCTACAAAGCCCGAGCAAGGGGTGTTTTGACAATCACCCCAAGATGAAGGTGTCTCATAGAAGGGAGACGAGAGTTCGTCTTTAGACACAATCCTATAACGATCATAGCCAGGGTAGTCAGAATGCGCTACCCTAAATATGTGTAGCACCTCGGATATAAGATTCGGAGTGACTACAATGCACAAATGTTGAACATGAGTGACAAAATGAGGTACGGAATAATCAAAGCTATGCTTGTTGGAGTAAAACTCCTGTATGATCACGAAGGAACAAGTGACCGGGATGCCACAAAGTGAATCCCAAACCTTACTGTAGATGACAGTGGGGAGGTCAGTATCAGAAAACTTCGATAGAATGACTTGGCATTACAAATGAATGCCGCGTCGAGAAAAGATCTTAGAGAAGTCCGTACAGGCATTCTCATCACAGAACCGAATTTGAAAGGGGGTAGAATCAGAATTAAATGCCCCCGGAACGAAGAGGGTTCCGAGACGGAGCAGACTTACATTTAGGTGTCGTAGATCAACTAACCGAAAGAAAGAAAGAGAATAAGAGACAAATTTATCAAAATCAATAAGACAGAAAAAAAATGGTACACATGCATGAAAGATGCATGATCATGTGACTTCCAAGAATAAAAACATCATGGGCTAAGCCCAATCAAATCCTACAGGTACACATCATTTCAACATAGTAAACACACCTATAAAATGCAAGAATTATTGGTAAAAATGCAAATGTGATGCAGGTGTCTCATCGAAGAGAGACCTCGGACCTTCTACAAAGCCCGAGCAAAGGGGGTTTTGACAATCACCCCAAGATGAAGGAGTCTCATAAAGGAGAGACGAGATTTCGTCTTTAGACATAATCATAAGACGATCACAGCCAGGGTAGTCAGAATTCTCTACCCTCAGTACATGCAGCACCTCAGACGCGAGTGACAACAATACGCATACCTCGAACGCGAGTGACAAAATGAGGTACAGAATAATCAAATCCGTGCATGTCAGAGTAAAACTCCTGTATGATCACGAGGGAACAAGTGACCGAGATGCCACAAAGTGACTCCCAACCTTTACTGTAGATGACAGTGGGGAGGTCAGTATCGGAAAAGTTCGACAGGATGACTTGGCATTCCAAATGAATGCCGCGTCGAGAAAAGATCTCAGAGAAGTCCGTACAAGCCTTCTCATCATGGAACCGAATGTGAAAGGGGGTAGAATCAGACGTAAATGCCCCGAAATGAAGAGGGTTCCGAGACGGAGTAGACTTACATTTACGTGTCGTAGAGCAGCTAATAGAAAGAAAGATAGAGAAAAGAGGACAAACAGATCAAAATCAATAAGATAGAAAAAAAAATGGTACACATGCATGAAAGATGCACAATCATATGACATGCAAGAATAAAAACATCATGGGCTCAGCCCAATCCAATCCTACCAGTACACAACATTTCAACATAGTAAACACACATCTAAAATGCATGAATCATTGGTAAAAATGCAAATATGATGCAAGTGTCTCCAAGAAGAGAGACCCCGGACCTTCTACAAAGCCCGAGCAAGGGGTGTTTTGACAATCAACCCAAGATGAAGGTGTCTCGTAGAAGAGAGACGAGAGTTCGTCTTTAGACACAATCCTAAGACGATCACAGCCAGGGTAGTCAAAATGCGCTACCCTCAGTACGTGCAGCACCTCGAATATAAGATTCGGAGTGACTACAATGCGCATACCTCGTACCCAAGTGAGAAAATGAGGTATAGAATAATCAAATCAGTGCATGTTGGAGTAAAACTCCTGTATGATCACGAAGGAACAAGTGACTGGGACGCCACAAAGTGACTCCTAACCCTTACTGTAGATGACAGTGGGTAGGTCAGTAATGTAAAAGTTCGATAGGATGACTTGGCGTTCCAAATGAATGCCGCGTCGAGAAAAGATCTCACAGAAGTCCGTACAGGCCTTTTCATCATGGAAACGAATGTGAAAGGGGGTAGAATTTGAAGTAAATGCCCCCGAAACGAAGATGGTTCCGAGACGCAGCAGACTTACATTTAGGTGCTGTAGAGCAACTAACCAAAAGAAAGAGAGAGAGAGGAAGGGATAAGTAGAAAAGTACCAAACAGATCAAAATCATCAAGATAGAATAAAAAATGGTACACATGCATGAAAGATGTATGATCATGTGCAAGAATAAAAACATCATGGGCTTAGCCCAATCCAGTCCTACCATTACACATCAATTTAACATAGTAAACACACATAAAAAATGCATGAATCGTTGGTAAAAATGCAAATGTGATGCAAATGTCTCACAGAAGAGAGAGCTTGGACCTTCTACAAAGCCCGAGCAAGGGGTGTTTTGACAATCACCCCAAGATGAAGGTGTCTCATAGAAGAGAGACGAGAGTTCATCTTTCGACATAATCCTAAGACAATCACAGCCAGGGTAGACAGAATGCGCTACCCTCAGTACATATAGCACCTCTGATATAAGATTCGGAGTGACTACAATGTGCATAACTCGAATGCGAGTGAAAAAATGAGGCACAAAATAATCAAATCTGTGCATGTTGGAGTAAAACACCAATATGATCACGAAGGAAAAAGTGACCGGGATGACACAAAGTGACACCCAACCCTTACTGCAGATGACAGTGGGGAGCTCAGTATCGGAAAAGTTCAATAGGATGACTTGCCGTTCCAAATGAATGGCGCTTTAGAAAAAGATCTCTTAGAAGTCCGTACAAGCCTTCTCATCAAGCAACTGAATGGTACAAATGTGTGAAAGATGCAAAATCTTGTGACATGCAAGAATAAAAACATCATGGGCTCAGCCCAATCCAATCCTATTAGTACACATCATTTCAACATAGTAAATACTAATCTAAAATGCATGAATCATTGTAAAAAATGCAAATGGGATGCAGGTGACTCATAGAAGAAAGACCTCAGACCCTCTACAAAGCCCGAGCAAGGGGTGTTTTGACAATCACCCCAAGATGAAGGTGTCTCATTGAAGAGAGACGACGGTTCGTCTTTGGACACAATCCTAAGACGATCATAGCCAGGGTAGTCAGAATACGCTACCCTCAGCACGTGCAGTATCTCAGATATAAGATTCGGAGGGACTACAATGCGCATAGCTCATACGCGAGTGACAAAATGAGGTATAGAATAATCAAATATGTGCATGTTGGAGTAAAAATCTTGTATGATCACGAAGGAACAAGTGACTGGGATGCCATAAAGTGACTCCCAACCCTTACTGTAGATTACAGTGGGGTGGTCAACATCGGAAAAGTTCGATAGGATGACTTGGCATTCCAAATGAATGCCGCGTCAGAAAAAGATCTCTGAGAAGTCCGTACAGGCCTTCTCATCATGGAACCGAATGTGAAAAAGGGTAGAATCAGAAGTAAAAGCCCCCGGAACGAAGTTGGTTCCGAGACGGAGTAGACTTACACTCAGGTGCCGTGGAGCAACTAACCGAAAGAAAGAGAGAGAAGAAGGGCCAAACAGAAAAGTACCAAATAGATCGAAATCAATGAGATAGAAAAAAAATGGTACACATGCATGAAAGATGCATGATCATGTGACATGCAAGAGTAAAAACATAATGGGCTCAGCCCAATCCAATCCTATTAGTACACATCATTTCAACATAGTAAATACTAATCTAAAATGCATGAATCATTGTTAAAAATGCAAATAGGATGCAGGTGTCTCATAGAAGAGAGACCTCGGACCTTCTACAAAGCCCGAGCAAGGGGTGTTTTGACAATCACCCCAAGATGATCACAGCCAGGGTAGTCAGAATGCACTACCCTCAGTACGTATAGCACCTCAGATATAAGATTCGGAGTGACTACAATGTGCATAACTCGAACGCGAGTGACAAAATGACATACAAAATAATCAAATCTGTGCATGTTGGAGTAAAACTCCAGGTTGATCACGAAGGAACAAGTGACCCGGATGCCACAAAGGGACTCCCAACTCTTACAGTAGATGACAGTGGGGAGGTCAGTATTGAAAAAGTTCGATAGGATGACTTGGCATTCCAAAAGAAAGCCGCGTCAGGAAAAGATATCATATTTGTCCGTACAGGCCTTCTCATCATGGAACCGAATGTGAAAGGAGGTAGAATCAGAAGAAAATGCCCCCGGAACGAAGAGGGTTCCGAGACGGAGTAGACTTACATTCAGGTGCCGCGTAGCAACTAACCTAAAGAAAGAGAGAAAAGAAGGGCCAAACAAAAAGTACCAAACAGATCAAAATCAATAGGATAGAAAAAAAAATGGTACACATGCATGAAAGATGCATAATCATGTGACATGCACGAATGAAAACATCATGGGCTCAGCCCAATCCAATCCTACCAGTACACATCATTTCAACATAGTAAACACACATCTAAAATGTATGAATCATTGTTAAAAATGCAAATGGGATGTGGGTGTCTCACGGAAGAGAGACCTCGGAACTTCTACAAAGCCTGAGCAAAGGGTGTTTTGACAATCACCCCAAGATGAAGGTGTCTCATAGAAGAGAGACGAGAGTTCGTCTTTAGACATAATCCTAAGACGATCACAGCCAGGGTAGTCCGAATGCGCTACCCTCGGTACGTGCAGCACCTCGGATATAAGATTCAGAGTGGCTACAATATGCATACCTCGAACGGGAGTGACAAATTGAGGTACAGAATAATCAAATCTGTGCGTACTGGAGAAAAACTTCAATATGATAACGAAGGAACAAGTGACCGGGATGCCACAAAGTGACTCCCAACCCTTACAGTAGATGACAATGGGGAAGTCAGTATCTGAAATGTCCGGAAGGATGACTTGGCATTCCAAACGAGTGCCGCGTCGGGAAAAGATCTCAACGAAGTATGTACTAGCCTTCTCGTCGTGGAACCGAATGTCAAAAGTGGTAGAATTAGAAATAAATGCCCCCGGAACAAAGATGGTTCCGGGACGGAGCAAACTAACATTTAGTTGCCATAGAGCAACTAACCGAAAGAAAGAGAGATAAGAAGGGACAAACAGAAAAGTACCAAACAGATCAAAATCAATGAGATAGAAAAAAAAAATGGTACACGTGCATGAAAGATGCATGATCATGTGACATGCTAGAATAAAAACAACATAGGCTCAGCCCAATCCAATCGCACCAGTACATATCATTGCAACATAGGAAACACACATCTAAAATGCATGAATCACTGGTAAAAATGCAAATGGGATGCAGGTGTCTCATAGAAGAGAGACTGCGGACCATCTACAGAGCTCGAGCAAGGGGTGTTTTGACAATCACCCCATGATGGTGGTGTCTCATAGAATAGAGCCGAGAGTTCGTCTTTAGACACAGTCCTAAGACGATCACGGCCAGGGTAGTCCAAATGCGCTACCCTCAGTACATGCAGCACCTCGGATATAAGATTCGGAGTGACAACAATGCGCATACCTCGAACGCGAGTGAGAAAATGAGGTACAGGATAATCAAATCTTTGCGTATTGAAGTAAAACTCCAATATGATCACGAAGGAACAAGTGACCGGGATGCCATAAAGTGACTCCCAACCCTTACAGTAGATGACAGTGTGGAAGTCAGTAACTGAAAAGTCCAGTAGGATGACTTGGCGGCCCAAATGAATGCCGCGTCGGGAAAAGATCTGTTAGAAGTCTGTACAGGCCTTTTCATCATGCAACCGAATATGAAAGGGGGTAGAATCAGAAGTAAATGCCCTAAAAACGAAGAGGGTTCCGAGACAGAGTAGACTTTCATTCAGGTGCCGCAGAGCAACTAACCGAAAGAAAGAGAGAGAAGAAGGGACAAACAGAAAAGTACCAAATAGATCAAAATCAATGAGATAGAAAAAAATGGTACACATGAATGAAAGATGCATAATCATGTGACATGCTAGAATAAAAACATCATGGGCTCAGCCCAATCCAATCCGACCAGTACACATCATTTCAACATAGTAAACACGCATCCAAAATGCAAGAATCATTGGTAAAAATGCAAATGGGATACAGGTGTCTCACAGAAGTGAAACCTCGGACCTTCTACAAAGCCCGAGCAAGGGGTGTTTTGACAATCACCCCAAGATGAAGGTGTCTCATAAAAAAGAGCCGAGAGTTCGTCTTTAGACACAACCCGAAGACGATCACAGCCAGGGTAGTCCGAATGCACTACCCTCAGTACGCGTAGCACCTCGGATATAAGATTCGGAGTGACTACAATGCGCATACCTCTAACGCGAGTAATAAAATGAGGTGCAGAATAATCAAATCCGTGCGTATTGGGGTGAAACTCTTGTATGATCAGGAAGGAACAAGTGACCGGGATGCCACAATATGACTCCCAACCCTTACTGTAGATGACAGTGCCGCGTCGGGAAAAGATCTCAGCGAAGTCTGTACTGGCCTTCTCGTGGTGGAACCGAATGTCAAAAGGGGTGGAGTTAGAAGTAAATGCCCCCGGAACAAAGACGGTTCCGGGGCGGAGCAGACTAACATTTAGTTGCCGTAGAGCAACTAACCGAAACAAAGAGAGATAGGAAGGGACAAACAGAAAAGTACCAAACAGATCAAAATCAATGAGATAGAAAAAAAATGGTACACGTGCATAAAAGATGCACGATCATGTGACATGTGTTAGGATATGTGCCCTTAAATCCTATTGTATGATGCTATGTATGATATTATGTATGACATTATGTGAGAAATCATGTATGACTTAATATTGTGTTTAATAAAGTTGTTTCATTCTTATCTAAAATAATGGTAACATGAATATTCGGATATTATCAAATAGTCCATGAGATGCATAGTATGTGATTTATGTGATTTAGTCACAGAAGATATAGATCACAAGTTCTTTGTAAACTCAGAATTTTGGTTCGTAGTCGGTGATGAAATTGGGCATTTCATCTGCGAAGACTATAACATATTAACTACGATGATTTGTCTTGATCATGGAAGTGGTGACTTCTAGTTAATATGTTGATATGTTTTAAGAGTTAAGACATATTGAACTGGACCGCTGTGAGATTTATTATTCTCCTAACGACTGTCAATTGAATAATAAATCTCACGACTTGTATTCACATGAACTCTTAATCCTGAGAGAATAATGGACCTGATCATGAAATGTAGGTTGCTTTGATATATCAGGAGTGAGATCTAAAGTAACGGTCAAAACCTCAGTATGTTGGGCAGCCACATTTAGTGTTAATGGAACATATATTCTCAAGATGGAATTCATAGTCTCTTAACAGAGATATAAAATATTCCCTTGAGATAAGTTTAATGGGTACAGTTTTTCAGAGACTTAGGCCTAACCACTTTAGTAAGACTAAAGTATATATTTATGAAATTGGATTTTATAAATATATGGTGAATAACTCAAAAGGATTAAACCGGGTACTCAAGGATTAAGATGTAGTAATTTACAAAGTGGCAGTCTATATTCATGACTTTGTATTACTACGAATATTTTATGAAGGGGTTGCATGTATAGTAAAGTCTTGGGATATAATTTATTAATAAGGCCTAGAGTGCAATTATATTTATATAGTGGTATTAAATATAATTAATGGTAACTTTGGACTTGTCAAGAGTTGACAGAAAGCCCAAAGCCCATTGGAGCTAGTGTCTTATTTGTTCCCTTTTGGTCCCATTCCAAGCCACACACTAAAGTCCAATTGGGAAGGCCCAAAAGGCTAGCCCAATTAGATAATCAGTTATGTGGAGAGAAGCATACATAATTTTATATAGAATAAAATGGTTTGTCTGTGTAAGGTGATGAAAATAAGGGAGTGAGATACTCTTTCATATTCTCTCTAGAAAACATAAAACTGATTGAGAGACCACACATCTTGGGCATCAAGTGGAATTGGAGTGAAGATTGAAAGTCTTCTCGAGTACATCTTCATTCGGTTTTGAATTTCACCGCATCAAGGTACACTCTCTTGTTCTTATATTCTGAAACCTACATAGTGCATGTTATCAATTGTGAATGAAGTAGATCCATTTATTTTCCGCTGCGTATGTTTTGTATGCGATGCAAACATGGTGATTTCCTAACATTGGTATCAGAGCAGTTTTCATTTCGAATCTGTATAACATGTTTTGTTCGTTTTGGAATTAGAGATAATAGTTTCAAGTTGATAGAGGATATACATTTAATTTTCTGCATGGTTGTTGAAACTATGATTTGATAAAAACTGATATTGATGTTATGATGTTGTTTAAATATGAATTTAAGAATGTTAAATTGATCTTTAAGGCTATAGCATCAATAGATTTCAGTTTTGATATCAATCTCTGTCTATCAATTTCGTATGATGGTTGATTAATCATGCAAAACCGTTGAAAACTGTCTTAGAAGAATTTTTGGAAATTCGAGTTTTACGAGTTTCGATCGATCGAAATTTACTTTCGATCGATCGAGTAAGACAGTGACCAATCTTTTTGGAATGATTGATATTCGATTGCTAGTCGATCGATCGAATTTTATTTTCGATCGATCGAGAGGCGATTGAGTATCAATCGAAAAGGACAGAAGGTCAAGTTCGAATTGTTTAATTTTTTCGACCGATCGAGGGGCACATTTGATCAATCGAAAGAAGGAAAATTTGAAGTTTTTCTAAGTGTTGAATTTTTTTCGTAAGAAAAAGTGCAAGGCAGTGTATAATTAGTTTATGCATGTTTAAAGATAAAAACCTTTAATTTAAAACATCTAGTGGGAGAGAGATACAAGGGTTGGATCTCACGGCCTCCATTATCGGTTCATAGTAGTGTGAGCTAAGCACCTTGTCTTGGCGTATATGCCTTGCGATCCCAAAGGAGGGTGTTTACTTCATAATACTACAGGATTGAACTTACCCGTTTAAAGTAGTGTAGACAAGCACCTCGTCTTGGCGTATATGCCTCGCGATCCCAAAGGAGGGTGTTTTGTTCTATGGTACAACAAGTTTAAACACCATAAAGGGAGATGAAATGTGGCTACACATGATTCTAGATAATGGTATACACTAGACTAAGTTTAATGTTAACCTCCCAAAGGAACTATGTCATTATTACTTAGAGGCTAAAGATAATACGACATATTATTAGTGTTTGATAAGAGTTATCATGATGGCACTAATAATGAGAATAGTTCTCAACTGATTGATGTGTTTATAATAAACTTGCTACCAAGGAATTATACACATGGATTGGGTTGTCGTTGCATATATTATATTATGGTTTTATTAAGGTTCCATATTATATGTTTATATGCTAAATTGATAATGTCCAGTTTACTTATTATATTCATGTTTATTATTTCAGATTTGAACATGGCATCATTTAGCCCACTTGTTAGCATTCTTAATCAAAACAAACTGACTGGAACCAATTATGTTAACTGGAAAAGAAACTTGGACATAGTTCTCACAGCTGAAGAGCACAAATATGTGCTTACTCAACCATGTCCTAGCTTTCCTTCATTAGATGCTCCTCCTGAGGAAAAACAACGATATGATCGTTGGCAGAAATCTAATGAAATGGCCAAGTGCTACATCCTAGCGTCCATCTCAAATGTTCTACAGCATCAAATGCAGGATGTAGAACTAGCTTCGGACATTATGCAAAGTCTGAAGGAGATGTTTGGTGAGCAAGGCCGTTCTGCAAGGCAAGAAACCATGAGGCAAATTTATAATACCAAAATGGCTGAAGGTAGTTCAGTGAGAGAACATTGTCTTACAATGATCTCTAATCTGAATACATTGGAAGTTTTGGGTGTCGACATTGATGGAGAATCCCCAATGGGTATGATACTCCAGTCACTACCGGAGTCATTCAGGGAATTCATACTTAATTATAACATGAACAAAAAGATTTATTCTTTGTCTGAATTAATGAATGAGTTGGTAGCGGCGGAAGGCATCCTAGGTACTTCTAATGTTGAAGCCAATGTGGGTGAAGCTTCTACTTCTCAACCTAAGTCGAAAGGCAAGGGTAAGAAGAAGAAGAAGAAGGACTTCACTAAGCAGGAGGGTAAACAAATTGTCTTAGGGGTTGCTGACAAAGGAAAGAAGCTGAAAGGAAAATGTTTCCATTGTGGTGAGAAAGGACATTGGAAGAGGAATTGTCCAAAGTTCAAGGCTGCCAATAAGGGTATGAAAATTTCATTCCTTCTTGAAATATGTTTGGTACAAAATCCCACGAATTCTTGGTGTGTGGATTCAGGTTGTACTAATCATATCTGCAATTCTTTGCAGGGGTTCCAGGATACTAGAAGACTTAAAGAAGGAGAGTTGTTTCTGACCTTGGCTGATGGGAGTAGGATTCCAGTTGTAGCTATTGGAGTGTTTAATTTATGTTTTGAAACTAGGGTTTTAATATTGGAAGACTGTTTATTTGTACCTAATGTTCGTAGGAATTTAATTTCTGCAACTTATTTAGGTAAAACTGGATATTGTGTTATCCTTAAAGACAATGTTGTAATAAAGAAGGATAAAATGTTTATCTGTTCTGGCAATATTGTGGATGGTCTTTATATTATAACTCCTGATAAGCATGAATTATACAATTCTGAATTAGATAATAACTCTCATGTAAAATCATTAAAGAGAAAGTTTCCTTCTACTAATGAAGCATATCTTTGGCACTTGCGTTTGGGTCATATTAATCCAAACAGAATTCAAAGACTGATCAAAGATGGTCTCTTAGAGCCATTGGACTTTGATGAATTTCCAGTTTGTGAATCTTGTTTGGAAGGAAAAATGACCAAACGACCTTTTAATGCAAAAGATAGAAGAGCCCAAGAGTTGCTAGAATTAGTTCAGGCAGATGTTTGTGGTCCAATGTCAACCCAAGCAAAAGGAGGTTATGAGTACTTCATCACTTTCACCGATGATTACTCTAGATTTGGTTATGTGTACCTAATGAAACAGAAGTCCGAAGCTTTTGAAAAATTCAAAGAGTTTAGGGCTGAAGTTGAGAATCAATTGGGTAAACATATAAAGGCCATTCGATCTGATCATGGTGGCGAATACCTTCTTAGGGATTTCAAGGATTACTTAACTCAAAATGGGATTGTATCCCAATTGACTGCACCTGGAACTCCCCAACAAAATGGTGTAGCAGAAAGAAGGAATATGACTCTTTTAGAAATGGTTAGGTCCATGATGAGTTACTCAACTTTACCAGTTTCCTGTTGGGGATATGCACTAAAAACTTCAATGCATATTTTGAATTTAGTTCCATCAAAATCTGTTCCCAACACACCTATGGAATTGTGGAGTGGGCGCAAGCCTAGTATGAAATATCTCCACATTTGGGGATGTCCAGCACATGTGTTGAAAGGGAAGTCTGATAAGTTGGAAGCTAAAACGAAAGTATGCATGTTTTTAGGGTATTCAAAGGAAACCAAGGGTTATTTATTCTATAATCATAAGGATAACAAAGTGTTTGTTAGCACTCATGCCAAATTTTTGGAAGATGATTATGTGAATAATTTTAACCCTAGAAGTAGAGTTGTCTTGGCTGAAATGAATGAACCTGTAATTGAACAACCAATGGTTGAAACTAGGGATGATGTGGCTGTATTGAATACACCATAAGATACTACTCATGAGATGTCTAGTACACACGTGCCTCGTCGTAGTGGGAGGAATGTTAAGCCACCTCAGAGAAGTCCGTATAGGCCTTCTCATCCTGGAACCGATTGTGAAAGGGGGTAAAATCAGAAATAAATGCCCCCGGAACGAAGAGGGTTCCAATACGGAGTAGACTTACATTTAGGTGCCGCAGAGCAACTAACCGAAAAAAGTGAGAGAAGAAGGGCCAAACAGAAAAGTACCAAACAAATCAAAATCAATAGGATAAAAAAAAATGGTACACATGCACGAAAGATGCATGATCATGTGAAATGCAAGGGGTGTTTTGACAATCACCGCAAGATGAAGGTGTCTCATAGAAGATGAAGGTGTCTTATCCTAGAACCGATTGTGAAAGGGGGTAGAATCAGAAGTAAATGCCATCAGAACAAAGAGGGTTCCGAGACGGAGCAGACTTACATTTAGGTGCTGCAGAGCAACTACCTTAAAGAAAGAGATAGAAGAAGGGAAAAACAAAAAAGTAACAAACAGATCAAAATCAACAGGATAGAGAAAAAAATAGTACACATGCATGAAAGATGCATGATCATGTGACATGCAAGAATAAAAACATCATGGGCTAAACCTAATCCAATCCAACCAGTACACATCATTTCAACATAGTAAACACACATTTAAAAGGTGAGAATCATTGGTAAAAATGCAAATGGGATGCAGGTGTCTCATAGAAGAGAGTCCTCAGACCCTCCACAAAGCCCGAACAAGGGGTGTTTTGACAATCACCCCAAGATGAAGGTGTCTCATAGAAGAGAGATGAGAGATTGTCTTTAGCCACAATCCTAAGGCGATCACAGCCAGGGTAGTCCGAATTCGCTACCCTCAGTACGTGCATATCCTCGGATATAAGATTGGGAATGACTACAATACGCATACCTCCAACGCGAGTGACAAAATAAGGTATAGAATAATCAAATCCGTGCGTATTGGAGTAAAACTCTTGCATGATTAGGTAGGAACAAGTGACCGGGAAGCCATAAAGTGACTCCTAAACCTTACTGTAAATGAGAGTAGGGAGGTCGGTATCTGAAAAGTCCGGTAGGATGACCTGGCATTCCAAATGAATGCTGCGTAGAGAAAAGATCTGTTAGAAGTCTGTACAGGCCTTCTCTTTGTGGAACCGAATGTGAAAGGGGGTAGAATCAGAAGTAAATTCCCCCGAAACGAAGAGGGTTCTGAGACGGAGCAGACTTACATTTAGGTGCCGTAGTGTAACTAACCAAAAGAAAAAGAGAGAAGAAGGGACAAATAGAAAAGTACCAAACAGATCAAAATCAATAGGATAGAAAAAAGAATGGTTCACATGCATGAAAGATGCATGATCAAGTGACATTCAAGAATAAAAACATCATGGGCTCAACTCAATCCAATCCTACCAGTACACATCATTTCAACAAAGTAAACACACATCTAAAATGCGTGAATCATTGGTAAAAATGCAAATGGGATGCAGGTGTCTCATAGAAGATAGACCTCGGACCTTCTACAAAGCCCGAGCAAGGGGTGTTTTGACAATTACCGCAAGATGATGGTGTCTCATAGAAGAGAAACGAGATTTCGTCTTTAGACACAATCCAAAGACGATCACCGCCAGGGTAGTCCGAATGCGCTACCCTCAGTACGTGCAGCACCTCGGATATAAGATTCGGAGTGACTACAATGCGCATACGTTGAACGCGAGTGACAAAACGACGAACAGAATAATCAAATCTGTGCATATTGGAGTAAAACTCCTATATGATCACGGAGGAACAAATGACCGGGATGCCACAAAGTGACTCCCACCCTTATTGTAGATCACAGTGGAGGGGTCAGTATAGGAAAAGTTCGATAGGATGACTTGGCGTCGGGAAAAGATCTCAGAGAAGTCCGTACAGGCCTTCTCATCCTGGAACCGAATGTGAAAGGGGTAGAATCAGAAGTAAATGTCCCCGGAACAAAGAGGGTTCCGAGACAGAGCAGACTTACATTTAGGTGCTGCAGTGTAACTACCCTAAAGTAAGAGATAGAAGAAGGGACGAACAAAAAAGTAACAAACAGATTAAAATCAATAGGATAGAGAAAAAAATAGTACACATGCATGAAATATGCATGATCATGTGACATGCAAGAATAAAATCATCATGGGCTCAGCCCAATCGAATCCTACTAGTTTACATCATTTCAACATAGTAAACACACATCAAAAATGCGAGAATCATTGGTAAAAATGCAAATGGGATGCAGGTGTCTCATAGAAGAGAGACCTTGGACCCTCTACAAAGCCCGAACAAGGGGTGCTTTGACAATCAACCCAAGATGAAGGTGTCTCATAGAAGAGAGACGAGAGATTGTCTTTAGACACAATCCTAAGGCGATCACAGCTAGGGTAGTCCGAATGCGCTACCCTCAGTACGTGCATATCCTCGGATATAAGATTCAAAATGACTACAATACGCATACCTCCAACGCGAGTGACAAAATAAGGTACAGAATAATCAAATCCGTGCGTATTAGAGTAAAACTCCTGGATGATCAGGTAGGAACAAGTGACCGGGAAGCCACAAACTGACTCCCAACCCTTACTGTAGATGAGAGTAGGGAGGTCAGTATCTGAAAAGCCAGGTTGGATGACTTGGCATTCCAAATGAATGCCGCGTAGAGAAAAGATCTCTTAGAAGTCCGTCTAGGCCTTCTCTTCGTGGAACCGAATGTGAAAGGGGGTAAAATCAGAAGTAAATTCCCCCAAAACAAAGAGGGTTACGAGACGAAGCAGAATTACATTTAGGTACCGTAGTGCAACTAACCAAAAGAAAAAGAGGGAAGAAGGGACAAATAGAAAAGTACCAAAAAGATCAAAATCAATAGGATAGAAAAAAGAATGGTTCACATGCATGAAAGATGCATGATCACGTGGCATTCAAGAATAAAAACATCATGGGCTCAACCCAATCCAATCCTACCAGTACACATCATTTCAACAAAGTAAACACACATCTAAAATGCGCGAATCATTGGTAAAAATGCAAATGGGATGCAGGTGTCTCATAGAAGATAGACCTTGGACCTTCTACAATGCTCGAGCAAGGGGTGTTTTGACAATCACCCCAAGATGAAGGTGTCTCATAGAAGAGAGACGAGAGTTCGTCTTTAGACACAATCCTAGGGCGATGACAGCCAGGGTAGTCCGAATGTGCTACCCTTTGTACGTGCAGCACCCGGATAAAAGATTCAAAGCGACTACAATGCGCATACCTCAAACGCGAGTGACAAAACGAGGTACAGAATAAACAAATCCGTGCGTATTGGAGTAAAACTCCTATATGATCAAGAAGGAATAAGTGACTGGGATGCCACAAAGTGACTCCCAACCCTTACTGTAGATGACAGTAGGGAGGTCAGTATCAGAAATGTCTGGTAGGATGACTTGGCATTCCAAATGAATGCCACGTCGGAAAAAGATCTCTTAGAAGTCCGTACAGGCCTTCTCATCGTGGAACCAAACGTGAAAGGGGGTAGAATCAGATGTAAATACCCCCAGAACGAAGAGGGTTCCGAGACGGACCAGACTAACATTTAGGTGCCAAAGAGCAACTAACCCAAAGAAAGATTGAAAGGATGGGACAAGAAGAAAAGTACCAAATAGATCAAAATCAATAAGATAGAAAAAAATATTACACGTGCATGAAAGATGGATGATCATGTGACCTGCAAGAATAAAAACGTCATAGGCTTAGCCCAATCCAATCCTACCAGTACACATCATTTCAACATAGTAAACTCACATCTAAAATGCGTGAATCGTTGGTAAAAATGCAAATGGAATGCAGGTGTCTCTTAGAAGAGAGACCTCGAACCTTCCACAAAGCCCGAGCGTGGGGTGTTTCAGCAATCACCCCAAGATGAAGGTGTCTCATAGAAGAGAGACAAGAGTTCGTCTTTAGACACAATCCTAAGACAATCACAGCCAGGGTAGTCCGAATGCGCTACCCCCACTACTTGCAGTACCTCAGATATAAGATTCAGAATGACTACAATGCGTGCATATTAGAGTAAAATTGCTATATGATCACGAAGGAACAAGTGACCGGGATGCTTCAAAGTGACTCCCAACCCTTACTGTAGATGACAGTGGGTTGGTCAGTATCTGAAATTTCTGGTAGGATGACTTGGCATTCCAAATGAATGCCGCGTAGGGAAAAGATCTCTTAGTACTCTGTACAAGCCTTCTCATCATCGAACCGAATGTGAATGGGGGTAGAATCAGAAGTAAACGCCCCCGGAACGAAGAGGGTTCGAAGACGGAGCAAACTTACATTTAGGTGTTGCAGAGTAACTAACCAAAAGAAAAAGAGAGAAGAAGGGACAAACAGAAAAGTACCACACAGATCAAAATCTACAGGATAAAAAAAAATGGTACACATGCGTGAAAGATGCATGATCATGTGACATGCAAGAATAAAAACATCTTGGGCTCAGCCCAATCCAATCTTTCCAGTACACATCATTTCAACATAGTCAACACTTATCTAAAATGCGTGAATCAACGGTAAAAATGCAAATGGGATGCAGGTGTCTCATAGAATAGAGACCTCGGACCTTCTACAAAGCCCGAGCAAGGGGTGTTTTGATGATCACCCCAAGATGAAGGTGTCTTATAGAAGAGAGATGAGAGTTCGTCTTTAGACACAATCCTAAGGCGATCACAGCCAGGGTAGTCTGAATGTGCTACCCTCTGTACGTACAGCACCTCGGATATAAGATTCGGAGTGACTACAATGCGCATACCATGAACGTGAGTGACAAAACGAGGTACAGAATAAACAAATCCGTGCGTATTGGAGTAAAACTCCTATATGATCATGCAGGAACAAGTGACCGGGATGCAACAAAGTGACTTCCAACCCTTACTGTAGATGACAGTGGGGTGGTCAGTATATGAAAATTCTGGTAAATGAATGCCTCGTCGAGAAAAGATATTTTAGAACTCCGTACAAGCCTTCTCATCATGGAACTGAATGTGAATGGGGGTAGAATCAGAAGTAAATGCCCCCGGAACGAAGAGGGTTCCGAGACGGAGCAGACTTACATTTAGGTGCCGCAGAGTAACTAACCGAAAGAAAAAGAGAGAAGAAGGGACAAACAGAAAAATACCAAACAGATCAAAATCAATAGGATAAAAAAAAATGGTACACATGCATGAAAGATGCATGATCATGTGACATGCAAGAATAAAAACATCATGGGCTCATCCCAATCCAATCCAACCATTACACATCATTTCAACATAATAGACACACATCTAAAATGCATGAATCATTGGTAAAAATGCAAATGTGATGCTGGTGTCTCATAAAAGAGAAACCTTGGACCTTCTACAAAGCCCGTTCAAGGGGTGTTTTGACAATCACCCCATGATGATGGTGTCTCATAAAAGAGAGACGAGAGTTCATCTTTAGACACAATCCTAAGGCGATCATTGCTAGGGTAGTCAAAATGCGCTACCCTCAGTACGTGCAGCACCTCAGATATAAGTTTCGGAGTGACTACAATGCGCATACCTCGAACGCGAGTGTCAAAATATGGTACAGAATAATTAAATCCCCGCATGTTAGAGTAAAACTCCTGTATGATCACGAAAGAACAGGTGACCAGGATGCCACAAAGCGATTGCCAAACCTTATTGTGGATGACAGTGGGGAGGTCAGTATCGGAAAAGTCCGATAGGATGACTTGGCGTTCCAAATGAATGCCGCGTCGGGAAAAGATCTCTGAGAAGTCCGTACAGGCCTTCTCATTAGGGAACCGAAGGTGAAAGGGGGTAGAATCAGAAGTAAATTCCCTTGGATCGAAGAATGCTCTAAGACGGAGTAGACTTCCATTTATGTGCCGCAAAGCAACTAACCGAAAGAAAGAGAGAGAAGAAGGGACAAACAGAAAAGTACCAAACAGAACAAAATCAATAGAATTTAAAAAAAAATGGTACACACGCATGAAAGATGCATGATCATGTGACATGCAAGAATAAAAACATCATGGGCTCAGCCCAATCCAATCCTACCAGTAAACATCATGGGCTCAGCCCAATCCAATCCTACCAGTAAACACACATCTAAAATGCGTGAATCACTAGTAAAAATGCAAACATGATGCAGGGTTTTAATAGAAGAGAGACCTCGAACCTTCTACAAAGCACAAGCAAGGGGTGTTTTGCCAATCACCCCAAGATGAAGGTGTCTCACAGAAGAGAGACGAGCGTTCATCTTTAGACACAGTCCTAAGATAATCATAGCTAGAGTGGTCAGAATGCGTTACCTTCAGTACGTGCAGCGCCTCGGATATAAGATTTGGAGTGACTACAATGTGCGTACCTCGAACGCGAGTGACAAAATAGGGTACAGAATAATTAAATCCGTGCATGTTGGAGTAAAACTCTTGTATGATCACGAAGGAACAAGAGACCGGGATGCCACAAAGTGACTCCCAAACCTTACTGTGGATGATAGTGGGCAGGTCAGTATCCGAAATGTCAATAGGATGACTTGGCGTTCCGTACAGGCCTTTCCTTCTTGGAATTGAATGTGAAAGGGGGTAGAATCATAAGAAAATGCCCCCGGAACGAAGAAGGCTCTGAGACGGAGCAGACTTACATGTAGGTGCCGTAGAGCAACTAACCGAAAGAAAAAGAGAGAGGAAGGGACAAACAGAAAAGTACCAAACAGATCAAAATCGATAAGATAGAAAAAAAAATGGCACACATGCTTGAAAGATGCACGATTATGTGACATGCAAGAATAAAAACATCATGGGCTCAGCCCAATCCAATCCTACCAGCACACATCATTTCATCATAGTAAACACACATCTAAAATGCATGAATCATTGGTAAAAATGCAAATGTGATGCAGGTGTCTCATAGAAGAGAGACCTCAGGCCTTCTACAAAGCTCGAGCAAGGGGTGTATTGACAATCACCCCAAGGTGAAGGTGTCTCTTAGAAGAGAGACAAAAGTTCATCTTTACACACTATCCTAAGACGATCATAGCTAGGGTAGTCTGAATGCGCTACCCTTAGTACGTGTAGCGCCTCAGATATAAGATTCGAAGTGACTACAATGCACATGCCTCAAACGTGAGTGACAAAATAAAGTACAGAATAATTAAATCCGTGCACGTTGGAGCAAAACTCCTGTATGATCACGAAAGAACAAGTGACCAGGATGCCACAAAGACTGCCAAACCTTACTGTAGATGACAGTAGGGAGGTTAGTATCGGAAAAGTCCGATAGGATGACTTGGCATTCCAAATGAATGCCACATCGGGAAAAGATCCCTGAGAAGTTCGTACAGGCCTTCTCACTAGGGAACCGAAGGTGAAAAGGGGTAGAATCAGAAGTAAATGCCCTCGGAACGAAGAATACTCTTGACAGTGCACGCTTACATTTACGTGCCGCAAAGCAACTAACCGAAAGAAAAAGAGAGAAGAATGGCCAAACAGAAAAGTACCAAACAGAACAAAATCAATAGGATAGAAAAAAAAAATGATACACATGCATTAAAGATGCAGGATCATGTGACATGCAAGAATAACAACATCATGGGCTCAGCCCAATCCAATCCTACCAGTATACATCATTTCAACATTGTAAACACACATCTAAAATGCATGAATCATTGGTAAAAATGCAAATATGATGCAAGTGTCTCATACAAGAGAGACATAGGGCCTTCTACAAAACCCGAGCAATGGGTGTTTTGACAATCACCCCAAGATGAAGGTGTCTCATGGAAGAGACACAAGAGTTCATCTTTACAAACAATCCTAAGACGATCATAGCTAGGGTAGTCTGAATGCGCTACCCTCAGTACATGTAGCACCTCGGATATAAGATTCGGAGTGACTACAATGCGCATACCTCAAACGCGAGTGACAAAATAAGGTACAGAATAATCAAATCCGTACATGTTAGAGTAAAACTCATGTATGATCACGAAGGAACAAGTGACCGGGATGCCACAAAGTGACTCCCAAACCCTACTGTGGATGATAATGGAGGGGTCAGTATCCGAAAAGTCCGATAGGATGACTCAGCGTTCCAAATGACTGCCACATCGAGGAAAGATCTCTGAGAAGTCCGTACAGGCCTTCTCATTAGGGAACCGAAGGTTAAAGGGGGTAGAATCTGAAGTAAATGCCCTTGGAACGAAGAATGCTCTAAGACGGAGTAGACTTACATTTAAGTGCTGCAAAGCAACTAACCGAAAGAAAGAGAGAGAAGAAGGGACAAACAGAAAAGTACCAAACAGAACAAAATCAATAGGATAGAAAAAAAATGGCATATATGCGTGAAAGATGCATGATCGTGTGACATACAAGAATAAAAACATCATGGGCTCAGCCCAATCCAATCCTAATAATTTACATCATTTCAACATATTAAACACACATCTAAAATGCGTGAATCATCGGTAAAAATGCAAATGTGATGAAGGTTTCTAATAGAAGAGAGACCTCGGACCTTCTACAAAGCCTAAGCAAGGGGTGTTTTGACAATCACCCCAAGATGAAAATGTCTCGTAGAGGAGAGACAAGAGTTCATCTTTAGACACAATCCTAAGACGATCACAGCTAGGGTAGTTAGAATGTGCTACCCTTCGTACGTGTAGCACCTCGGATATAAGATTCGGAGTGACTACAATGCGCATACCTCGAACGCGAGTGACAAAATAAGGTACAGAATAATCAAATCCATGCATGTTGGAGTAAAACTCCTGTATAATCACGAAGGAACAAGTGACCACGATGCCACAAAGTGACTCCCAAACCTTACTGTGGATGATAGTGGGGAGGTCAGTATTCGCAAAGTCCGATAGGTTGACTTGGCATTCCAAATGAATGCCGGGTCGGGAAAAGATCCCTGAGAAGTCCGTACTGGCCATCTCATCAGGGAACCGAGGGTGAAAGGCTGTAGAATCAGAAGTAAATGCCCTTGGAACGAAGAATGCTCTGAAACGAAGCAGACTTACATTTAGGTGCCGCAAAGCAACTAACCGAAAGAAAGAGAGAGAAGAATGGACAAACAGAAAAGTACCAAACAAAAAAAAATCAATAGGATAGAAAAAAAATGGCACACATGCATGAAAGATGAATGATCATGTGACATGCAAGAATAAAAACATCATGGGCTCAGCCCAATCCAATCCTACTAGTATACATCATTTCAACATAGTAAACACACATCTAAAATGCGTGAATCATCGGTAAAAATGCAAATGTGATGAATGTTTCTAATAAAAGAGAGACCTCAGACCTTCTACAAAGCCTGAGCAAGGGGTGTTTTGACAATCACCCCAAGATGAAGGTGTCTCGTAGAGGAGAGACGAGAGTTCATCTTTAGACACAATCCTAAGACGATCGCAGCTAGGGTAGTCAGAATGCAGTACCCTCAGTACGTGTAGCACCTCGAATATAAGATTCGGAGTGACTACAATACACATACCTCGAAAGCAAGTGACAAAATAAGGTACAGAATAATCAAATCCGTGCATGTTGGAGTAAAACTCCTGTATGATCACGAAGTAACAAGTGACCGCGATGCCACAAAGTGACTCCCAAACTTTACTGTGGATGATAGTGGGGAGGTCAGTATTCGAAAAGTCCGATAGGATGACTTGGCATTCCAAATGAATGCCGGGTCGGGAAAAGATCCCTGAGAAGTCCGTACTGGCCATCTCATCAGGGAACCGAAGGTGAAAGGCTGTAGAATCAGAAGTAAATGCCCCCGGAACGAAGAATGCTCTGAAACGAAGCAGACTTACATTTAGGTGCCGCAAAGCAACTAACCGAAAGAAAGAGAGAGAAGAATGGACAAACAGAAAAGTACCAAACAAAACAAAATCAATAGGATAGAAAAAAAAATGGTACACATGCATGAAAGATGCATGATCATGTGACATGCAAGAATAAAAACATCATGGGCTCAGCCCATTCCAATCCTACATGTACACATCATTTCAACATAGTAAACACACGTCTAAAATGCATAAATCATTGGTAAAAATGCAAATGTGATGCTGGTGTCTCACAGAAGAGAAACCTCGGACCTTCTACAAAGCCCGATCAAGGGGTGTTTTGACAATCACCCCAAGATGAAGGTTTCTCATAGAAGAGAGACGAGAATTCGTCTTTAGACACAGTCCTAAGACGATCACAGGCAAGGCAGTCAGAATGCGCTACCATCAGTATGTGCAGCACCACGGATATAAGATTCAGAGTGACTATGATGCGCATACCTCGAACGCAAATGACAAAATAAGGTACAGAATAATCAAATCCTTGCATGTTAGAGTAAAACTCTTGTATGATAACGAAGGAACAAGTGACTGGGATGCCACAAAGTGACTCCCAACCCTTACTGTGGATGATAGTGGTGTGGTCAGTATCTGAGCATGTTGGGAAATCATCATGTCTGTATCGCATACAAAACATACGCAGCGGAAAATAAACGGATCTACTTCATTCGCAATTGATAACATGCACTATGTAGGTTTCAGAATATAAGAACAAGAGAGTGTACCTTGATGCGGTGAACTTCAAAACCGAATGAAGAAGTACTCGAGAATACTTTCAATCTTCACTCCAATTCCACTCGATGCCCAAGATGTGTGGTTTCTCAATCAGTTCTATGTTTCTAGAGAGAATATTTTATTATCATGATTATGATTATTCAACATACAAACCATTTTATTCTATATAAAATTCTGTATGTTTCTCTCCACATAACTGATTATCTAATTGGGCTAGCCTTTTGGGCCTTCCCAATTAGGCTATAGTGTATGGCTTGGAGTGGGACCAAAAGGGAACAAATAAGACACTAGCTCCAATGGGCCTTGGGCTTTTCTGTCAACTCTTGACAAGTCCAAAGTTACCATTAATTATATTTAATACCACTATACAAATATAATTGCACTTTAGACCTCATTAATAAATTATATCCCAAGACTTTATTATACATGCAACCCCTTCATAAAATATTCGTAGTAACACAAAGTCATAAATATAGACTGCCACTTTGTGAATTACTACATCTTAATCCTTGAGTACCCGGTTTAATCCTTATGAATTATTCACCATATATTTATGAAATCCAATTTCATAAATATATACTTTAGTCTTACTAAAGTGGTTAGGCCTAACTCTCTGAATAACTGTACCCATTAAACTTATCTCAAGGGAATATTTTATATCTCCGTTAAGAGACTATGAATTCCATCTTGAGAATATATGTTCCCTCAACACTAAATGTGGCTGCCCAACATACTGAGGTTTTGACCGTTACTTTAGATCTCACTCCTGATATATTAAAGCAACCTACATTTCATGATCAGGTCCATTATTCTCTCAGGATTAAGAGGTCATGTGAATACAAGTCGTGAGATTTATTATTCAATTGACAGTCGTTAGGAGAATAATAAATCTCACAGCGGTCCAGTTCAATATGTCTTAACTCTTAAAACATATCAACATATTAACTAGAAATCACCATTTCCATGATCAAGACAAATCATCGTAGTTAATATGTTATAGTCTTCGCAGATGAAATGCCCAATTTCATCACCGACTACGAACCAAAATTCTGAGTTTACAAAGAACTTGTGATTTACATCTTCTGTGACTTTTCACATAAATCACATACTATGCATCTCATGGACTATTTGATAATGTCCGAATATTCATGTTACCATTATTTTAGATAAGAATAAAACAACTTTATTAAACATAATATTAAGTCATACATCATTTCTCAAATAATGTCATACATAATATTATATATAGCATCATACAATAGGATTTAAGGGCACATATCCTAACAGAGCAGTCCGATAGGACGCCTTGGCGTTCCAAATGAATGACGGGTCGGGAAAAGATCCCTGAGAAGTCCGTACAGGCCATCTCATCAGGGAACCGAAGGTGAAAGGCAGTAGAATCAGAAGTAAATGCCCTTGAAACGAAGAATGCTCTGAAACGGAGCAGACTTACATTTAGGTGCTGCAAAGCAACTAACCGAAAGAAAGAGAGAGAAGAATGGACAAACAGAAAAGTACCAAACAAAACAAAAGCAATAGGATAGAAAAAAATGGTACACATGCATGAAAGATGAATGATCATGTGACATGCAAGAATAAAAACATCACGGGCTCAGCCCAATCCAACCCTACCTGTACACATCAATTCAACATAGTAAACACAAATCTAAAATGCATGAATCATTGGTAAAAATGCAAATGTGATGCAGGTTTCTAACAAAAGAGAGGCCCCGTACCTTCTACAAAGCCCGAGCAAGGGGTGTTTTAACAATCACCCCAAGATGAAGGTGTCTCATAAAAGAGAGACGAGAGTTCCTCTTTAGACACAATCCTAAGACGATCGCAGCTAAGGTAGTCAGTATGCGCTACCCTCAGTATGTGTAGCACCTCTGAAATAAGATTTGGAGTGACTGTAATGCGCATACCTCGAACGCGAGTGACAAAATGAGGTACAGAATAATCAAATCCTTGCATGTTGGAGTAAAACCCCTGTATGATAACGAAGGAAAAAGTGACCGGGATGCCACAAAGTGACTCCCAACCCTTACTGTGGATGATAGTGGGGTGGTCAATATCTGAACAGTTCGATAGGATGACTTGGCGTTCCAAATGAATGCCGCGTCTGGAAAAGATCCCTGAGAAGTCTGCACAGGCCTTCTTATCTTGGAATCAAATGTGAAAGGGGGTAGAATCAGAAGCAAGTGCCCCCAGTACAAAGAAGGTCCGAGACGGAGCAGACTTACATTTAGGTGCCATAAAGCAACTAACCGAAAGAAAGAGAGAGAGGAAGGGACAAACGGAAAAGGACCAAATAGAGCAAAATCAATAACATAGAAAAAAAAATGGTACACAAGCATGAAAGATGAATGATCAGGTGACATGCAAGAATAAAAACATCATGGGCTCAGCCCAATCCAATCCTACCTGTACACATCATTTCAACATAGTAAACACAAATCTAAAATTGCCCTTGAATCATTGGTAAAATTGCAAATGTGATGCTGGTGTCTCATAGAAGAGAAACCTCGGACCTTCTACAAAGCCCGAGCAATGGGTGTTTTGACAATCACCCCAAGATGAAGGTGTCACATAGTAGAGAGACGAGAGTTCATCTTTAGACACAGTCCTAAGACGATCGCTACCGTGGAAGTCAGAATGCGCTACCCTCAAGACGTGTAACACCTCTGATATAAGTTTCAGAGTGACTACAATGCACATACCTCGAACGCGAGTGACAAAATAATATACAGTATAATCAAATTCGTGCATGTTGGAGTAGAACTCCTGTATAATCACGAAAGAACAAGTGACCAGGATGCCACAAAGTGACTCCTAAACCTTACTGTAGATGACAGTGGGGAGATCAGTATCGGAAAAGTTCGATAGGATGACTTGGCGTTCCAAATGAATGCCACGTTTGCAAAAGATCTCTGAGAAGTCCGTACAGGGCTTCTAATCATATAATCGAATGTGAAAGGTGTAGACTCAGAATCAAATGCCCCCGGAACGAAGAAGGTTCCGAGACGGGGCGGGCTTACATTTAGGTGCCGTAGAACAACTAACCGAAAGAAAGAGAGAAAGGAAGAGACAAACAGAAAAGTACCAAACAGATCAAAATCAATAAGATAGAAAAAAAAAAATGGTACACATGCATGAAAGATGCATAATCATGTTACATGCAAGAATAAAAACATCATAGGCTCAGCCCAATCCAATCCTACCAGTGCACATCATTTCAACATAGTAAACACACATCCAAAATGTGTGAATCATTGGGAAAAATGCAAATGTGATGCAGGTTTCTAATAGAAGGCTGGCCTCGAATCTTCTATAAAGCCAGAGTACGGGGTGTTTTGACAATCACCCCAAGATGAAGGTGTCTCAAAGAAGAGAGATGAGGGTTCATTTTTAGACACAATCCAAAGACGATCACAGCTAGGGTAGTCAGAATGTGCTACCCTCAGTATGTGTAGCACCTCTGATA
This sequence comes from Lithocarpus polystachyus, assembly GCA_033629205.1. Classification (NCBI taxonomy): domain Eukaryota; kingdom Viridiplantae; phylum Streptophyta; class Magnoliopsida; order Fagales; family Fagaceae; genus Lithocarpus; species Lithocarpus polystachyus. Next base: position 44,077,028 of record CM066166.1, read on the forward strand.
AGGTACAGAATAATCAAATCCTTGCATGTTAGAGTAAATCTCCTATATGATAACGAAGGAACAAGTGACCGGGATGCCACAAAGTGACTCCCAAACCTTACTGTAGATGACAATGGGGAGGTCAGTATCGGAATAGTCCGATAGGATGACTTGGCGTTCCAAATGAATGCCACGTCGGGAAAAGATACCTGAGAAGTCCGTACAGGGCTTCTAATCATAGAATTGAATGTGAAAGGGGGTAGACTCAGAATCAAATGCCCCCGGAACGAAGAAGGTTCCGAGACGGAGCAGGCTTACATTTAGGTGCCGTAGAACAATTAACCGAAAGAATGAGAGAGAGGAAGGGACAAACGGAAAAGTACCAAACAAATCAAAATCAATAAGATAGAAAAAAAAATGGTAGACATGCATGAAAGATTCGTGATCATGTGACATGCATGGATAAAAACATCACGGGCTCAGCCCAATCGAATCCTACCTGTACACATCATTTTAACATAGTAAACACACATCCAAAATACGTGAATCATTGTCAAAAATGCAAATGTGATGCAAGTTTATCATAGAAGAGAGACCTAGGACCATCTACAAGGCCTGAGCAAGGGGTGTTTTGACAATCTCCCCAAGATGAAGGTGTCTCGTAGAAGAGAGACAAGAGTTCATCTTTAGGCACAATCCGAAGACGATTGCCGCTAGGGTAGTCAGAATGCGCTACGCTCAGTACGTGTAGCACCTCATATATAAGATTCGGAGTGACTACAATGCGCATACCTCGGACGCTAGTGACAAAATAAGGTATAAAATAATCAAATTCGTGTATGTTGGAGTAAAACTCTTGTATGATAACGAAGGAACAAGTGACCGGGATGCCACAAAGTGACTCCCAACCCTTAATGTGGATGATAGTGGGGTGGTCAGTATCTGAAAAGTCCGATAGGACGACTTGGCGTTCCAAATGAATGCCGCGTCGAGAAAAGATATCTGAAAAGTCCGTACAGGCCTTCTTATCATGGAACCGAATGTGAAAGGGGGTAGAATTAGAAGTAAATGCCCTCGTAACGAAGAGGGTGCCGTAGACCAACTAACCGAAAGAAAGAGAGAAAGAAAGGGACAAACAGAAAAGTACCAAACAGATTAAAATCAATAAGATAGAAAAAAAAAAATGGTACACATGCATGAAAGATGCATAATCATGTTACATGCAAGAATAAAAACATCATGGGCTCAGCCCAATCCAATCCTACCAGTACACATCATTTCAACATAGTAAACACACATCTAAAATGCGTGAATCATTGGGAAAAATGCAAATGTGATGCAGGTTTCTAATAGAAGACAGGCCTCGAATCTTCTACAAAGCCAGAGCAAGGGGTGTTTTGACAATCACCCCATGATGAAGGTGTCCCAAAGAAGAGAGATGAGGGTTCATTTTTAGACACAATCCAATGACGATCACAGCTAGGGTAGTCAGAATGTGCTACCCTCAGTACGTGTAGCACCTCTGATATAAGATTTGGGGTGACAACAATGCGCATATCTCAAACGCGAGTGACAAAATAAGGTACAGAATAATCAAATCCTTGCATGTTGGAGTAAATCTCCTGTATGATAACGAAGGAACAAGTGACCGGGACGCCACAAAGTGACTCCCAACCCTTACTGTGGATGATGGTTGGGTGGTCAGTATCAGAACAGTACCAAACAAATCAAAATCAATAAGATAGAAAAAAAAATTGGTAGACATGCATGAAAGATGCATGATCACGTGACATGCATGAATAAAAACATCATGGGCTCAGCCCAATCCAATCCTACATGTACACATCATTTTAACGTAGTAAACACACATCCAAAATACGTGAATCATTGTTAAAAATGCAAATGTGATGCAAGTTTCTCATAGAAGAGAGACCTAGGACCTTGTACAAAGCCTGTGCAAGGGGTGTTTTGACAATCTCCCTAAGATGAAGGTGTCTCGTAGAAGAGAGACGAGAGTTCATCTTTGGGCACAATCCGAAGACGATAGCCTCTAGGGTAGTCAGAATGCGCTACGCTCAGTACGTATAGCACCTCATATATAAGATTCGGAGTGACTACAATGTGCATACCTCAAATGCTAGTGACAAAATAAGGTAGAAAATAATCAAATTTGAGCATGTTGGAGTAAAACTCTTGTATGATAACGAAGGAACAAGTGACCGGGATGCCACAAAGTGACTCCCAACCCTTAATGTGGATGATAGTGGGGTGGTCAGTATCTGAAAAGTCCGATAGGACAACTTGGTGTTCCAAATGAATGCCGGGTCGGGAAAACACACGTCTTAAATACCTGTACACATCCAAATGAATACCTGTACACATCATTTTAACGTAGTAAACACACATCCAAAATACGTGAATCATTGTTAATAATGCAAATGTGATGCAAGTTTCTCATAGAAGAGAGACCTAGGACCTTCTACAATCCAAAGACGATCACAGCTAGGGTAGTCAGAATGCGCTACCCTCAGTACGTGTAGCACCTCTAATATAAGATTTGGGGTGACTACAATGCGCATACCCCAGACGCGAGTGACAAAATAAGGTACAGAATAATCAAATCCTTGCATGTTGGAGTAAATCTCCTGTATGATAACGAAGGAACAAGTGACCGGGATGCCACAAAGTGACTCCCAACCCTTACTCTGGATGATAGTGGGGTGGTCAGTATCAGAACAGTCCGATCCCGACTTGGCGTTCCAAATGAATTTCGCGTCGGGAAAAGATATCTGAGAAGTCCGTACAGGCCTTCTCATCATGGAACTGAATGTGAAAGGAATCAGAAGCAGATGCCCCCGTAAGGAAGAGGGTTCCAAGACGGAGCAAACTTACATTTAGGTGCCGCAGAGCAACTAACCGAAAGAAAGAGAGAAAGGAAGGGACAAACAGAAAAGTACCAAATAGATCAAAATCAATAAGATAGAAAAAAAAATGGTACACAAGCATGAAAGATGCACGATCATGTGACATGCAAGAATAAAAACATCATGGGCTCAGCCAAATCCAATCCTACCAGTGCCCATCATTTCAACATAGTAAACACATCTAAAATGCATGAATCATTGGTAAAAATGCAAATGTGATGTAGGTTTCTAATAGAAGACAAGCCTCGAACCTTCTACAAAGCTAGAGCAATGGGTGTTTTGACAATCACCCCAAGATGAAGGTGTCTCATCGAAGAGAGACGAGAGTTCATCTTTAGACAAGATACTAAGACGATCACAACTGTGTAGTCAGAATGCGCTACCCTCAGTACCTGTAGCACCTCTGATATAAGATTTCGGGAGACTATAATGCACATACCTCGAATGCGAGTGACAAAATAAGGTATAGAATAATCAAATCCTTGCATGTTGGAGTAAAATTCCTGTATAATAACAAAGGAACAAGTGACTGGGACACCACAAACTGACTTCTAACCCTTACTGTGGATAATAGTGGGGTGGTGAGTATCTAAAAAGTCCGAAAGGATGACTTGGCGTTCCAAATGAATGCCGCTTCGGGAAAAGATATCTAAGAAGTTCGTACAGGCCTTCTCATCATGGAACCGAATGTGAAAGGGGGTAGAGTCAGAAGCAAATGCCCCTGGAACGAAGAGGGTTCCGAGACGGAGCAGACTTACATTTAGGTGCCGTAGAGCGACAAACCGAAAGAAAGAGAAAGAGGAAGGGACAAATGGAAAAGGACCAAATAGAGCAAAATCAATAAGATAGAAAAAAATGATACACGTGCATGAAAGATGCACGTCATGTGACATGCAAGAATAAAAACATCATGGGCTCAGCCCAATCAAATCCTACCAGTGCCCATCTTTTCAACATAGTAAACACACATCTAAAATGCATGAATCATTGGTAAAAATGCAAATGTGATGCAAGTGTCACATAGAAGAGAAACCTCGGACCTTCTACAATGCCCGAGCAAGGGGTGTTTTGGCAATCACCCCAAGATGAAGGTGTCTCATAGAAGAGAGACGAGAGTTCATCTTTAGACACAGTCCTAAGACGATCGCTGCCATGGAAGTCAGAATGCGCTACCCTCAGTATGTGCAGCACCTCGGATATAAGATTCGGAGTGACTACAATGCGCATACCTCGAATGCGAGTGACAAAATAATGTACAGAATAATCAAATTCGTGCATGTTGGAGTAAAACTCCTGTATAAGCACGAATGAACAATTGACCAGGATGCCACAAAGTGACTCCCAAACCTTACTGTAGATGACAGTGGGGAGGTCAGTATCGAAAAAGTCTGAAAGGAAAACTTGGCATTCCAAATGAATGCTGCATCGGGAAAAGATCCCTGAGAAGTCCATACAGGCCTTCTAATCATAGAATCGAATGTGAAAGGGGGTAGAATCAGAATCAAATGCCCCCGGAACGAAGAAGGTTCCGAGACGGGGCGGGCTTACATTTAGGTGCCGTAGAACAACTAACCGAAAGAATGAGAGAGAGGAAGGGACAAACAGAAAAGTACCAAACAGATCAAAATCAATAAGATTGAAAAAAAAATGGTACACATGCATGAAAGATGCATGATCATGTGACATGCAAGAATAAAAACATCATGGGCTCAGCCCAATCCAATCCTACCTGTACACATCATTTTAACGTAGTAGACACACATCCAAAATGCATGAGTCATTTGTAAAAATGCAAATGTGATGTAGGTGTCTCATAGAAGAGAGACCTTGGACCCTCTACACAGGGTGTTTTTACAATCCCCACAAGATGCTGGTGTCTCATAGAAGAGAGACGACAGTTCGTCTTTAGACACAATCCTAAGACGATCACTGCCAGGGTAGTCAGAATGCGCTACCCTCAGTATATGTAGCACCTCGGATATAAGATTCGGATTGACTACAATGCGCATCCCCCGAACGGGAGTGACAAAATTAGTTACAGAATAATCAGATTTGGGCATGTTGGAGTAAAACTCCTGTATGATCACGAAAGTACAAGTGACCAGGATGCCACAAAGTGACTCCCAAACCTTACTATAGATGATAGTAGGGAGGTCAATATCGAAAAAGTCCGATAGGATGACTTGGCGTTCCAAATGAATGCCGCGTCGGGAAAGATCCCTGAGAAGTCCGTACAGGCCTTCTCATCATGGAATCGAATGTGAAAGTGGGTAGAATCAGAAGTAAATGCCCTCAGAACGAAGAACGTTCTAAGATGAAGCAGTCTTACATTTAGGTGCCGTAGAGCAACTAACTGAAAGAAAGAGAGAGAGGAAGGGAAAAACAGAAACATACCAAACAGACTTACATTTAGGTGCCGTAGAGCAGCTAACAGAAAGAAAGATAGAGAAAAGGGGACAAACAGATCAAAATCAATAAGATAGAAAAAAAAATGGTACACATGCATGAAAGATGCATGATCATGTGACATGCAAGAATAAAAACATCATGGGCTCAGCCTAGTCCAATCCTACCAGTACACATCATCTAAACATAATAAACACACATCTGAAATGCATGAATCATTAGTAAAATCCGTGCATGTTGGAGTAAAACACCTGTATGATCACGAAAGAACAAGTGACCACGACGCCACAAAGTGACTCCCAAACCTTACTGTAGATAACATTAAGGAGGTCAGTATCAGTAGTCATTTGACGTTCCAAATGACAACCGCATTGGGAAAAGATCCTTGAGAAGTCCATAAAAAGAAGTTTCCGAGACGGAGCAGATTTACAGTTAGGAGCAGTAGAGCAACTAACCGAAAGAAAGAGAGAGAGAGGAAGGGACAAACAGAAAAGTACCAAACAGATCCAAATCAATAACATAGAAAAAAAAATGGTACACATGCATGAAAGATGCATGATCATGTGACATGCAAGAATAAAAACATCATTGGCTCAGCCCAATCCAATCCAAGCAATACACATCATTTCAACATAGTAAACACACGTCTAAAATGCGTGAATCATTGGTAAAAATGCAAATGTGATGTAGGTTTCAAATAGAAGAGAGACCTCGGACCTTCTACAAAGGCCGAGCAAGGGGTGTTTTGACAATCACCCCAAGATGATGGTGTCTCACAGAAGAGAGACGAGAGTTTGTCTTTAGACACAATCCGAAGGTGATCGCAGCTAGGGTAGTTAGAATGCGCTACCCTCAGTACGTGTTGCACCTCATATATAGGATTCGGAGTGACTACAATGCGCATACCTCGAACGCTAGTGACAAATAAGATACAAAATAATCAAATTTGTGCATGTTGGAGTAAAATTCCTGTATGATAACGAAGAAACAAGTGACCGGGATGCCACAAAGTGACTCCCAATCCTTAATGTGGATGATAGTGGGGTGGTCAGTATCAGAACAGTCCGATAGGCTGACTTGGCATTCTAAATAAATGCCGCGTCGGGAAAAGATATTTGAGAAGTCCGTACAGGCCTTCTCATCATGGAACCGAATGTGAAAGGGGTATAATCAGAAGCAAATGCCCCCGGAACGAAGAGGGTTCCGAGATGGAGCAGACTTACATTTAGGTGCCGTAGTTCAACTACCCGAAAGAAAGAGAGAGAGGAAGGGACAAAGAGGGAAGTACCAAACAGAGCAAAATCAATAAGATAGAAAAAAAAATGGTACAGATGCATGAAAGATGCACGATCATGTGACATGCAAGAATAAAAACATCATGGGCTCAGCCCAATCCAATCCAACCTGTACACATCATCACAACATTGTAAACACACATCTAAAATGCATGAATCATTGGTAAAAATGCAAATGTGATGCTGGTGTCTCATAGAAGAGAAACCTCGGACCTTCTACAAAGCCCGAGCAAGGGGTGTTTTGACAATCACCCCAAGATGAAGGTGTCACATAGAAGTCTGAATGCGCTACCCTCAGTACGTGTAGCACCTCTGATATAAGTTTCGGAGTGACTACAATGCGTATACCTAGAACGCGAGTGACAAAGAAATGTACAGAATAATCAAAATTCGTGCATGTTGGAGTAAAACTCCTATTTATTCATGAAAGAACAAGTGACCAGGATGCCAGAAAGTGACTCCCAAACCTTACTGTAGATGACAGTGGGGAGGTCAGTATCAGAAAAGTCCGATAGGGTGACTTGGCGTTCCAAATGAATGCCAAGTCGGGAAAAGATCCCTGAGAAGTCCGTACAGGGCTTCTAATCATAGAATCGAATGTGAAAGGGGGTAGACTCAAAATTAAATGCCCCCGAAACGAAGAAGGTTCCGAGACGAGGCGGGCTTTCATTTAGGTGCCATAGAACAACTAACCGAAAGAATGAGAGAGAGGAAGGGACAAACAGAAAAGTACCAAACAGATCAACATCAATAAGATAGGAAAAAAATGGTACACATGCATGAAAGATGCATGATCATGTGACATGCATGAATAAAAACATCATGGGCTCAGCCCAATCTAATCCTACCTGTACACATCATTTTAACGTAGTAAACACACATCCAAAATACGTGAATCATTGTTAAAAATGCAAATGTGATGCAAGTTTCTCATAGAAGAGAGACCTAGGACCTTCTACAAAGCCTGAGCAACGGGTGTTTTGACAATCTCCCTAAGATGAAGGTGTCTCACAGAAGAAAGACGAGAGTTCATCTTTAGGCGCAATCCGAAGACGATCGCAGCTAGGGTAGTAAGAATGTGCTACCCTCAGTACGTGTAGCACCTCATATATAAGATTCGGAATGACTACAATGCGCATACCTCGAACGCTAGTGACAGAATAAGGTACAAAATAATCAAATTCGTGCATGTTGGAGTAAAACTCCCATATAACCACAAAAGAACAAGTGACCGGGATGCTACAAAGTGACTCCCAAACCTTACAATAGATGACAGTGGGGAGGTCAGTATCGAAAAATTCCGATAGGAAGACTTGGCGTTCCAAATGAATACCGCGTCGGGAAAAGATATCTGAGAAGTACGTACAGGCCTTCTCGTCTTGGAATCGAATGTGAATGGGGGTAGAATCAGAAGCAAATGTCCCCGTAACGAAGAGGGTTCCGAGACGGAGCAAAATTACATTTAGGTTCCGTAGAGCAACTAACCGAAAGAAAGAGAGAAAGGAAGGGACAAACAGAAAAGTACCAAATAGAGCAAAATCAATAAGATAGAAAAAAAATGGTACACATGCTTGAAAGATGCACGATCATGTGACATGCAAGAATAAAAACATCATGGGCTCAGCCCAATCCAATCCTACCTGTACACATCATCTCAACATAGCAAACACACATCTAAAATGCATGAATCCTTGGAAAAAATGCAAATATGATGCTGGTGTCTCATAGAAGAGAAACCTTGGACCTTCTACAGAGCCCGAGCAAGGGGTGTTTTAACAATCACCCCAAGATGAAGATGTCACATAGAAGAGAGACGAGAGTTCATCTTCAGACACAGTCCTAAGATGGTTGCTGCCATGGAAGTCAGAATGCGCTACCCTCAGTACGTGTAGCACCTCTGATATAAGTTTCGGAGTGACTACAATGCGTATACCTCGAACGCGAGTGACAAAAAAATGTACAGAATAATCAAATTCGTGCATGTTGGAGTAAAACTCCTGTATATTCACGAAAGAACAAGTGACCAGGATGCCAGAAAGTGACTCCCAAACCTTACTATAGATGACAGTGGGGAGGTCAGTATTAGAAAATTTCGATAGGGTGACTTGGCATTCCAAATGAATGCCACGTCGGGAAAAGATCCCTGAGAAGTCCGTACAGGGCTTCTAATCATAGAATCGAATGTGAAAGGGGGTAGACTCAGAATCAAATGCCCCCGGAACGAAGAAGGTTCCGAGACGAGGCGGGCTTACATTTAGGTGCCGTAGAATAACTAACCGAAAGAATGAGAGAGAGGAAGGGAAAAACAGAAAAGTACCAAACAGATCAAAATCAATAAGATAGAAAAAAAAATGGTACATATGCATGAAAGATGCATGATCATGTGACATGCATGAATAAAAACATCATGGGCTTTGTCCAATCCAATCCTACCTGTACACATCATTTTAACGTAGTAAACACACATCCAAAATACGTGAATCATTGTTAAAAATGCAAATGTGATGCAAGTTTCTCATAGAAGAGAGACCTAGGACCTTCTACAAAGCCTGAGCAAGGGGTGTTTTGACAATCACCCCAAGATGAAGGTATCTCATAGAAGAGAGACGAGAGTTCATCTATAGGTGCAATCCGAAGACGACTGCAGCTAGGGTAGTAAGAATGCGCTACCCTCAGTAGTACGTGTAGCACCTCATATATAAGATTCAGAGTGACTACAATGCGCATACCTCGAACGCTAGTGACAGAATAAGGTACAAAATAATCAAATTCGTGCATGTTGGAGTAAAACTCCTGTATAACCACGAAAGAACAAGTGACCGGGATGCCACAAAGTGACTCCCAAACCTTACTATAGATGACAGTGGGGAGGTCAGTATCGGAAAAGTCGGATAGGAAGACTTGGCGTTCCAAATGAATACCGCGTCGGGAAAAGATATCTAAGAAGTCCGTACAGGCCTTCTCGTCATGGAACCGAAAGTGAAAGGGGGTAGAATCAGAAACGAATGTCCCCGTAACGAAGAGGGTTCCGAGACGGAGCAAACTTTCATTTAGGTGCCGTAGAGCAACTAATCGAAAGAAAGAGAGAATGGAAGGGACAAACAGAAAAGTACCAAACAGATCAAAATCAATAAGATAGGAAAAAAAATGGTACGCATGATTGAAAGATGCATGTTCATATGACATGCACGAATAAAAACATTATGGGCTCAGCCAAATCCAATCCTACCAGTACACATCATTTCAACATAGTAAACACACATCTAAAATGCATGAATCATTGGTAAAAATGTAAATGTGATGTAGGTGTCTCATAGAAGAGAAACCTCGGACCTTCTACAAAGCCCGAGAAAGGGGTGTTTTGACAATCACCCCAAGATGAAGGTGTCTTATAGAAGAGAGACGAGAGTTCATCTTTAGACACAGTCCTAAGATGATCGCTGCCATGGAAGTCGGAATGCGCTACCCTCAGTATGTGCAGCACCTCGGATATAAGTTTTGGAGTGACTACAATGCGCATACCTTGAACTCGAGTGACAAAATAATGTACAGAATAATCAAATTCGTGCATGTTGGAGTAAAACTCCTGTATAACCACGAAAGAACAAGTGACCAGGATGCCACAAAGTGACTCCCAAAAAGTCCGAAAGGTAGACTTGGCATTCCAAATGAATGCCGCATCAGGAAAACATCCCTGAGAAGTCCGTATAGGCCTTCTCATCGTGGAATCGAACGTGAAAGGGGGTAGAATCAGAAGCAAATGTCTCCAGTGCAAAGAAGGTTCTGAGACGGAGCAAACTTACATTTAGGTGCCATAGAGCAACTAACCGAAAGAAGGAGAGGAAGGGACAAACAGAGAAGTACCTAACATATCAAAAACAATAAGATAGAAAAAAAAAATGGTACACATGCATGAAAGATGCGTAATCATGTTACATGCAAGAATAAAAACATCATGGGCTCAGCCTAATCCAATCCTACCTGTACACATCATTTCAACATAGTAAACACACATCCAAAATGCGTGAATCATTGGGAAAAATGCTAATGTGATGTAGGTTTCTAATAGAAGACAAGCCTCGAACCTTCTACAAAGCCAGAGCATGGAGTGTTTTGACAATCACCCCAAGATGAAGGTGTCTCATAGAAGAGAGACGAGAGTTCATCTTTAGACACAATCCTAAGATGATCACAGCTAGGGTAGTCAGAATGCGCTACCCACAGTACCTGTAGCACCTCTGATATAAGATTTGGGGAGACTACAATGCGCAAACCTCGAACGCGAGTGACAAAATAAGGTACAGAATAATAAAATCCTTGCATGTTGGAGTAAAATTCCTGTATAATAACAAAGGAACAAGTGACTGGGATGCCACAAAGTGACTTCCAACCCTTACTGTGGATGATAGTGGGGTGGTCAGTATCTGAAAAGTCCGATAGGATGACTTGGCGTTCCAAATGAATGCCGCGTCAGGAAAAGATATCTGAGAAGTCCGTACAAGCCTTCTCATCATGGAACCGAATGTGAAAGGGGGTAGAGTCAGAAGCAAATGCCCCCGGAACGAAGAGGGCTCCGAGACAGAGTAGACTTGTATGTGTAGCACCTCAGATATAAGATTCGGAGTGACTATAATGCGCATACCTCGAACGCGAGTGACAAAATGAGGTATAGAATTGTCAAATCCGTGCTTGTTGGAGTAAAACACCTGTATGATAATGAAAGAACAAGTGACCAGGACATCATAAAGTGACTCCCAAACCTTACTGAGAAAACAGTAGGGAGGTCAGTATCGGAAAAGTTCGATAGGATGAATTGACGTTCCAAATGACTACCGCATCGGGAAAAGATCCCTGAGAAGTCTGTACGAAGAAGGTTCCGAGATGGAGCGGATTTACAGTTAGGAGCCATAGAGCAACTAACCGAAAGAAAGAGAGAGGAAGGGACAAACAAAAAAGTACCAAACAGATCAAAATCAATGACATAGAAAAAAAATGGTACACATGCATGAACGATGCATGATCATGTGACATGCAAGAATAAAAACATCATTGGCTCAGCCCAATCCAATCCTAGCAGTACACATCATTTCAACATAGTAACACACATCTAAAATGCGTGAATCATTGGTAAAAATGCAAATGTGTTGCAAGTTTCTAATAGAAGAAAGACCTCGGACCTTCTATAAAGGCCAAGCAAGGGGTGTTTTAACAATCGCCCCAAGATGAAGGTGTCTCATAGAAGAGAGACGAGAGTACGTCTTTAGACACAATCCTTAGATGATCGCAGCTAAGGTAGTCAGAATGCGCTACCCTTAGTACGTGTATCACCTTTGATATAAGATTTGGAGAGACTACAATGCACATACCTCGAATGCGTGTGACAAAATAAGGTACAGAATAATCAAATCCTTGCATGTTGGAGTAAAACTCATATTTGATCACGAAAGAACCAGTGACCAGGATGCCACAAAGTGACTCCCAAACCTTACTGTAGATGAAAATAGAGAGGTCAGTATTGGAAAAGTCCGATAGGGTGACTTGGTGTTCCAAAGGAATGCCGCGTAGGGAAAAGATCCCTGAGAAGTCCGTAAAGGCCTTCTCATCATGGAATCGAACATGAAAGGGGGTAGAATCAGAAGCAAATGCCCCCAGAACGAAGAAGGTTTCGAGACGGAGCGGACTTACATTTAGGCACCACAGAGCAACTAACCGAAAGAAAGAGAGAGAGGAAGGGACAAACAGAAAAGTACCAAACAAATCAAAATCAATAAGATAGAAATAAAAATGGTACAAATGCATGAAAGATGCATGAGCATGTGACATGAAAGAATAAAAAAATCATGGGCTCAACCCGATCCAATCCTACCAGTGCACATTATTTCAACATAGTAAACACACATCTAAAATGCATGAATCATTGGTAAAAATGCAAATGTGATGCAGGTGTCTCATAGAAGAGAGACCTCGGACCTTCTACAAAGCTCGAGCAAGGGGTGTTTTGATAATCACCCCAAGTTGAAGGTGTCTCATAGAAGAGAGACGATAGTTCGTCTTTGGATACAATCCTAAAATAAGGAACAGAATAATCAAATCCGTGCATGTTGGAGTAAAACTCATGTATGATCACGAAAGAACAAGTGACTAGGATGCCATAAAGTGACTCCCAAACCTTACAATAGATGACTGTAGGGAGGTCAGTCTCTGAAAAGTTCGATAAGATGACTTGGCATTTCAAATGAATGCCGCTTCGGGAAAAAATCTCTGTGAAGTCCGTACAGTCCTTCTCAACACGGAACCGAATGTGAAAGGGGGTAGAATCAGAAGCGAATGCCCCCGGAATGAAGGGGGTTTCCACACGGAGCAAACTTACATTTAGGTGCTGTAGAGCAACTAACCGAAAGAAAGAGAGAGAGGAAGGGACAAACAGAAAAGTACCAAACAGATCAAAATCAATAAGATAGAAAGAAAAATGGTACACATGCATGAAAGATGCATGATCACGTGACATGCAAGAATAAAAACGTCATGGGCTCAACCCAATCCAATCCTACCTGTACACATTATTTCAACATAGTAAAAACACATCTAAAATGCGTGAATCATTGGTAAAAATGCAAATGTGATGCAGGTTTCTAATAGAAGAGAGACCTCGGACCTTCTACAAAGCCCGAGCAAGGGATGTTTTGACAATCAGCCCAAGATGAAGGTGTCTCAGAGAAGAGAGACGACAGTTCATCTTTAGGCACAATCCTAAGACGATCATTGACAGGGTAGTCAGAATGCGCTACCCTCAATACGTGTAGCACCTCGGATATAAGATTCGGAGTGACTACAATGCGCATACCTCAAACGTCAGTGACAAAATAAGGTACAGAATAATAAAATTCGTGCGTGTTGGAGTAAAACCCCTGTATGATCACGAAATAACAAGTGGCCAGGATGCCACAATGTGACTCTCAAACCTTACTCTAGATGACAGTGGGGAGGTCAGTATCGGAAAAGTCCGATAGGATGACTTGGCTTTCCAAATGAATGCCGCGTCGAGAAAAGATCCTTGAGAAGTCCGTACAGGCCTTCTCATCAAGGAACCGAAGGTGAAAGGGGTAGAATCAGAAGTAAATGCCCACGGAACGAAGAATGTTCTGAGACGGAGCAGGCTTATATTTAGGTGCTGTAGAGCAACTAATAGAAAGAAAGAGAGAGAGGAAGGGAGAAACAGAAAAGTAGCAAACAGATCAAAATCAATAAGATAGAAAAAAAGTGGTACACATGCGTGAAAGATGCATGATCATGCGACATGAAAGAATAAAAACATCATTGGCTTAGCCCGATCCAATCCTACCAGTACACATCATTTCAACATAGTAAACACACATCTAAAATGCATGAATCATTCGTAAAAATGCAAATGTGATGCTGGTGTCTCATAAAAGAGAGACCTCGAACTTTCTACAAAGCCCGAGCAAGGGGTGATTTGACAATCACCCCAAGATGAAGGTGTCTCATAGAAGAGACATAAGATTTCGTCTTTAGATACAACCTAAGACGATCGCTACCAGGGTAGTCAGAATGCGCTCGGAGTGACTACAATGAACATACCTCGAATGCGAGTGACAAAATATCGTACAGAATAATCAAATTCGTCCATGTTGGAGTAAAACTCCTGTATGATCACGAAGGAACAAGTGACCATAATGCCACAAATTGACTCCCAACCCTTACTGTAGATGACAATGGGGAGGTCAGTATCGAAAAATTCTGATGGGATCACTTGGCGTTCCAAATGAATGCCGCGTCAGAAAAAGATCCCTGAGAAGTCTGTATAGGCCTTCCTATCAAGGAACCGAAGGTGAAAGGGCGTAGAAACAGAAGTAAATTCCCCCAGAATGAAGAAGGTTCTGAGACGGAGCAGAGTTACATTTAGGTGCCGTAGAGCAACTAACCGAAAGAAAGAGAGAGAGGAAGGGACAAACAGAAAAGTACCAAACAGATCAAATACAATAACATATAAAAAAGAAATGGTACACATGCCTGAAAGATGCATGATCATGTGACATGCAAGAATAAAAACATCAAGGGCTCAGCCCAATCCAATCCTACCAATACACATCATTTCAACATAGTTAACACACATCTAAAATGCATGAATCATTGGTAAAAATTCAAATGGGATGCAGGTGTCTCATAGAAGAGAGAACTCGGACCATCTACAATGCCCGAGCAAGGGGTGTTTTGACAATCACCTCATGGTGATGGTGTCTCATAGAAGAGAAACGAGAGTTCGTCTTTAGACACAGTCCTCAGAAAATCACAGGCAAGGTAGTTAGAATGCGATACCCTCAGTACGTGCAGCATCTCGGATATAAGATTCGGAGTGACTACAATGAGCATACCTCGAACGCGAGTGGGAGAATGAGGTACAGAATAATCAAATCCACGCATGTTGGAGTAAAACTCCTATATGATAACGAAGGAACAAGAGACCGGGATCCCGCAAATAACTCCCAACCCTTTCTGTGGATGATAGTGGGGAGGTCAGTATCTGAAAAGTCCGATAGAAAGACTTGGCATTCCAAATGAATGCCGCGTCAGGAAAAGATCTCAAAGAAGTCCGTACAGTCCTTCTCATCATGGAACCGAATGTGAAAGGGGGTAGAATCAGAAGTAAATGCCCCCGGAATGAAGAGGGTTCCGAGACGGAGCAAACTTACATTTAGGTGCCGTTGAGCAACTAACCGAAAGAAAGAGAGAGAGGAAGGGACAAACTAAAAAGTACCAAACAGATCAAAATCAATAAGTTAGGAAAAAAAATGGTACACATTCATGAAAGATGCATGATCATGTGACATGCAAGAATAAAAAGATCATGGGCTTAGCCCAATCCAATCCTACCAGTACACATCATTTCAACACAGCAAACATACATCTAAAAGGAATGAATCATTGGTAAAAATGCAAATGTGATGCAGGTGTCTCATAGAAGAGAGACCTCGGACCTTCTAAACGACCGAGCAAGAGGTGTTTTGACAATCACCCCAAGATGAAGGTGTCTCATAGAAGAGAGACGAGAGTTCGTCTTTAGACACAATCCTAAGACGATCACCGCCAGGGTAGTCAAAATGCGTTACCCTCAGTAGGTGTAGCACCTCAGATATAAGATTCGGAGTGACTACAATGCGCATACCTCGAACGCAAGTGAAAAAATAAGGAACAGAATAATCAAATCCGGGCATGTTGGAGTAAAACACCTGTATGATCATGAAGGAACATGTGACCAGGATTCCACAAAGTGACTCCCAAACCTTACTGTAGATGACAGTAGGGAGGTTAGTATCTAAAAAGTCAGATAGGATGACTTGACGTTCCAACTGAATGCCGCCTCGAGAAAGATCTCTGGGAAGTCCATACAGGCCTTCTCACCATGGAACCGAAGGTGAAAGTGGGTAGAATCAGAAGTAAATGCCCCTAGAGAGAAGAAGGTTCTAAGACGGAGCAGACTTACATTTAGGTGTCGTAGAGCAACTAACGGAAAGAAAAAGAGAGAGGAAGGGACAAACAGATCAAAATCAATATGATAGAAAAAAAATGGTACTCATGCCTGAAAGATGCATGATCATGTGACATGGAAGAATAAAAACATCATAGGCTCAGCCCAATCCAATCCTACCAGTGCACATCCTTTCAACATAGTAAACATACATCTAAAATGCCTGAATCATTGGTAAAAATGCAAATGTGATGTAGGTGTCTCATACAAGAGAGACCTCGGACCTTCTACAATGCCCGAGCAAGGGGTGTTTTGACAATCACCCCAAGATGAAGGTGTCTCATTGAAGTCAGACGAGAGTTCGTCTTTAGGCACAATCCTAAGACGATCACTGCCAGGGTTGTCAAAATGTGCTACTCTCAATACATGTAGCACCTCGGATATAAGATTCGTAGTGACTACAATGCGCATTCCTCGAACGCGAGTGACAAAATGAGATACAGAGTAATAAAATCCATGCATGTTAGAGTAAAACTCCTATATGATAACGAAGGAACAAGTGACCGGGATGCCACAAAGTGACTCCCAACCCTTACTGTGGATGATAGTGGGGAGGTCAGTATCTAAAAAGTCCGATAGGATGACTTGGCATTCCAAATAAATTTCGCGTCGGGAAAAGATCTCTGAGAAGTCCGTACAGGCCTTCTCATCATGGAACTGAATGTGAAAGGGGGAAGAATCAGAAGCAGATGCCCCCAAAACGAAGAGGGTTTCGAGACGATGCAGACATACATTTAGGTGCCGTAGAGCAACAAACTAAAGGAAAGAGATAGAGGAAGGGACAAACAGAAAAGTACCAAATAGTTCAAAATCAATAAGATAGAAAGAAAATATGGTACACATGCATGAAAGATGCATGATCATATGACATGCAAGAATAAAAACATCATGGACTCAACCCAATGCAATCCCACCAATACATATCATTTCAACATAGTAAACACACATCTAAAATGCTTGAATCTTTGGCAAAAAATCAAATAGGATGCAGGTGTCTCATTGAAGAGAGACCTCGGACCTTCTACAAAGCCCGAGCAAGGGGTGTTTTGACAATCACCCTAAGATGAAGGTGTCTCAAAGAAGAGAGATGAGAGTTCGTCTTTAGACACAGTCCTAAGTCAATCACAGCCAGGGTAGTCAAAATGCGCTACTCTCAGTACATGTAGCACCTTAGATATAAGATTCGTAGTGACTACAATGCGCATACCTCGAACGCGAGTGACAAAATGAGATACACAATAATCAAATCTGTGCATGTTGGAGTAAAACTCCTGTATGATAACGAAGGAACAAGTGACTAGGATGCCACAAAGTGACTCCAACCCTTACTGTGGATGATAGTGGGGAGGTCAGTTTCTGAAAAGTCCGATAGGATGACTTGGCATTCCAAATGAATGCCGCATCGGGAAAAGATCTCTGATAAGTCCGAACAGGCCTTCTCATCGTGGAACCGAATGTGAAAGGAGGTAGAATCAGATGTGAATGCCCCTAGAACGAAGAGGGTTCCGAGACGGAGCAGACTTACATTTAGGTGCCGTAGAGCAACTAACCGAAAGAATTGTAGAGAGGAAGGGACAAACAGAAAAGTACCAAACAGATCAAAATCAATAAGATAGAAGAAAAAAATGGTACACAAGCATGAAAGATGCACGATCATATGATTTGCAAGAATAAAAACATCATGGGCTCAGCCCAATCCAATCCTACCAGTACACATCATTTCAACATAGTAAACACACGTCTTAAATGCATGAATCATTGGTAAAAATGCAAATGTGATGCAGGTGTCTCACACAAGAGAGACCTCAGACCTTCTACAAAGCCCGAGCAAGGGGTGTTTTGACAATCACCCCAAGATGAAGGTGTCTTATAGAAGAGAGACAAGAGTTCGTGTTTAGAAACAATCCTAAGTCGATCACTGCCCGGGTAGTCAGAATATGCAACCCTCAGTATGTGTGGCACCTCGGATATAAGATTCGCAGTGACTACAATGCGTATACCTCGAACGCGAGTGACAAAAGAAGGTACAGAATAATCAAATCCGTGCATGTTGTAGTGAAACTCTTGTATGATCACGAAAGAACAAGTGACCAGGATGCCACAAAGTGACTCCCTAACCTTACTATAGATGACAGCATGGAGGTCAGTATCAGAAAAGTCTGATAGGATTGTAGGGAAATCTGGTTTTGTATATCATACGAAACACACAGCAGAAGCAACAAACATGGATCTATTTCACTCATGATTGAGAACATGCACTATGTAAATTTCATAATTTAAGAATGAAATAGCGTACCTTGATGTGATAAAATTTAAATCAAAAGATTAGAAGTACTCAGAAACACTTTTAATCTTCACTCTAATTCCACTTTATGCCTAAGAAGTGTGGTTTCTCTATCAGTTTCTAAGGGAGAATAATTGAGTGGCTTCACTTTCACATACACACCACTTCACAATGATGTTACTTTTTCTCTTATGAAAAATTCTGTATGTTTCTCCTTTTATAACTAACTGATTATCTAATTGGGTCGGCATATTGAGCCTTTCCAATTGGGCATTAATGTGTGGTTTGCGGTGAGACCAAAAGGGACCAATAAGACACTAGCTCCAATGGGCCTTGGGCTTTTCTATCAACTCTTAACAAGCCCAAAGTTACCATTAATTATATTTAATACCATTATATAATATAATTGCACTCTAGGTCTTATTAATAAATTATTTCCCAAGACTTTATTATTCATGCAACCCCTTCATAAAATATTCATAGTAATACAAAGTCATGAATGTAGACTGTCACTTTAAAAATTACAACATCTTAATCCTTGAGTATCCGATTTAATCCTTTATTTTATTCATCATATATTTATGAAATCCAATTTCATAAATATATACTTTAGTATATCCTTACTAAAGTAATTAGGCCTAGCACTCTGAATAACCAAACCCATTAAACTTATCTCAAGGGAATATTTTATATCTCCGTTAAGAGATTATGAATTCCATCTTAAGAATATATGTTCCATCAACACTAAATGTGGCTGCCCAACATACTGAGGTTTTAACTTTAGATCTCACTCTTGATATATCAAAGCAACCTACACCTCATGATCAAGTCCATTATTCTCTCAGAATTAAGAGTTCATGCAAATAGAAGTCATGAGATTTATTATTCATTTGACAGTCGTTAGAAGAATAATAAATCTCACAGTGGTCCAGTTCAATATGTCTTAACTCTTAAAACATATCAACATATCGACTAGAAATCTCCATTTCCATGATCAAGACAAATAATCTTAGTTGATATGTTATATAGTCTTCGCAGATGAATTACCCAATTTCATCACCGACTACGAACTACATTCTAGTTTACAAAGAACTTGCAATTTATATCTTTTATGACTTTTCATGTTAATTGCATACTATGCATCTCATGGACTAAGATAATGTCTCATTTGTTCATTTATAATAGTCTCATTTAAGTAAACAATTTAATTATTTATTACACGCCAATAAATTGGATTTTAGGGCATAAACCCCAACAATCTCCCACTTGCTCTCAAAGACAATTTACCATATATCCGACACTTAGCTCTCTTTAGAGTAATTCATAGTCACTCTATGGCAAGGTTTGGAAACAAGCTTCAGTCAGATTTATTGCATAAATTATCTTTTCTACTACTACACACGTACGCATATTGATAATATTTACGCTTAATGTGTATTTTCACCACCTAAGATGAACATATATCTTGAAGTCCAACTTCATGAATCACAATCAAACTACAAGTCAGCATTTGTACATCAAGTAACAATCAAAATCTCACTTTTGTGGACAAGCATATAATCCCTCATTCTCCTAAGATATTTGAGCATATGCTTTACTCCCACTAAATTAAGTGATCTTTGATTCAATTGATATTTGATTATCATGCCCACTGCAAAATAGATATTTAACCTTGTATATAGCATAGCACAAAGACTTCCTATTGATATGGTACTAGGAACCATCTTAATATGCTTGTCTTTTTATATGTCTTAGGACTATAGTCCTATATAAAGGAACTTCAAAATTAAAAGGAAAGAATCCTTTCTTGAAGTATTACATGCTATACTTGGCTTGAATCTAATCTATTTAAACAGTTTGAGATAGACCAAACATCCTAATTTCTAAATTTTAAACAAATTTTAATTCTTAGGATGTAGGTACTTTATATCAAACTGGAATAGACAACCAAAACTTCATTGATGACAATAACTCTACATCATTCTAAATAATTAGAATGTCATCAACATGCATTAATAAATTTATTATTCTATATAGCTTTCACACACATAAGTCATTTTAATACTTGATCAAAATCAAATAATTTGATTGCTTGATCAAAGATGATATTTTATGATTTAGATGCTTGCTTTAATCCTTAAATGAAATTTAAGCGACTTGCATACTAAGCACTACTGTTTCTTTGCTATGTACAAGTCTAGTTACATCATATAAATATTTTCCTCAAGATTGCTACTAAAAGAAGCTTTCTTGATATCCATTGCCATATTTCATCCAAATGAAATATAATGGATAAAAGAATCTAGATAGAGTTAATCTTGACTATTGGGGAAAAAAATCTTTTTATAGTCGAACCATTTCTTTCTGAATAAATCTTTTCGCCACTAGTCTTGACTTTGAAGGTTTGCATCTTCAAATCTATCAATCTCATTTACTTGTAGACCTATCTGATCACAACAGGCCCAATACCATTAGGCACCTCTACAAGTTCTAGACTTTAAATAGAATCTAATTCTATTTACATAACCTTTGATCCAGTAATTCATATTCATATCATCTATGCCTTCACGTAGGACTGAGGATCAAATTCATATCCTTTTGGAGTGACTTAAAAAGTTTATCCCAAAAGTATAAATTTACTTGGTAATTAATAATCCTCCCAATACGATATTATACTAGTGTACTAGCTATACATTTAGAATAATGCCTTGTGGTATATCTAATACAACCATCTCATTTCTAAATGTATTTTATAGTTGTCTCTCAACAAATTCTGACATTTTTCTTCTAGAACAATCTACTATTTGCTTTAAGATTATTCACATAGTCATCATCAAGAACTTTGTAATTGAAGTTTACAAACATCTTGTTTTCTTTATAACTACCAAAATAATCTTATACCATTTCTTTTGGATACTCATCATAAACACACATTTTTCTATCTCCAAAAGGAATAAGCAAATAGAAATACTTATCATGTACTCTACTTTTTCTAAAAGAGTCTTATTCCTCCTTTATGTATGCACTGACTTAAAGAAGTCAGTGGAACTTTATTCCTTTACAATAAAGGAGCCCTAGATCTTATTATCCTCTAAATAAAATTCATAGACTGGGAATATAACAAAATAATGGTTCTAAAAGCCCATCTTTCACCAATCTTGAATATCATTTAGATTAATAAGATCTAGGCATAAGTGCCAAATACATACAATAACAAAGGATTGAAACTTTCTCTTTAAAAAGTAAAACATGTAAATTTGCATCTAGAAAATAATCATGGACAATGCTTAGCTTTATCAAAACAGAAACACTTTCCTTTTGGTCATGCTTTTGAGTCTAATTTCCTTTTGGCAACTAATAGGACAACTTGCTTATCCAACTGTTTGGTATTATAATTCATCTTCTTATCAACCTTACCTTTCGGTTAAGGCTAAGAATTTGAATTAAATCATATTAGAATGTCTTCCATTGCTATTATTCATCTTCTTATCACATTCCTTTAGCTATTAGAACGTCTTCCATTGCGTAGAACTCACTCATCAATTCAGATAACATAAAAATAATTTATTTTGAAAACAATCTGAATTGATCAAATGATTCTAACAAGGACTTGTGGATCATATCCATATGAGATTAACATTTAATCTCTACATCCAAGAATTTCAATTAATTAATAAAATTAAAAAAAAATCATAAAATAATATAGAATTGGAACTCTTTAAGCTTTTCTGAGCACTCAATATGATTGAACCAAACATCTCATTTAGACTTAACCTAAAGTCTAAATGTAGTACTAACTCTTTCATCTCATGCTATAGCACAATTGAGATGGAAGCCAATGTAACATTTTAGCATTTCAATGGAGACTATGATCAAGTCATAAGCTATCTTCCATCAATGCATCGTGCACAGGAAATTATGACAAAGCTGAATCAAAACATATTTATGTACTTCAGCTCCTCTAAGCACCATGTCCAAAATTATTTCTTAGTTAATATGATTCATTTAAAATAGTAGCTAGAGAACAAAAATTATGACAACTTTATTTTGAGACTATGAACATAATTACAAGGACATTTTATTTTGCATCCATAACCATTTAGTATGGAACCCGAAAAACATACTATACTAGGTGCAACGACAACCTAATCCCGCAATTAATATTCCTCATCATAAAGTGAATACCAACCACTATGATCAGGCGAGAAATATTCTCATTACTAATGCTATAATGGTAACTCTTACCAAATAAAAATAATTTGCCGCTATTCCTTTAGCCTCTAAGTAATAATAGCAAGAACTCAGCATAGAAGATACTATCAAACTTAGTCTAGTGTACACCACTGTCTAGAATCATGTGTAGCCACATTTCATCCCTTTAACAGGCTTATTTTGTAGTACCATGATAAAAACACCCTCCGCATGGAATGCAAAGCTCGAAGCTAAGACAAGGTGTTTGATCAAACCACTATAAACCAGGAAATTCAATCTTGTAGTACCATGAAATAAACATCCTCCGCATGAAACGCAAGGCTCGAGGCCAAGACGAGATGTTTACCCAACACCACTATGAACTGACAATGGAGGCCGTGAGATCCAACCCTTGTATCTCTCTTCCACTAGAAATTTTAAAACAAGTGGATTGTTATGAAATCATTGTGATCTAATCACAATTTTAACCCTACACATTAAATGTGTTTATTTGTTTAAATTCAATGTGATGTTACTAAGTCACGTTACTATAGCGTAACGAACATTCGCGCTATCACAAAGAAGTTTAACCTTGTAATCCGTGAAGTAAATACCCTCCGCATGGAATGCAAGACTCGAAGTCAAGACAAGGTATCTATTCACAATACAATAAACTTAACAAAAGGGTTATTTCAGCACTCCCACTTGTTATTTGGGTTTTTCTTAAATAATTGTGATCTCATCACAACTAATAACCTTGCACTTTATAAAGACTCTAATCTCATTAGAATCACTAACTAAAATGAAAGTCCTAAACTATTTAGGATTCCTTAAACACTAATGAATCAAAAATTAGTTATATAGAACTCTATCCTTAATTTACTAAATAAAAGATTCTAATCTCATTAGAAACTATATACTTTTTAATTAGAATTTTAATCTCATTAAAAACCTCTAATTAAAATAAATTAAGGACTTTTAATCATAAAACAATTTAGGACTAAGAGTTCTATTTAACTAACATCTTTGATCTCATTAGGTCTTTTAGTTAGATAGCGATTAATAAATGTCCTTAACTTTTAAGGACTATAAAATTAAACACATAGCTTTGTTTTTATCAAAGTTTTAACACTTAGTCAAAAATAAGTGAAAATTCAAAATTTAGTGCCTTCGATCGGTCAAACCTATTACTCGATCGAACGAATTCGCAAAATTGAATTTTTTTTAGAATTTTCAAGTAACCATATTTGACATCTTCATTGTTCTTCCATCAAAACAAAAACACCTTTTGATTTTATCAACGAAGATTTACAAATCAAACATAAGGGTTTTCAAGATCATTATCAAGAACCCTAATAATGCTAAAAACCTTGAAAATGTGATCCTAATCTCATTAGGAATAAATTTCATAATCCTAGCATTAACAAGATAGTATATATATTCATGTATCTCCATACAAATTGCAACATATGAAAACACACTTTAATATACGGTTCCAAGACATCCAAGGCATATAACACATGCTAGAAACATTGTATCATTCTTTTGTTTTCTTTGAATGCATTAATTAAGTTTTTGCATGTAAACCCATATTATATATAATTTTATATATAACAATCCATGCAAACCAAAAGCCAAGCCTTAATATATATATATTACCAAGACAAGATGCCAAGTGGTGCAATAACATGGCAGTTATAGAAAACTTGCATTCAATAACAAATTTGCAGGCATTGGACGGTTATTTAATAATACTCAAAACAAATATTACTTCATATATTATAACAACTTTTCGTTCCCACTTGCAATATATATACGAATTGCATAATCATGGATAAAGTAACTGTTCAATCCCACTAGCAATATATATATATATATATATATATATATATATATATATACGGATTCAATATAAAAACAAAGTAACTGAATCCTTATATTGCGAAGATTGTCATGCGCGTGAATAAAAACTCCAAGTGGTGCAAAAACCACTTTCGCGCACATGGCAGTTACTTCAATAGTCAGTTAATATATATCCGTATATATCCATATATCCGTAATTGGCATATAAAATTGATGAAGTTTTGTAATATACGGATTGGATATATATAGGTCAAAATATTTTTCTTGTATTCTAAAATCCAATCACATGTTATACAATCATGAGATGAAAACTTGGCTTTGATACCAATTGTAGGAAAATCTGGTTTTGTATCTCATACAAAATACACAGCGAAGCAACAAACATGGATCTATTTCACTCATGATTGGGAACATGCATTATGTAAATTTTAGAATTTAAGAATGAAATAGCATACCTTGATGTGATGAAATTCAAAACAAAATATTAGAAGTACTCAGGAACACTTTTAATCTTCACTCCAATTCCACTTTACGCCCAAGAAGTGTGGTTTCTCAATCAGTTTCTAAGGGAGAATAATTGAGTGGTTTCACTCGCACATACACACCACTTCATAATGATGTTACTTTTTCTCTTATGAAAAATTCTGTATGTTTCTCCTCTTATAACTAACTGATTATCTAATTGGCCGTCCTATTGGACCTTTCCAATTGGGCTTTAATGTGTGGCTTGAAGGGGAACCAAAAGGGACCAATAAGACACTAGCTCCAATGGGCCTTGGACTTTTCAATCAAATCTTGATAAGCCCAAAGTTACCATTAATTATATTTAATACCACTATATAAATATAATTGCACTCTAGGTCTTATTAATAAATTATATCCCAAGACTTTATTATACATGCAACCCCTTCATAAAATATTCGTAGTAATACAAAGTCATGAATGTAGACTGTCACTTTGAAAATTACTACATCTTAATCCTTGAGTACCCGGTTTAATCCTATAAGTTATTCATCATATATTTATGAAATCCAATTTCATAAATATATACTTTAGTATATCCTTACTAAAGTGGTTAGGCCTAACAATCTGAATAACCAAACCCCATAAACTTATCTCAAGCGAATATTTTATATCTCCGTTAAGAGATTATGAATTTCATCTTAAGAATATATGTTCCATCAACACTAAATGTGGCTGCCCAACATACTGAGGTTTTGAACGTAACTTTAGATCTCACTCCTGATATATCAAAGCAACCTACACCTCAAGATCAGGTCCATTATTCTCTCAGGATTAAGAGTTCATGCAAATAGAAGTCGTGAGATTTATTATTCATTTGACAGTCGTTAGGAGAATAATAAATCTCACAGCGGTCCAGTTCAATATGTCTTAACTCTTAAAACATATCGACATATCGACTAGAAATCTCCATTTCCATGATCAAGACAAATCATCTTAGTTGATATGTTATAGTCTTCGCAGATGAATCACCCAATTTCATCACCGACTACGAACTACATTCTGAGTTTACAAAGAACTTGCAATTTATATCTTCTGTGACTTTTTACATAATCACATACTATGCATCTCATGGACTAAGATAATGTCCCATTTGTTCATTTATAATAGTCTCATACAATTAAACAATTTAATTATTTATGACACGCCAACAAATTGGATTTTAGGGCATAAACCCCAACAAGGATGACTTGGCGTTCCAAATGAATGCCGCATCGGGAAAAGATCCCTGAGAAGTCCGAAGGGGGTAGAATTAGAAGTAAATGCATCTCATCAGGGAACCGAAGGTGAAAGGGGGGAGAATCAAAAGTAAATGCCCCCGGAATAAAGAAGGTTCCGAGATGGAGCAGACTTACATTTAGGTGCCGTAGAGCAATTAACTGAAAGAAAGAGAGAGAGCAAGGTAAAAACAAAAAAGAACCAAACAGATCAAAATCAATAAGATAGAAAAAAAAATGGTAAACACATCATTTCAATCCTACCAGTACAATCACCCCAAAATGCATCATGAGCTCAGTACAATCCTACCAGTGCAATCACCCCAGTACAAAAAAATGGTAACATCATGAGCTCAGCCCAATCCAATCCTACCAGTACACATCATTTCAACATAGTAAACACACAACCAAAATGCATGAATCAATGGTAAAAATGCAAATGTGATGCAGTAATCTCATAGACGAGAAACCTCGGACCTTCTACAAAGCCCGAGCAAGGGGTGTTTTGACAATCACCCCAAGATGAAGGTGTCGCATAGAAGAGAGACAAGAGTTCATCTTTAGACATAATCCTAAGACTATCAAAGCTAGGGTAGTCAGAATGCGCTACCCTCAGTACGTGTAGCACCTCGGATATAAGATTCGGAGTGACTACAATGCGAATACCTAGAACGCGAGTGACAAAATAAGGTACAGAATAATCAAATCCGTGCATGTTGGAGTAAAACTCCTACATGAAATCGAAGGAACAAGTGACCGAGATGCCACCAAGCGACTCCTAACCCTTACTGTGGATGATAGTGGGGAGGTCAGTATCTGAAAAGTCCGATAAGATGACTTGGCATTCCAAATGAACGCCGCGTCAGGAAAAGACCTCAGAGAAGTCCGTACAGGCCTTCTCATCATGGAACCGAATGTGAAAGGGGGAAGAATCTGAAGCAAATGCCCCCGGAACGAAGAACGTTCCAATACAGAGCAGATTTACATTTAGGTGCCGTAGAGAAACTAACCAAAGGAAAGAGAGAGAGGAAGGGACAAACAGAAAAGTACCAAATAGATCAAAATCAATAAGATAGAAAAAAATATGGTACACATGCATGAAAGATGCATGATCATGTGACATGCAAGAATAAAAACATCATGGGCTCAGCCCAATCCAATCCCACCAGTACACATCATTTCAACGTAGTAAACACACATCTAAAATGCATGAATCATTGGTAAAAATGCAAATGTGATGCAGGTGTCTCATAGAAGAGAGACCTCAGACCTTCTACAAAGACCAAGCAAGAGGTGTTTTGACAATCACCCCAAGATTAAGGTGTCTCATAAAAGAGAGATGAGAGTTCGTCTTTAGACACAATCCTAAGACGATCACCGCCAGGGTAGTCAAAATGCGCTACCCTCAATAGGTGTAGCACCTCGGATATAAGATTCGAAGTGACTACAATGCGCATACCTCAAACGCAAGTGACAAAATAAGGTACAGAATAATCAAATCCGGGTATGTTGGTGTAAAACTCCGGTATGATCACGAAGGAACAAGTGACTAGGATTCCATAAAGTGACTCCCAAACCTTACTGTAGATGACAGTAGGGAGGTCAGTATCGAAAAAGTCCGATAGGATGACTTGGTGTTCCAAATGAATGCCGCCGCGGGAAAAGATCTCTGAGAAGTCCGTACAGGCCTTCTAATCATGGAACCGAAGGTGAAAGGGGGTAGAATCAGAAGTAAATGCCCGTGGAACGAAGAAGGTTCTAAGACGGAGCAGACTTACATTTAGGTGCCATAGAGCAACTAACTGAAAGAGAGAGAGGAAGGGACAAATAGAAAAGTACCAAACAGATCAAAATGAAGAAGATAGAAAAAAAAATGGTAGACATGCATGAAAGATGCATGATCATGTGACATGCAAGAATAAAAACATCATGGGCTCAGCCTAATCCAATCCTACCAGTACACATCATTTCAACAAAGTAAACACACATCTAAAATGCGTGAATCATTGGTAAAATTTCAAATAGGATGCTGGTGTCTCATTGAAGAGAGACCTCGGACCTTCTACAAAGCCCGAGCAAGGGGTGTTTTGAAAATCACCCCAAGATGAAGGTGTCTCAAAGAAGAGAGACGAGAGTTCATCTTTAGACACAGTCCTAAGTCGATCACTGCCAGGGTAGTCAGAATGCGCTACCCTCAGTACGTGCAGCACATTAGATATAAGATTCGGAGTGTCTACAATGCGCATACCTCGAACGCGAGTGACAAAATGAGGTACAGAATAATCAAATCCATGCATGTTGGAGTAAAACTCCAGTATGATAACGAAGGAACAAGTGACCGAGATGCCACAAAGTGACTACCAACCCTTACTGCGGATGAAAGTGGAGAGGTCAGTATCAGAAAAGTCCGATAAGATGACTTGGCATTCCAAATGAACGCCGCGTCAGGAAAAGATCTCAGAGAAGTCCGTACAGGCCTTCTCATCATGGAACCTAATGTGAAAGGGGGAAGAATCTCAAGCAAATGCCCTAGGAACGAAGAACATTCCAATACAGAGCAGACTTTCATTTAGGTGCCGTAGAGCAACTAACCGAAGGAAAGAGAGAGAGGAAGGGACAAATAGAAAAGTACCAAACAGATCAAAATCAATAAGATAGAAAAAAAATATGGTACACATGCATGAAAGATGCATGATCATGTGACATGCAAGAATAAAAACATCATGGACTCAGCCCAATCCAATCCTACCAGTACACATCATTTCAACAGAGTAAACACACATCTAAAATGCTTGAATCGTTGGTAAAAATTCAAATTGGATGCAGGTGACGCATAGAAGAGAGACCTCGGATCTTCTACAAAGATCGAGCAAGGGTTGTTTTGACAATCACCCCAACATGAAGGTGTCTCATAGAAGAGAGACGAGAGTTCGTCTTTAGACACAATCCTAATACTATCACAGCTAGGGTAGTCAGAATACGCTACCCTCAGTACGTGCAGCACCTCGGATATAAGATTCAGAGTGTCTACAATACGCATACCTCAAACGCAAGTGACAAAATGAGGTATAGAATAATCAAATCCGTACATGTTAGAGTAAAACTCCAGTATGATAACGAAGGAACAAGTGACCGGGATGCCACAAAGTGACTCCCAACCCTTACTGTAGATGATAGTAGGGAGCTCAGTATCTGAATAGTCCGATAGGATGACTTGGCGTTCCATATGAATGCCGTGTCTGGAATAGATCTCTGAGTAGTTCGTACAGGCCTTCTCATCATTGAACCGAATGTGAAAGGGGGTAGAATCAAAAGCAAATGCCCTCGAAACGAAGAACGTTCCAAGACGAAGCAGACTTACATTTTGGTGCCGTAGAGCAACTAACCGAAGGAAAGAGAGAGAGGAAAGGACAAACAAAAAAGTACCAAACAGATCAAAATCAATAGGGTAGAAAAAAACGGTACACATGCATGACAGATGAATGGTCATGTGACATGCAAGAATAAAAACATCATGGGCTCAGCCCATTCTTATCCCATCAGTACACATCATTTCAACATAGTAAACACACATCTAAAATGCATGAATCATTGGTAAAAATGCAAATGTGATGCAGGTGTCTCATAGAAGAGAGACCTCGGACCTTCTACAAAGACCGAGCACGGGGTGTTTTGACAATCACCCCAAGATGAAGGTGTCTCATAAAAGAGAGACGAGAGTTCATCTTTAGACACAATTCTAAGACGATCACCACCAACGTAGTCAAAATGCGCTACCCTCTGTACGTGTAGCACCTCAGATATAAGTTTCAGTGCAACTACAATGCCGTACCTCGAACGCAAGTGACAAAATAAGGTACAGAATAATCAAATCCGGGCATGTTGGAGTAAAACTCTTATATGATCACGAAGGAACAGTGACTAGGATTCCACAAAGTGACTCCAAAACCTTACTTTAGATAACAGTAGGGAGATCAGTATCGAAAAAGTCCGATAGGATGACTTGGCATTCCAAATGAATGTCGCCTTGAGAAAAGATCACTAAGAAGTCCGTACAGGCCTTCTAATCATGGAACCGAATGTGAAAGGGGGTAGAATCAGAAGCAAATGCCCCCAGAACGAAGAGGATTTCGAGACAAAGCAAACCTATATTTAGGTGCCATAGAGCAACTAACCGAAGGAAGTGAGAGAGGAAGGGACAAACAGAAAAGTACCAAATAGATCAAAATGAAGAAGATAGAAAAAAAAATGGAACACATGCATGAAAGATGCATAATCAGGTGACATGAAAGAATAAAAATATCATGGGCTCGGCCCAAGCCAATCCCACCAGTACACATCATTTCAACATAGTAAACACACATCTAAAATGCATGAATAATTGGTAAAAATGCAAATGTGATGCTGGTGTCTCATAGAAAATAGAACTTGGACCTTCTACAATGACCGAGCAAGGGGTGTTTTGACAATCACCCCAAGATGAAGGTGTCTCATAGAAGAGAGACGAGAGTTCGACTGTAGACACAATCCTAGGACGATCACCGCCAAGGTAGTGAAAATGCGCTACCCTTAGTACTTGTAGCACCTCGGATATAAGATTCGGAGTGACTACAATGCGCATACCTCGAACGCAAATGACAAAATGAGGTACAGAATAATCAAATCCGTGCATGTTGGAGTAAAACTCCTATATGATATCGAAGGAACAAGTGACCGGGATGCCACAGAGTGACTCCAAACCCTTACTGTAGATGACAGTGGGGAGGCCAGTATCTAAAAAGTTCGATAGGATGACTTGGCGTTCCAAATGAATGCCGCGTCGGGAATAGATCTCTGAGAAGTCCGTACAGGCCTTCTCATCGTTGAACCGAATGTGAAAGGGAGTAGAATCAAAAGCAGATGCCCCCAAAACGAAGAGGGTTCCGAGACGGAGCAGACTTACATTTAGGTGCCGTAGAGCAACTAACCAAAGAAAGAGAGAGAGGAAGGGACAAACAGAAAAGTACCAAATAGATCAAAATCAATAAGATAGAAAAATAAAATGGTTCACATGCATGAAAGATGCATGATCATGTGACATGCAAGAATGAAAACATCATGGGCTCAGCCCAATCTAATCCTACCAGTACACATCATTGCAACATAGTAAACACACATCTAAAATGCATGAATCATTGGTAAAAATTCAAATGGGATGCAGGTGTCTCATAGAAGAGAGACCTCGTACCTTCTACAAAGCCCGAGCAAAAGGTGTTTTGACAATCACCCCAAGATGAAGGTGTCTCAAGGAAGAGGGACGAGAGTTCGTCTTTAGATACAGTCCTAAGTCGATCACAGCCAGGGTAGTCAGAATGTGCTACCCTCAGTACGTACAGCACCTCGGATATAAGATTCGGAGTGACTACAATGCGCATACCTCGAACGCGAGTGACAAAATGAGGTACAGAATAATCAAATCCGTGCATGTTGGAGTAAAACTCCTATATGATAACGAAGTGACAATTGACCGGGATGCCACAAAGTGACTCCCAACCTTTACTGTAGATGATAGTGGGTAGGTCGGTATCTGAAAAGTCATATAGGATGACTTGGCATTCCAAATGAATGCCGCATTGGGAAATGATCTCTGAGAAGTCCATACAGGCCTTCGCACCATGGAACCGAATGTGATAAGGGGTAGAATCAGAAGTAAATGCCCTCGGAACGAAGAGGGTTCCGAGACGGAGCAGACTTACATTTAGGTGCCGTAGAGCAACAAATCGAATTAAAGAGAGAGAGGAAGGGACAAACAGAAATGTACCAAGATGATCAAAATCAATAAGATAGAAAAAAAAATGGTACACATGCATGAAAGATTCATGATCGTGTGACATGCAAGAATAAAAACATCATGGACTCAGCCCAAACCAATCCTAACAATACACATCATTTCGACATAGTAAACACACATCTAAAATGCATGAATCATTGGTAAAAATGCAAATTTGATGCAGGTGTCTCACAGAAGAGAGACCTCGGACCTTTAACAAAGCCCGAGAAAGAGGTGTTTTGACAATCACCCCAAGATGAAGGTGTCTCATTGAAGAGAGATGAGAGTTCCTCTATAAACACAATCCCAAGACAATCACTGCCTGGGTAGTTAGAATGCGCTACCGTCAGTACGTGTAGCACCTCAGATATAAGATTCGGGGTGACTACAATGTGCATACCTCGAACGCGAGTAACAAAATAAGGTACAAAATATTCAAATCCGTGCATGTTGGAGTAAAACTCCTGTACAATCATGAAGGAACAAGTGACCAAGATGCCACAAAGTTACTCCCAACCCTTACTATAGATGACAGTGGGGAGGTCAGTATCAGAAAATTCTGATAGGATGACTTGACATTCCAAATGAATGCCGCTTTGGGAAAAGATCTCAAAGAAGTCCGTACAGGCCTTCTCATCAAGGAACCAAAGGTGAAAGGGCGTAGAATCAAAAGTAAATGCCCCCGGAACGAAGAAGGTTCTGAGATGGAGTAGACTTACATTTAGGTGTCGTAGAGCAACTAACCGAAAGAAAGAGAAAGAGGACGGGACAAACAAAAAAGTACTAAACAGATCAAAATCAATATGATAGAAAAAAAAAAAGTACACAAGCATGAAAGATGCCTGATCACGTGACATGCAAGAATAAAAACCTCATGGGCTCAACCCAATCCAATCCTACCAGTACACATCATTTCAACATAGTAAACACACATCTAAAATGCATGAATCATTGGTAAAAATGCAAATGTGATAAAGGTGTCTCATAGACGAGATACCTCGGACCTTCTACAAAGCCTGAGCAAGGGGTGTTTTGACAATCACCCCAAGATGAAGGTGTCTCAGAGAAGAGAGACGAGAGTTTGTCTTTAGACACAGTCCTAAGACGATCACAGCCAGGGTAGTCAGAATGCGCTACCCTCAGTATGTGCAGCACCTCGAATATAAGATTTGGAGTGACTACAATGCGCATAGCTCGAATGCCAGTAACAAAATGAGGTACAGAATAATCAAATTCGGGCATGTTGATGTAAAATTCATGTATGATAATGAAGGAACAAGTGACCAAGATGCCAAAAAGTGACTCCCAGCCTTACTGTAGATGACAGTGGGGAGGTCAGTATCGGAAAAGTTCGATAGGATGACTTGGCTTTCCAAATAAGTGCTGCGTCGGGAAAAGATCTTAGAGAAGTCTGTACAGGCCTTTTCATCGTGGAACTGAATGTGAAAGGTGGTGGTATCAAAAGTAAATGCCCCCAGAACGAAGAGGGTTCCAAGGCAGAGCTGACTTACATTTAGGTGCCGTAGAGCAACTAACCGAAAGAAATAGAGAGAAGAAGGGACAAACAGAAAAGTACCAAACAGATCAAAATCAATAAGATAGAAAAAAAATGGTACACATGCCTAAAAGATGCATGATCATGTGACATGCAAGAATAAAAACATCATAGGCTTAGCCCAATCCAATCCTACCAGTACACATCATTTTAACATAGTAAATACACATCTAAAACGCTTGAATCATTGGTAAAAATGTAAATGTGATGCAAGTGTTGTTGGGATAAGTACTGTTGAAGGAAAATTACATGTTTGTATCGCATACAAAACATACACAGCAAAAAAATTAACGGATCTACTTCATTCACAATAGATAACGTGTGCAATGTAAATTTCAGAATATATGATCAAGAGAGTGTACCTTGGTATGGTGAATTTCAAAACAAAGATTAGAAGTACTCGGGAACACTTTTAATCTTCACTTTAATTCCACTTGATGCCCACGATGTGTGGTCTCTTAATCAGTTCTATGTGTTTTTTCTAGAGAGAATATAAAGGAGTCTCTCTCTTACACTTATATGAACATACAAACCATTTCATTCTAGCATAAAATTCTGTATGTTTCTCTTCACATAACTGATTATCTAATTGGGCTAGCCTTTTGGGCCATCCCAATTGGGCTTTAGTGTGTGGCTTGGAGTGGGACCAAAAGGGAACAAATAAGACACTAGCTCCAATGGGCCTTGGGCTTTTCTGTCAACTCTTGACAAGTCCAAAGTTACCATTAATTATATTTAATACCACTCTATAAATATAATTGCACTCTAAGCCTTATGAATAATAAATCTCATGACTTCTATTCACATGAACTCTTAATCCTTAAAGAATAATGGACCTGATCATGAAATGTAGGTTGCTTTGATATATTAGGAGTGAGATCTAAAGTAAAGGCCAAAACCTCAGTATGTTGGGCAGCCATATTTAGTGTTGATGGAACATATATTCTCAAGATGGAATTCATAGTCTCTTAACGGAGATATAAAATATTCCCTTGAGATAAGTTTAATGGGTTCAGTTATTCAGAGAGTTAGGCCTAACCACTTTTGTAAGACTAAAGTATATATTTATGAAATTAGATTTCATAAATATATGATGAATAACTTAAAAGGATTAAACCGGGTACTCAAGGATTTAGATGTAGTAATTTCAAAAGTGGCAGTCTATATTCATGACTTTGTATTACTACGAATATTTTATGAAGGGGTTGCATGTGTAATAAAGTCTTGGGATATAATTTATTAATAAGACCTAGAGTGCAATTATATTTATATAGTGGTATTAAATATAATTCATGGTAACTTTGGTCTGGTCAAGAGTTAACAGAAAAGCCCAAGGCCTATTGGAGCTAGTGTCTTATTTGTTCCCTTTTGGTCCCACTCCAAGCCACACACTAAAGCCCAATTGGGAAGGCCCAAAAGGATAGCCTAATTAAATAATCAGTTATGTGGAGAGAAACATACAGAATTTTATATTAGAATGAAATGGTTTGTTTGTTCATATAAGTGTAAGAGAGAGACCACACATCTTGGGCATTTAGTGGAATTGAAGTGAAGATTGAAAGTGTTCTCAAGAACTTCTTCTCTTTGGTTTTGAATTTCACCGCACCAAGGTACACTCTCTTATTCTTATATTCTGAAATTTACATAGTGCATGTTATCAATTGCGAATGAAGTAGATCCGTTAATTTTCCGCTGCGTATGTTTTGTATGCGATACAAACATGTAATTTTCCTTCATTGGTATCAGAGCGGTCTTCATTTCGAATCTATATAACATGTTTTGTGAGTTTTGGAATTAAAGATAATAGTTTCATCATGTTAGAAGATTTTATATGCATTTAATTTTCTGCATGGTTGTTGAAATTATGATTTGATAAAAACTGATATTGATGTTATGATGTCGTTTAAATTTGAATTTAAGTATGTTAAATTGATCTTTAAGGCTATAGCATCAATAGATTTCAATTTTGATATCAAATTCTACATATCATGTTCATATGGTAATTGTTTGTTTAAGAAAAATCATTGAAAACTGTTTTGCAACTGTTCTGGAAAAACTGAAAACACGGGTTTTTTGCAGGTAAGTTTTACTAGCAAAACAATCGCGAGACAATAGCGAAAGTTTCTGTCTGATTTTTGTGTTTTAAATTTTTTCCTTAACTTGTTTTCGTAGGAAGCGCTTAGTCAAGGGATACCCGCGAGACAGTCACGAAAGTCTCTGTCTAAATTTTGTGTTTTCACTATTTTTTCTTATGCCTTTTTTGTAAGGAAAAGTGCTTAGTATAAAGTGCAAGGCTGTGTATAATTAGTTTATGCATGTTTAAAAGATAAAAACCTTTAATTTAAAACATCTAGTGGGAGAGAGATACAAGGGTTGGATCTCACGGCCTCCATTGTTGGTTCATAGTAGTGTGAAATACATGCTTTGTCTTAGCTTCGAGCTTTGCATTCCATGCGGAGAGTATGTATTTCATGGTCCTACAATATTGAATTTCTTGGTTTATAGTGGTTTAAACAAACACCTTGTCTTAGCTTTGAGCTTTGCATTCCATGCGGAGGCTGTTTTGTATCATGATACTACATGATAAGCCTGTTAAGTGGATGAAATGTGACTACACATAATTCTAGGCAATGGTATACACTAGACTAAATATTATAGTATCCTCTATGATGAGTTCTTGCTATAATTATTTAGAGGCCAAATGTATAACGGCATATTATTAAGTGTTTGATAAGGGTTATCATGATAGCACTACTAATGAGAATAGTTCTCAATCAATCATAGTATTTAATGTTCACTCTATGCTGAGGGATATTGAGTATGGGATTGGGTTGTCATTGCATATATTATATTATGGTTTTATTAAGGTTCCATACTATATGTTTATATGCTAAATTGATAATGTCCAATTTACTTATTATATTCATGTTTATTATTTTCAGATTTGAACATGGCATCATTTAGCCCAATTGTTACCATTCTTAATCAAAACAAACTGACTGGATCCAATTATGTTGACTGGAAAAGAAACTTGGACATAGTTCTCACAGCTGAAGAGCACAAATATGTGCTTACTAAACCATGTTCTAGCTTTCCTTCATTAGATGCTCCTCTTGAGGAAAAACAACAATATGATCGTTGGCAGAAATCTAATGAAATGGCCAAGTGCTATATCCTAGCATCCATCTCAAATGTTCTACAGCATCAAATGCAGGATGTAGAACTAGCTTCAGACATTATGCTAAGTCTGAAGGAAATGTTTGGTGAGCAAGGCCGTTCTGCAAGGCAAGAAACCATGAGGCAAATTTATAATACCAAAATGGCTGAAGGTAGTTCAGTGAGAGAGCATCGTCTTACAATGATCTCTAATCAGAATACATTAGAGGTTTTAGGTGCCGACATTGATGGAGAATCCCAAGTGGATATGATACTCCAGTCACTATCGGAATCATTCAAGGAATTCAGACTTAATTATAACATGAACAGAAAGATTTATTCTTTGTTTGAATTAATAAATGAGTTGGTAGCGGCGGAAGGCACCTTGGTACTTCTAGTGTTGAAGCCAATGTGGGTGAAGCTTCTACTTCTCAACCTAAGTCGAAAGGCAAGGGTAAGAAGAAGAAGAAGAAGGACTTCACTAAGCAAGAGCATAAACAATTGTCTTAGGGATTGCTAACAAAGGAAAGAAGCTCAAAGGAAAATGTTTCCATTGTGGTGAGAAAGGACATTGGAAGAGAAATTGTCCAAAATTCAAGGCTGCCAATAATAAGGGTATGAATAGCTCATTCCTCCTTGAAATATGTTTGGTACAAAATTCCACGGATTCTTGGTGTGTGGATTCGGGTTGTACTAATCATATCTGCAATTCTTTGCAGGGGTTCCAGGAGACCAGAAAGCTTAAAGAAGAAGAATTGTTTCTAACCTTGGCTGATGGGAGTAGGATTCCGGTTGTAGCTATTTTAATTTATGTTTTGAGTCAAGAGTTTTAATATTAGATGACTGTCTGTATGTACCTAATGTTCGTAGAAATTTAATTTCTGCAACTTATTTGGGTAAAAATGGATATTATGTTATCCTTAAAGACAATGTTGTAATAAAGAAGGGTAAAGTGTTTATCTGTTCTGGCAATATTATGGATGGTCTTTATATTTTAACTCCTGATAAGCTTGAATTATATAATTCTGAATTAGATAATGACTCACATGTAAAATCATTAAAGAGAAAGTTTCCTTCTACTAGTGATGCATATCTTTACCACTTTAGTAAGACTAAAGTATATATTTATAAAATTATATTTCATAAATATACGATGAATAACTTAAAAGGATTAAACCGGGTACTCAAGGATTAAGATGTAATAATTTATAAAGTGGCAGTTTATATTCATGACTTTCTATTACTACGAATATTTTATGAAGGGGTTGCATGCATAATAAAGTCTTGGGATATAATTTATTAATAAGGCTTAGAGTGCAATTTTATTTATATAGTGGTCTTAAATATAATTAACGGTTACTTTGGTCTTGTCAAGAGTTGACAGAAAAGCCCAAGGCCCATTGGAGCTAGTGTCTTATTTGTTCCCTTTTGGTCCCACTCTAAGCCACACACTAAAGCCCAATTAGGAAAGCCCAAAAGGCTAGCCCAATTAGATAATCAGTTATGTGGAGAGAAACATACAGAATTTTATATTAGAATGAAATGGTTTGTATGTTCATATAAGTGTAAGAGAGAGACTCCTTCATATTCTCTCTAGAAAAAACACATAGAACTGATTGAGAGACCACACATCTTGGGCATCAAGTGGAATCGGAGTGAAGATTGAAAGTGTTCTCAAGAACTTCTTCTCTTTGGTTTTGAATTTCATCGCACCAAGGTATACTCTCTTATTCTTATATTCTGAAATTTACATAGTGCATGTTATCAATTGCGAATGAAGTAGATCCGTTAATTTTCCGCTGCGTATGTTCTGTAAAGGATACAAACATGTAATTTTCCTTCAAGTGTCTCATAGAAGAGAGACCTCGGACCTTCTACAAAGACCGAGCAAGGGGTGTTTTGACAATCACCCCAAGATGAAGGTGTCTCATAGAACACACGTGAGAGTTCGTCTTTTGACACAATCCTAAGACGATCGTAGCCTGGGTAGTCAGAATCTGTTACCCTCAGTACGTGTAGCACCTCGGATATAAGATTCGAATTGTTGGAGTAATAATTCGAATGAGGTAGTCAGAATAAGCTACCCTCAGTAACGCGAGTGACAAAATGAGTTACAGAATAATAAAATCCGTGCTTGTTGGAGTAAAACTCCTAAATGATCACGAAGGAACAAGTGACCAGGATGCCACAAAGTGACTCCCAACCCTTACTGTAGATGACAGTAGGGAGGTCAATATCAGAATGTCGGATAGGATGACTTGGAGATCCAAATGAATGCCGCGTCGGGAAAAGATCTCTGAGAAGTCCGTACAGGCCTTCTCATCATGGAACCGAATGTGAAAGGGGGTAAAATCAGAAGTAAATGCCCCCGGAATGAAGAAGGTTCTGAAACAGAGTAGACTTACATTTACCAACTAACCGAAAGAAAGAGAGAGAGGAAGGGACAAACAGAAAAGTACCAAACAAATCAAAATCAATAAGATAGAAAAAAAAATTGTACACACGCATGAAATATGCATAATC
Organism: Lithocarpus polystachyus; assembly: GCA_033629205.1. Taxonomy (NCBI): domain Eukaryota; kingdom Viridiplantae; phylum Streptophyta; class Magnoliopsida; order Fagales; family Fagaceae; genus Lithocarpus; species Lithocarpus polystachyus. The sequence continues at coordinate 44,116,299 of CM066166.1, forward strand.
AAGTGACATGCAAGAATAAAAACATCATGGGCTCAACCCAATCCAATCCTACCAGTACACATCATTTCAACATAGTAAACACACATCTAAAATGCATGAATCATTGGTAAAAATACAAATGTGATGCAGGTGTCTCATAGAAGAGCGACCTCTGACCTTCTACAAAGCCCGAGCAAGGGGTGTTTTGACAATCACCCCAAGATGAAGGTGACTCATAGAAGAGAGACGAGAGTTCGTCTTTAGACGCAATCCTAAGACGATCACAGCCAGGGTAGTCAGAATGCGCTACCCTCAATACGTGTAGCACTTCAGATATAAGATTTGGAGTGACTACAAGGCGCATACCTCGAACGCGAGGGGCAAAATGAGGTACAGAATAATCTAATCTGAGCATGTTGGAGCAAAACTCCTATATGATCACGAAGGAACAAGTGACCAGGATGGCACAAAGTGTCTCCCAACCCTTACTGTAGATGACAGTGGGGAGGTCAGTATCGGAAAAGTTTGATAGGAGGACTTGGCGTTCCAAATGAGAGCCGCGTCGAGAAAAGATCATAGAGAAGTCCGTACAGGCCTTCTCATCAAGGAAGCAAATGTGAAAAGGGGTAGAATCAGAAGTAAATGCCCCCGGAAGGAAGAGGGTTCCGAGACGAAGCAGACTTACATTTAGGAGCCGTAGAGCAACTAACTGAAAGAAAGAGAGAGAAGAAGGGACAAACAAAAAAGTACCTAACAGATCAAAATCAATAAGATTGAAAAAAAATGGTACACATGCATGAAAGATGCATAATCATGTGACATGCAAGAATAAAAACAACATGGGCTCAGCCCAATCCAATCCTACCAGTACACATTCTTTCAACATAGTAAACACACATCTAAAATACATGAAGCATTGGTAAAACTGCAAATGTGATGCAGGTGTCTCATAGAAGAGAGACCTCGGACCTTCTACAAAGCCTGAGCAAGGGGTTTTTTGACAATCACCCCAAGATGAAGGTGTCTCATAGCAGAAAGATAAGAGTTTGTATTTAGACACAATCCTAAGTCGAACATAGCCAGGGTAATCAGAATGCGCTACCCTCAGTATGTACAGTACATCGGATATAAGATTCGGAGTGACGACAATTCGCATACCTCGAAAGCAAGTGACAAAATGAGGTACAAAATAATCAAATCCGTGCATGTTGGAGTAAAACTCCTGTGTGATCACAAAGGAACAAGTGAACGGGATGCCAAAAAGTGACTCCCAACCCTTACACTAGATGACAGTGGGGAGGTCAGTATCGGAAAAGTTCGATAGGATGACTTGGCGTTCCAAATGAGTTCCGCGTCAGGAAAAGATCTCAGATAAGTCCGTACAGGCCTTCTCATCATGGAACCAAATGTGAAAGGTGGTAGAATCAGAAGTAAATGCCCCCGGAACGAAGAGGGTTCCTAGACAAAGCAGACTTACATTTAGGTGTTGTATAGCAACCAATCGAAAGAAAGAGAGAGAAGAAGGGACAAACAGAAAAGTACCAAACAGATCAAAATCAATAAGATAGAAAAAAAATGGTACACATGCACGAAAGATGCATGATCATGTGACAGTAAGAATAAAAACATCATGGGCTCAACCTAATCCGATCCTACCAGTGCACATCATTTCAACATAGTAAACACACATCTTAAACGCATGAATCATTGGTAAAAATTCTAATGTGATGCAGGTGTCTCATAGAAGAGCGACCTCGGACCTTCTACAAAGCCCGAGCAAGGGGTGTTTTGACAATCACCCCAAGATGAAGGTGTCCCATAGAAGAGAGACGAGAGTTCGTCTTTAGACACAATCCTAAGATGATCACAGCCAGGGTAGTCAGAATGCGCTACCCTCAGTACGTGCAGCGCCTCGGATTTAAGATTCGGAGTGACTACAATGCGCATACCTCAAACGCGAGTGACAAAATGAGGAACAGAATAATCAAATCCGTGCATTTTGGAGTAAAACTCCTGTATAATCACGAAGGAACAAGTGACTGGGATGCCACAAAGTGACTCTTAACCCTTACTGTAGATGACAGTGGGGAGGTCAGTATCGAAAAAGTCCGATAGGATGATGTGGCATTCCAAATGAGTGCCGCATCGGGAAAAGATCTCAGAAAAGTCTGGACAGGCCTTCTCATCATGCAACCGAATGTGAAAGGGGGTAAAATCAGAAGTAAATGCCCCCGGAACGACGATGGTTTCAAGACGAAGCAGACTTACATTTAGCTACCGTAGAGCAACTAACCGAGAGAACGAGAGAGAAGAAGGGATAAACAGAAACGTACCAAATAGATCAAAATCAATAAGATAGAAAAAGAAAATGGTACACATGCCTGAAAAATGCATGATCATGAGACAAGCAAGAATAAAAACATCATGGGCTCAACCCAATCCAATCCTACTAGTACACATCATTTCAACATAGTAAACACACATCCAAAACGCATGAATCATTGGTAAAAATGCATATGTGATGTTGGTGTCTCATAGAAGAGAGACCTCGGACCTTCTACAAAGCCCAAGCAAGGGGTGTTTTAACAATCACCCCAAGATGAAGGTGTCTCATAGAGGAGAGATGAGAGTTCGTCTTTAGACACAATCCTAAGACAATCGTAACCTGGGTAGTCAAAATGCGCTACCCCAGTATGTGTAGCACCTCAGATATAAGATTCGGAGTGACTACAATGCGCATACCTCAAATGCGAGTGACAATATAAAGTACAGAATAATCAAATCTATGCTTGTTGGAGTAAAACTCCTGAATGATCACGAAGACCAGGATGCCACAAAGTGACTCCCAACCCTTACTGTAGATGACAGTGGGGAGGTCAGTATAGGAAAAGTCTGATAGGATGACTTGTCGTACCAAATGAATGCCGCGTCGAGAAAAGATCTCTGAGAATTCCGTACAGGCCTTCTCATCATGGAACTGAATGCGGAAGGGGGTAGAATCAGAAGTAAATGCCCTCGGAACGAAGAAGGTTTCGAGACGGAGCAAACTTACATTTAGGTGCCGTAGAGCAACTAACCGAAAGAAAGAGAGAGAGGTAGGGAAAAACAGAAAAGTACCAAACAAATCAAAATCAATAAGATAGAAAAAGAAATGGTACACATGCGTGAAAGATGCATGATCGTGTGACATGCAAGAATAAAAACATCATGGGCTCAGCCCAATCCAATCCTGCCAGTACAAATCATTTCAACATAGTAAACACACATCTATAATTCATGAATCATTGGTAAAAATGCAAATGTGATGCAGGTGTCTCATAGAAGAGAGACCTCGGACCTTCTACAAAGCCCAAGCAAGGGGTGTTTTGACAATCACCCCAAGATGAAGGTGTCTCATAAAAGAGAAACGAGAGTTTGTCTTTAGACACAATCCTAAGACGATCACAGCCAAGGTAGTCAGAATGCGCTACCCTCAATACGTGTAGCACCTAGGATATAAGAGTTGGAGTGACTACAATGCGCATACCTCGAACGCGGGTGACAAAATGTGGTACAGAGCAATTAAATCTATGCATGTTGGAGTAAAACTCCTGTATGATGACAAAGGAAATTGTGACCGAGATGCCACAAAGTGACTCCCAACCCTTACTGTAGCTGACAGTGGGGAGGTTTGTATCAGAAAAGTCCGATAGGATGACTTAGGGTTACAAATCTATGCTGCATCGAGAAAAGATCTATCAGAAGTCCGTACAGGCCTTCCCATTATGGAACCGATTGTGAAAGGGGGAAGAATTTGAAGTAAATGCCCCCGGAAAGTAGAGGGTTCTGAGACGATGCAGACTTACAATTAGGTGCCGTAGATCAACTAACCGAAAGAAAGAAAGAGAGGAAAGGACAAACAGAAAAGTACCGAATAGATCAAAATCAATAAGATAGAAAAAAAATGATACACATGTAAGAAAGATGCAAGATCATGTGACAAGCAAAAATTTAAACATCATGGGCTCAGGCCAATCCAATCCTACCGGTACACATCATTTCAACATAGTAAACACACATTTAAAATGCATGAATCATTGGTAAAAATGCAAATGTGATGCAGGTGTCTCACAGAAGAGAGACCTCGGACCTTCTACAGAGCCCGAGCAAGGGGTGTTTTGACAATCACCCCAAGATGAAGGTGTCTCATAGAAGAGAGCCGAGAGTTCGTCTTTAAACACAATCCTAAGACGATCACAGCCGGGGTAGTCAGAATGTGTTACCCTCAGTACGTGTAGCACCTCGGATATAAGATTCGTGGTGACTACAGTGCGCATACGTCGTACGCAAGTGGCAACATGAGGTACTAAATAATCAAATCTGTGCATGTTGGAGAAAAACTCCTGTATGATCATGAAGGAACAAGTGACCGGGATGCCATAAAATGACTCCCAACCCTTACAGTAGATGATGGTAGGGAGGTCAGTATCGAAAAAGTTCAATAGGATGACTTGACGTACCAAATGAATGCCATGTCGGGAAAAGATCTCTGAGAAGTCCGTACAGGCCTTCTCATCATGGAACCGAATACGAAAGGGGTTAGAATCAGAAGTAAATGCCCCCGGAACGAAAAAGGTTCTGAGATGGAGCAAACTTACATTTAGGTGCCGTAGAGCAACTAATCGAAAGAAAGAGAGAGAGGTAGGGACAAACAGAAAAGTACAAAACAGATCAAAATCAATAAGATAGAATAAAACCTTCTTCGTTCCGGGGGCATGATCGTGAAATATGCATAATCGTGTGACGTGCAAGAATAAAACCATCATGGGCTCAGCCCAATCGAATCCTACCAGTATACATCATTTCAACATAGTAAACACACATCTATAATGCATGAATCATTGGTAAAAATGCAAATGTGATGCAGGTGTCTCATAGAAGAGAGACCTCGGACCTTCTACAAAGCCCGAGCAAGGGGTGTTTTGACAATCACCCCAAGATGAAGGTGTCTCATAGAAGAGAGACGAGAGTTCGTCTTTAGACACAATCCTAAGACGATCATAGCCAGGGTTGTCAGAATGCGCTTCCGTCACCACGTGTAGCACCTCGGATATAAGAGTCAGAGTGACTACAATGCGCCTACCTCGAACATAAGTGACAAAATGTGGTATAGAATAATCAAATCCGTACATGTTGGAGTAAAACTCTTGTATGATCATGAAGGAACATGTGACCGGGATGCCACAAAGTGACTCTCAACCCTTACTGTAGGTAACAGTGGGGACGTCTGTATCAGAGAAGTCCGATAGGATGACTTGGGGTTCCAAATCAATGCCGCATCGGGAAAAGATCCCTCAGAAGTCCGTACAGGCCTTCCCATCATTGAAACGAATGTGAAAGGGGGAAGAATTTGAAGTAGATGCCCCCGGAACGAAGAGGGTTCCGAGACGGAGCAGACTTACATTTAGGTGCCGCAGATCAACTAACCGAAAGAAAGAGAGAGATGAAGGGACAAACAGAAAAGTACTGAACAGATCAAAATCAATAAGACAGAAAAAAATGATTCATATGCATGAAAGATGCATGATCGTGTTACATGCAAGAATTTAAACATCATGGGCTTAGCCCAATCCAATCCAACCGGTACACATCATTTCAACATTTTAAACACGCATCTAAAATGCGTGAATCGTGGGTAAAATTGCAAATGTGATGCAGGTGTCTCACAGAAGAGAGACCACGGACCTTCTACAAAGCCAGAGCAAGGGGTGTTTTGAAAATCACCCCAAGATGAAGGTGTCTCGTACAAAAGAGCCGAGAGTTCGTCTTTAGACTCAATCCTAAGATTATCACAACCAGGGTAGTCAGAATCCACTACCCTCAATACGTGTAGCACCTCGGATATAAGATTCGGGGTGACTACACTGCGCATACGTCGAACGCGAGTGACAAAATTAGGTACTAAATAATCAAATCTGTGCGTGTTGGAGTAAAACTCCTGAATGATCACAAAGGAACAAGTGACCAAGATTCCACAAAGTGACTCCGAACCCTTACTGTAGATGACTGTGGGGAGGTCAGTATAGGAAAAGTCCGATAGGCTGACTTGGCATACCAAATGAATGCCACGTCGGGAAAAGATCTCTGAGAAGTCCGTACAGGCCTTCTCATCATGGAACCGAATGCGGAAGGGGGTAAAATCATAAGTAAATGCCCTCAGAACGAAGAAGGTTCTGAGACGGGGCAGACTTACATTTAGGTGCCGTAGAGCAACTAACCGAAAGAAAGAAAGAGAGGTAGGGACAAACAGAAAAGTACCAAACAGATCAAAATCAATAAGATAGAAAAAGAAATGGTACATATGCATGAAAGATGCATGATAGTGTGACATGCAAGAATAAAAACATCATGGGCTCAGCCCAATCCAATCCTACCAGTACACATCATTTCAACATAGTAAACACACATCTGTAATGCATGAATCATTGGTAAAAATGCAAATGTGATGCAGGTGTCTCACAGAAGAGAGTCCTCGGACCTTCTACAAAGCCCAAGCAAGGGGTATTTTGACAATCACCCCAAGATGAAGGTGTCTCATAAAAGAGAAACGAGAGTTTGTCTTTAGACACAATCATAAGACGATCACAGCCAAGGTAGTCAGAATGCGCTACCCTCAATACGTGTAGCACCTAGGATATAAGAGTCGGAGTGACTACAATGCGCATACCTCGAATGCGGGTGACAAAATGTGGTACAGAACAATCAAATCTGTGCATGTTGGAGTAAAACTCCTGTATGATCACAAAGGAACATGTGACCGAGATGCCACAAAGTAACTCCCAACCCTTACTGTAGCTGACAGTGGGGAGGTCTGTATCAGAAAAGTCCGAAAGGATGACTTGGGGTTACAAATCTATGCCGCATCAGGAAAAGATCTATCAGAAGTCCGTACAGGCCTTCCCATCATGAAACCGATTGTGAAAGGGGGAAGAATTTGAAGTAAATGCCCCCGGAACGTAGAGGGTTCCGAGACGGTGCAGACTTACATTTAGGTGCCGCAAATCAACTAACCGAAAGAAAGAAAGAGAGGAAGGGACAAACAGAAAAGTACCAAACAGATAAAAATCAATAAGATAGAAAAAAAAATGATACACATGCGTGAAAGATGCATGATCATGTGACATGCAAAAATTTAAACATCATGGGCTCAGGCCAATCCAATCCTACCGGTACACATCATTTCAACATAGTAAACACACATTTAAAATGCATGAATCATTGGTAAAAATGCAAATGTGATGCAGGTGTCTCACAGAAGAGAGACCTCGGACCTTCTACGGAGCCCAAGCAAGGGGTGTTTTGACAATCACCCCAAGATGAAGCTGTCTCATAGAAGAAAGCCGAGAGTTCGTCTTTAGACATAATCCGAAGACGATCACAGCCGGGGTAGTCAGAATGTGTTACCCTTAATACGTGTAGCACCTCGGATATAATATTCGGGGTGACTACAATGCGCATACGTCGTACGCGAGTGGCAAAATAAGGTACTAAATAATCAAATCTGTGCATGTTGGTGTAAAACTCCTGTATGATCATGAAGGAACAAGTGACCGGGATGCCATAAAATGACTCCTAACCCTTACAGTGGATGACGGTGTGGAGGTCAGTATCGGAAAAGTTCAATAGGATGACTTGGCGTACCAAATGAATGCCACGTCGAGAAAAGATCTCTGAGAAGTCCATACAGGCCTTCTCATCATGGAACCGAATGCAAAAGGGGGTAGAATCTGAAGTAAATGCCCCCGGAATGGAGAAGGTACTGAGACGGAGCAAACTTACATTTAGGTGACTAGGGATAAACCGCCTCCTCATGGTGGCCTTCATTTGCTCCCACGTCTCAATAGGCCTATCATGGTTTCTCCTTCTGTTCATCACAAGTTGATCCCACCATATAATAGCATAGTCTGTAAACTCAATCACAGCTAGTTTTACCTTTTTCTCCTCGGAGTAATTGTGGCACTCAAAGATAAACTCCACCTTCTTCTCCCACTCCAAGTACGCTTCTGGATCATTTTTCCCTTGGAATGATGGTATCTTCATCTTTATGTTTCCTAGGCTTCTGTCAGTCCCATCTTGCCATCTTGGATCTCTTCGGAATCCTCTACCACGCCTTTCGCCCCTTCACGCAAACCTGCCCTCATTGTTCCACGAAACTTGATCCTCTTCATTTTCAAATTCTTCCTCATGGTAGTCATCAGAATCATACACGCGCGCATGCCTTTCATGCCTTCTAGCATTAGGACCTCTTTGGGGATGCTCTTCACGCAAGTTAGCAATAATAGTATCTTGCCTGTCCAACCAATCCCGAATCTCATTAAATACAATGTTCATGCGTTCAAATTGTTGTTGCATAGCCTGCAACATGATAGATGACTCCTCCCCTCCTTCCTTATTTGATGTTTCGCCCCTGCAAGACATATTTTTAAAACTACAAAGAAAGGTTAGAAATAATTCCTCACAACACTCCCTTACGTGTTTGGACTCAGATTATGTCACTCCCACTCGTGTTTCACTCTTAAATTGGCTTTTTCCCGATATTAGTCTCACACTCTCTTGCCTTTTTCCACTCGCAGCTTTTCCTTTTCAGTTCTGCAATAAACTAATAAACTTGATCAAGAAATTCAACTTGTAGTATTTAAACAAATACCAACAGCTAGAAAGTATGACAGAAACACAAATCAAAGAAAAATAGGACAAAAGAAAACAATATAATTGCTCTGAGAGAACTGAAACTAAAAACAAATTTTTTTTTTTTTTTGCAGTCTTTTTTTTTCACGTTTTTTTTTTTTTTTTTTTTTGGGAACTCAGTGAACAATTTTAACCTAGTGCACGTCACAAAACAAAAACAAAGAACAAAAAACAGAAACGGAACAAAATAGGAAGATAACAGGAAACAAAAGATAAAAGGATAGAAAACTAATTTTAGAACCTGAGCTCTGATACCAAATGATGCGAACCTCAACAGACTCGCTTTGAGACCCAACAAACAATATTGGAATATTGCCCAAGAAAGCTAAAATACAGATTTGATAGAAACCTAGACCCAACGTTTATAAGAGAAACGCGAACCAAAGGTATAAGTAACAAACCTTGACCCAATGATTATAAAGGAATCACGAACCAAAGGTATAAGTTTGAACGCCACAAGGAAGAATCCTTGATAAGTTCACAGCTCTTGAAGAACCAAAGAGAAGAGCAAAGCCTCACCTTTTTTCTGATTTTTATTCAATAATCCTCCTATTACAATGAGTGCATGCTATTTATAAGGCATGGCTGAATGTAGAAAATATAAAAAACGTACTAAATAAAAAAACCCTAATTAAAAGCTGATTTGGTCTGAAAATAGCAGATCCAAAATAGGAAGAAACCTAAAAAAACGTTCTAAATAATAAAAGCCTAAAATTAAGGAAGATCTGGTCCAAAATTAGAAGATCTAAATTAGGAAAAGTATCTAATAACTGATTTAGAGCTGGAAAGTCAATCGGTCATAAATCAATGCCATAAATAATGCCCAATTACGTCAGATCAGCCCTCAATAGCTTGGATTAAATTTATTAAGCCTTCATCTTCTTTTAGGCCCAGCTTGGAATGTGAATCAGCCCAAATCCCTTGAATCAGCCCATTAAGTGCTTCTTTGATCTTCTTTGATCTTGCTCTTGTAATTGGCCCAACTGGAACAAGCAATGGATCTTTGAATGCTTGTTGATTCTCATCATTAGGTGCCGTAGAGTAACTAACCGAAAGAAAGAGAGAGAGGCAGGGACAAACAGAAAACTACCAAACAGATCAAAATCAATAAGATAGAATAAAACCTTCTTCGTTCCGGGGGCATGATCGTGAAAGATGCACGATCGTGTGACATGCAAGAATAAAACCATCATGGGCTCAGCTCAATCCAATCCTACCAGTACACATCATTTCAACATAGTAAACACACATCTATAATGCATGAATGATTGGTAAAAATACAAATGTGATGCAGGTGTCTCATAGAAGAGAGACCTCGAACCTTCTATAAAGCCCAAGCAAGGCGTGTTTTGACAATCACCCCAAGATGAAGGTGTCTCAAGCGATGCCATTGAATCTGTTAGAGGAAGGCTAGAAGAGAGTAGCTCATGCCCGGCAAAGTCCGATCGTAGAATATCAAAGTATGTTTCCCCGGAGTGGTTCAAGCTTATGTGACCAAGGAAAGAAAGAAATATTCTTCACCAAGAAAGGTAGCGAAGTCACCTCCATTCTCGATTTCTATTGCGACAGAGGAAGGTATCATAATAGAGTCAAAATTACGATTAGAGTCAGTCCGGATAAAAGGAAGAATCCAATCCGTAGCTAGTCTTGGGATCAAGGCTTCTTTCCTTTGCTGAATCAGGAATAGTCGACTCCAGGTAAATGCTTTTCCCAGCTCCAAGGTGATGACTAGTAGATTCGGGGGTACCTAGAAAGCGAACAAATGTTCCCATGGTCATGATTGTTGACTAAACTGCCCTTTCTCTTATTCCCCTTGCCAACTCTGAACTAACTCATGCTTGAATGTGAACAACCGATAGCACGGAAAGCAGCATTCTACTGATTTGATTACCTTCTTCCCTTCCAACTATTATAGTAGGAATTCTCTCTCGAACCCTAGAACCTTTGGGCTAGGAACCCGAAAAAAGCGAATGTTCAAAGCTTTCAGTGGACTAGAGTCGTCTTCTTGCTATTGTTGAATGTGAAGTTGTGATCAGCTTAGCAGTAAAGAGCTCTTGTTTAGCGAAAGTCGTATTCGGATTCTGCTTGAGCGACCTTCTCTCTCTGAGTTACGGCAAAGGTAGTTCGGTAAGCCTCGTCATCTAGTATGACCGAAGCATTAGCCCTGTCTCTATCCTTAGGCTAAGAGCCCATAGACCAGACTTAATGTGGTGAGGTAACTTAGGATGATTAAACCGTACCTGATGACTTTCGGATTTTCTTGCAGGCTTGACTTCTTGACTTTTTTACTTTCAACCATTTGCCATGCTCAACGATGGGGTTCTTTCATCGAAAGGGCAAGGACATCTCTGGGGTAAAGACTAGGAGCCTAGCTAGGTAGTCAAAATGCGCTACACTCAATACATGTAGAACCTAGGATATAAGAGTCGGACTGACTACAATAAGCGTATCTAGAACGCGGGTAACAAAATGTGGTACAAAATAATCAAATCTGTGCATGTTGGAGTAAAACTCCTGTATGATCACAAAGGAACATGCGACCGGGATGCCACAAAATGACTCCTAACCAGTACTGTAGCTGACAATGGGGAGGTCTGTATCAAAAAAGTCCGATAGGATGACTTGGGGTTACAAATCTATGCCGCATCGGGAAAAGATCTATCAGAAGTCCGTACAGGCCTTCCCATCATGGAACCGATTTTGAAATGGGGAAGAATTTGAAGTAAATGCCCCCGGAACGTAGAGGGTTCCGAGACGGTGCGGACTTACATTTAGGTGCCGCAGAGCAACTAACCGAAAGAAAGAAAGAGAGGAAGGGACAAACAGAAAAGTACCGTACAGATCAAAATCAATAAGATAGAAAAAAAAAATGATACACATGAATGAAAGATGCATGATCATGTGACAAGCAAGAATTTAAACATCATGGGCTCAGGCCAATCCAATCCTACTGGTACACATCATTTCAACAAAGTAAACACACATTTAAAATGCATGAATCATTGGTAAAAATGCAAATGTGATGCAGGTGTCTCACAGAAGAGAGACCTCGGACCTTCTACAGAGCCCGAGCAAGGGGTGTTTTGACAATTACCCTAAGATGAAGGTGTCTCATAGAAGAGAGCCGAGAGTTCGTCTTTAGACACAATCCTAAGACGATGACAGCCAGGGTAGTCAGAATGAGTTACCCTCAATACGTGTAGCACCTCGGATATAAGATTCGGGCTGACTATAGTGCACATACGTCTTATGCGAGTGGCAAAATGAGGTACTAAATAATCAAATCTGTGCACGTTGGAGTAAAACTCCTGTATAATCATGAAGGAACAAGTGACCGAGATGCCACAAAATGACTCCCAACCTTTACAGTAGATGACGGTGGGTAGGTCAGTATCGGAAAAGTTCAATAGGATGACTTGGCGTAACACATGAATGCCACGTCGGGAAAAGATCTCTGATAAGTCCGTACAGGCCTTCTCATCATGGAACTGAATGCGAAAGGGGGTATAATCAGAAATAAATGCCCCCAGAATGGAGAAGGTTCTGAGACGGAGCAGACTTACATTTAGGTGCCGTAGAGCAGCTAACCAAAAGAAAGAGAGAGAGGTAGGGACAAACAGAAAAGTACCAAACAGATCAAAATCAATAACATAGAATAAAACCTTCTTTATTCCGGGGGCATGATCGTGAAAGATGCACGATCATGTGACATGCAAGAATAAAACCATCATTGGCTCAGCCAAATCCAATCCTACCAGTACACATCATTTCAACATAGTAAACACAAATCTATAATTCATGAATCATTGGTAAAAATGCAAATGTGATGCAAGTGTCTCATAGAAGAGAGACCTCGGACCTTCTACAAAGCCCGAGCAAGGGGTGTTTTGAAAATCACCCCAAGATGAAGGTGTCTCATAAAAGAGAGACGAGAGTTCGTCTTTAGACACAATCATAAGACGATCACAGCCAGGGTAGTCAGAATGCGTTACCCTCAATACGTGTAGCACCTCGGATATAAGATTCGGGGTGACTATAGCGCGCATACGTCGTACGCGAGTGGCAAAATAAGGTACTAAATAATCAAATCCGTGCATGTTGGAGTAAAACTCCGGTATGATCATGAAGGAACAAGTGACCGGGATGCCACAAAATGACTCCTAACACTTACAGTAGATGACGGTGGGGAGGTCAGTATCGGAAAAGTTCAATAGGATGACTTGGCGTACCAAATGAATGCCACGTCGGGAAAAGATCTCTGAGAAGTCCGTACAGGCCTTCTCATCATGGAACCGAATGTGAAAGGGGGTAGAATCAGAAGTAAATGCCCCCGAAACGGAGAAGGTTCTGAGACGGAGCAAACTTACATTTAGGTGCCGTAGAGCAACTAACCGAAAGGAAGAGAGAGAGGCAGGGACAAACAGAAAAATACCAAATAGATCAAAATCAATAAGATAGAATAAAACCTTCTTCGTTCCGGGGGCATGATCGTGAAAGATGCACAATCGTGTGACATGCAAGAATAAAACCATCATGGGCTCAGCCCATTCCAATCCTACCAGTACACATCATTTCAACATAGTAAACACACATCTATAATGCATGAATCATTGGTAAAAATGCAAATGTGATGCAGGTGTCTCATAGAAAAGAGACCTCGGACCTTCTACAAAGCCCGAGCAAGTGGTGTTTTGATAGTCACCCCAAGATGAAGGTGTCTCATAAAAGAGAGACGAGAGTTCGTCTTTAGACACAATCCTAAGACGATCACAGCCAGGGTAGTCAGAATGCGCTACCCTCAATACGTGTAGCACCTCGAATATAAGAGTCGGAGTGACTACAATGCTCCTACCTCGAACGTAAGTGAAAAAATGTAGTACAGAATCATCAAATTCGTACATGTTGGAGTAAAACTCCTGTATGATCACGAAGGAACATGTGACCAGGATGCCACAAAATGACTCCCAACCCTTGCTGTTGGTGACTGTGGGGAGGTCTGTATCAGAGAAGTCCGATAGGATGACTTGGGGTTCCAAATCAATGCCGCATTGGGAAAAGATCCCTCAGAAGTCCGTACAGGACTTCCCATCCTAGAACCGAATGTGAAAGGGGGAAGAATTTGAAGTAAATGCCCCAGGAACAAAGAGGATTCCGAGACGGAGCAGACTTACATTTAGGTGCCGCAGATCAACTAACCGATAGAAAGAGAGAGATGAAGGGACAAACAGAAAAGAACTGAACAGATCAAAATCAATAAGATAAAAAAAAATGATACACATGCATGAAAGATGCATGATCGTGTGACATGCAAGAATTTAAACATCATGGGCTTAGCCCAATCCAATCTAACTGGTACACATCATTTCACCATTGTAAACACACATCTAAAATGCATGAATCATTGGTAAAAATGCAAATGTGATGCAGGTGTCTCACAGAAGAGAGACCTCGGACCTTCTACAGAGCCAGAGCAAGGGGAGTTTTGACAATCACCCCAAGATGAAGGTGTCTCGTACAAAAGAGCAGAGAGTTCGTCTTTAGACTCAATCCTAAGACGATCACAACCAGGGTAGTCAGAATGCACTACCCTCAATACGTGTAGCACCTCGGATATAAGATTCGGGGTTACTACAGTGCGTATACGTCGAACGCGAGTGGCAAAATGAGGTAGTAAATAATCAAATCTATGCTTGCTGGAGTAAAACTCTTGAATGATTACAGAGGACCAAGTGACTAGGATTCCACAAAGTGACTCCCAACCCTTACTGTAGATGACAGTGGGGAGGTCAGTATAGGAAAAGTCCGATAGGATGACTTGGTGTACCAAATGAATGCCACGCCGGGAAAAGATCTACGAGAAGTCCGTATAGGCCTTCTCATCATGGAACCAAATGCGAAAGGGGGTAGAATCAGAGTTAAATGCCCCCGGAACGTAGAGGGTTTCGAGAAGATGCAGACTTACATTTAGGTGCCGCAAATCAACTAACCGAAAGAAAGAAAGAGAGGAAGGGACAAACAGAAAAGTACCGAACAGATCAAAATCAATAAGATAGAAAAAAAATGATACACATGCATGAAAGATGCATGATCATGTGACATGCAAGAATTTAAACATCATGGGCTCAGGCCAATCCAATCCTACCGGTACACGTCATTTCAACATAGTAAACACACATTTAAAATGCATGAATCATTGGTAAAAATGCAAATGTGATGCAGGTGTCTCACTGAAGAGAGACCTCGGACCTTCTACAGAGCTCGAGCAAGGGGTGTTTTGACAATCACCCCAAGAAGAAGGTGTCTCATAGAAGAGAGCCGAGAGTTCGTATTTAGACACAATCCTAAGATGATCACAGCCAGGGTAGCGTTACCCTGAATATGTGTAGCACCTCGGTTATAAGATTTGGGGTGACTACAGCGCGCATACGTCATACGCGAGTGGCAATATGAGTTACTAAATAATCAAATATGTGCATGTTGGAGTAAAACTCCTGTATGATCATGAGGGAACAAGTGACCGGGATGCCACAAAATGACTCCCAACCCTTGCAGTAAATGACGGTGGGGAGGTCAATATCGGAAAAGTTCAATAGGATGACTTGGCGTACCAAATGAAAGCCACGTCGGGAAAAGATCTCTGAGAAGTCCGTACAGGCCTTCTCATCATGGAACCGAATGTGAAAGGGGGTAGAATCTGAAGTAAATGCCCCCGGAATGAAGAGGGTTTTGAGACGAAACAGACTTACATTTAGGTGCCGCAGATCAACTAACTGAAAGAAAGGAAAAGAGGAATTTAAACATCATGGGCTCAACCCAATCTAATCCTACCAGTACACATCATTTCAACATAGTAAACACACATCTAAAATGCATGAATCATTGGTAAAAATGCAAATGTGATGCAAAAGTCTCACAGAAGAGAGTCCTCGGACCTTCTACAGAGCCCGAGCAAGGGGTGTTTTGACAATCACTCCAAGATGAAGGTGTCTCATAGAAGAGAGCCGAGAGGTCGTCCTTAGACACAATCCTAAGACGATCACAGCCAAGGTAGTCAGAATGCGCTACCCTCAATACGTGTTGCACCTCAGATATAAGATTCATGGTGACTACAATGTGTATACGTCGAACGCGAGTGGCAAAATAAGGTACTAAATAATCAAATATGTGCATGTTGGGGTGAAACTCCTGTATGATCATGAAGGAACAAGTGATCGGGATGCCACAAAATGACTCCCAACCCTTACAGTAGATGACAGTGGGGAGGTCAACGTCAGAATACTTCGATAGGATGACTTCGCGATCCAAATGAATGCTGCTTCGTAAAAAGATCTCAGAGAAGTCCATACAGGCCTTCTCATCATGGAACTGAATGTGTAAGCGGGTCGAATCAGAAGTAAATGCCCACAGAACGAAGAAGGTTCTGGGACAGAGCAGACTTACATTTAGGTGCCGTAGAGCAACTAACCGAAAAAAGGAGAAAGAAGAAGGGACGAACAGAAAACTACCAAACAGATCAAAATAAATAAGATAGAAAAAATATGGTACACACGTATGAAAGATGCGTGATCATGTGACGTGCAAGAAAAAAAAAACATCATGGGCTCAGCCCAATCCAAGCCTACCAGTACACATTATTTCAACATAGTAAACACACATATAAAATTCATGAATCATTGGTAGAAATGCAAATGTGATGCAGGTGTCTCATAGAAGAGAGACCTCAGACCTTCTACAAAGCCCGAGCAAGGGGTGTTTTGACAATCACCCCAAGATGAAGGTGTCTCATAGAAGAGAGACGAGAGTTCATCTTTTGACATAATCCTAAGACGATCACAGCCAGGATAGTCAGAATGCGCTACCCTCAATACGTGTAGCACCTCGGATATAAGATTCGGAGTGACTACAATGCGCATACCTCGAACGCGAGTGACAAAATGTGGTACAGAATAATCAAATCCGTGCATGTTCGAGTAAAACTCCTGTATGATCACGAAGGAACAAGTGACCGGGATGCCACAAAGTGACTCCCAACACTTACTGCAGATGACAGTGGGGAGGTCTATATCAGAAATGTCTGATAGAATGACTTGGGGTTCCAAATGAATGCCGCATCGAGAAAAGATCTCTGAGAAGTCCATACAGGCCTTCTCATCATGGAACCGAATGTGAAAGGGGGTAGAATTTGAAGTAAATGCCCCCAGAACGAAGAGGGTTCCGAGACGGAGCTGACTTACATTTAGGTGCCGTAGTGCAACTAACCGAATGAAGGAGAAAGAAGAAGGGACGAACAGAAAAGTACCAAACAAATCAAAATCAATAAGATAGAAAAAAAAATGGTACATACGCATGAAAGATGCATGATTATGTGACGTGCAAGAAAAGAAACATCATGGGCTCAGCCCAATCCAAGCCTACCAGTACATATTATTTCAACATAGTAAACACACATCCAAAATTCATGAATCATTGGTAGAAATGCGAATGTGATGCAGGTGTCTCATAGAAGAGAGACTTCAGACATTCTATAAAGCCCGAGCTGGGGGTGTTTTGATAATCACCCCAAGATGAAGGTGTCTCATAGAAGAGAGACAAGAGTTTGTCTTTTGACACAATCCTAAGCCGATCACAGCCAGGGTTGTAAGAACGCGCTACTCTCAATACGTGAAGCACCTCGGATATAGGATTCGGAGTGACTACAATGCGCATACCTCGAACGCGAGTGACAAAATGTGGTACAGAATAATCAAATCCGTGCATGTTGGAGTAAAACTCTTGTATGATCACGAAGGAACAAGTGACCGGGATGCCACAAAGTGACTCCCAACCCTTACGGTAGATAATAGTGGGGAGTTCAGTATCGGAAAAGTCTGATAGGATGACTTGCCGTTCCAAGTGAATGCCTCGTCGAGAAAAGATCTCTGACAAGTCCGTACAGGCCTTCTCATCATGGAATCGAATGTGAAAGGGGGTAGAATCAGAAGTAAATACCCCCGGAACAGACTTACATTTAGGTGCCATAGAGAAACTAACCAAAGGAAAGAGTGAGAGGAAGGGACAAACAGAAAAGTACCGAACAGATCAAAATCAATAAGATAGAAAAAAACTGGTACACATGCATGAAAGATGCATGATTATGTGACATGCAAGAATAAAAACATCATGGGCTCAGCCTAATCCAATCCTACCAGTACACATCATCTCAACATAGTAAACAAACATCTAAAATGCATGAATCATTGGTAAAAATGCAAATGTGA
Source organism: Lithocarpus polystachyus (assembly GCA_033629205.1). NCBI lineage: Eukaryota > Viridiplantae > Streptophyta > Magnoliopsida > Fagales > Fagaceae > Lithocarpus > Lithocarpus polystachyus. Next base: position 44,134,262 of record CM066166.1, read on the forward strand.
AGCTGGTGTGTCACAGAAGAGAGACTTTGAGCCATCTACAAAGCCCGAGCAAAGGGTGTTTTAACAATCACCCTAAAATGAAGGTGTCTCATAGAAGAGAGACGAGAGTTCGTCTTTAGACACAATCCTAAGACGATCATAGCTACGGTAGTGAGAATGCACTACCCTCTGTACGTGTAGGACTTCAGATATAAGATTCGAAGTGACTACAATGCGCATACCTCGAACGCGAGTGACAAAACGAGGTACAGAATAATCAAATCCGTGCATGTTGGAGTAAAACTCCTGTATGATCACGAAGGAACAAGTGACCGAGATGCCACAAAGTGACTCCAAACCCTTACTGTAGATGACAGTAGAAAGGTCAGTATCGAAAAAGTCCGATAGGATGACTTGGCGTTCCAAATGAATGACGCGTCGGCAAAAGATCTCAAAGAAGTCCGTACAGGCCCTCTCATCATGGAATCGAATGTGAAAGGGGGTGAATCAGAAGTAAATGCCCCCAGAATGAAGAGGGTTCCAAGACGGAGTAGACTTACATTTAGGTGCCGTAGAGCAATTAACCGAAAGAAAGAGAGAGAAGAAGGGACAAATTGAAAAGTACCAAACAGATCAAAATCAATAAGATAGAAAAAAAAATGGTACACATGCATGAAAGATGCATGATCATGTGACATGCAAGAATAAAAACATCATGGGCTCAACCCAATCCAATCCTACCAATACGCATCATTTCAACATAGTAAACACACATCTAAAATGCATGAATCATTGGTAAAAATGCAAATGTGATGCAGGTGTCTCACAAAAGAGAGACCTCGGACCTTCTACAAAGCCCAAGCAAGTGGTGTTTTGACAATCACCCCAAGATGAAGGTGTCTCATAGAAGAGGGACGAGAGTTTGTCTTTAGACACATTCCTAAGACGATCACAGCCAGGGTAGTCAGAATGCGCTACCCTTAGTACGTGTAGCACCTCGGATATAAGATTCGGAGTGACTACAATGCGCATATCTCGAACGCGAGTGACAAAATGAGGTACAGAATAATCAAATCTGTGCATGTTGGAGTAAAACTCCTATATGATCACGAAGGAACAAGTGACCGGGATGCCACAAAGTGACTCCCAACCCTTACTGTAGATAACAGTGGGGAGGTCAATATCGGAAAAGTCTGATAGGATGACTTGCCGTTCCAAGTGAATGCCTCGTCGAGAAAAGATCTCTGAGAAGTCTGTACAGGCCTTCTCATCATGGAACCGAATGTGAAAGGGGGTAGAATCAGAAGTAAATACCTCCGGAACAAAAAGGGTTCCGAGACGGAGAAGACTTACATTTAGGTGCCATAGGGCAACTAACCAAAAGAAAGAGAGAAAGGAAGGGACAAACAGAAAAGTACCAAACAAATCAAAATCAAAAGATCGAAAAAAAAATGGTACACATGCATGAAAGATGCATGATCATGTCACGTGCAAGAATAAAAACATCATGGGCTCAGCCCAATCCAAGCCTACCAGTACACATCATTTCAACGTAGTAAACACACATCTAAAATGCATGAATCATTGGTAATAATGCAAATGTGATGCAGTGCATGAGCATTGCAAATGTGATGCAGTGCCAACAATGTATTGACCCCTTGTGATAAATTAACCAATTAATTAGTCAAGTTAATTAATTAATTCAATTAACATGCAATACACGTGGTAGCACAAACAAATCACCAACTAAGTTAATATGCAGTGGAAAATAAAGTTGACTCTGTGATTTGTTTACGAATGGGGAAATCCTCTAAGGCAAACCCTTCCGAGTGAATTTAAGGTCACCACTCTCGAGAATCCACTATTACCACAACAAGTGGCTACAAGTAAAGGAGTCCCAATACTTTATACCAACCTACAGTTGAACCCTTACCCCAATACATAATTGGACTTGTTCTGTAGTGACAATCTCTCCTTTTCAATGCACGGCTCCCAGTACGTGATTAACCAATCGATGCAAGAATCCAAGTACGTGACTAACCACCAACTTGAGAAGGATGTTGGTTGGAAAGTTTTTTAGTTCATCAACACGATGAAGATCACGAAACTCCTTGGTTACAAAACCCTACGGCGTACAAACGCAATAGCTTCTACAAGAGAAAGATGAACTAGGGTATATGTCTCCGGTTACGCTATACTTGTGAAAAACTTTGCATCAAGTTTCACTCACTTGTATCTCCTATGACGGCCCTTAAAATAATCTTTATATATGTTTAGGGTTGTGAGAAAAGAAATCCTAAACATGTATACACGGATATGTGTGAAATTAGAACTAAAAAACTGATTTTCATAAATCTCGATAAATAGATTATCTGTCGAGCATTGGGCTAAAAGTCCCTTTTAAACCTCGATAGATGTTATCTGTCGAGCTAGCTGTTGAGCTTTAAAATCCAGCACTTCATCACTTGTTTCTTGGACAGATTTGAATGGCTTTAACACTAGGACTTAAACTCTTGTTCCTTGAAGTATTGAACACATCCATAATCTACCCAATTATAAGTAAAGTGTGTTTTATCAAAGGATTTGCCAATTCTAAATGACATATGTTCCTAACATGGTTCACATATGTCCTAACAATTGGTTTCAACCCATTCTAACTGTCAAATCAAAATTAGGGTTTCTAGTGCCTTTGAGAGTCAACCTTAAGTCAAACTTGGTTAAAGTTGACAAAAATCTCCAATAACCTCGGGTTTGATGTAAAAATATGAAAAAAGTAGTTTTGAAGTGACTTTGACCAACTTCGACTTTGGACAATCCTAGGTTGACTAGCGTCATTTTGGTTAATTCGACCTAAAAATATACTTTGAGGGCTCCGATACTTGAGCGGCTTGTGCCATGTCAATCTAGATGTTTCTGTGGCCCCATGGTGAAAAGTTAATATTTTTGGAATTTTAGGGGTCCAACACACAAATCGAGGGCAGACAAAGTACGATATCTTCACCTATATTGATATGAAATTCTTTGTAATCTAAGAAAATATATATTTCAGAATTGATTGTTCTTAAACAATTAAAAACCTATGATTCAGTTGAACAGAGACAATTCAAGAACGCATGATAACCTAGATTAATAATGTAATTAGAATAGTTTTCAGAAAACCAATTCACTTTAAAACCTAATTTCTATTTGAAACTATTAGAAATTCATCTAAACAATAAGAAAAACATGATTGAACTTATTGAAACCATGGAAGAACTAATACATCAAAAGAAATCTAATTAAACAATCAAATATTTTGTTGTCTAAAATCGTAGAAAAAATCACATTGAATATTCATACCGTATAGAAGAAACTTAACCCCTAGCCCTAGCAAAGAGTGTAGGCTGCCATTAGAGAAAAGAAAATACAAGTTTTTTCTCTGCCAAATTCGTTCTCCATAGCCTCCCTTCAAAAATCTAACGTCCAAGTATCCAAAGAAAATAAAACTTTTACTATCTAATTTTCGTCTAAATTTTCAGCAGCAAATTGTGAGTTAATTTCGGCCTTCAAAATTTGTGGATTTTGAAATTTTTAAAACTGGAAAGTTGTAGATATTTAAGTCATGGTTCCAGCTCATTTGGTCTTGAGTTAATTGGATTTTTGAAGAGAGAGATACTCCCAAAATACTAATCAGTGCTTAAATATGATTTTTCCTTTTCAAATTCTACCTCTGATTTCTTTCCTTATTGGAAGCTTCTAAACATGGTAAACGACCCAAGCACTCCAATTGCACCTCCTTAACATTTAAGCATGGTCCTTTAGCTCCTCTTTAATTTTAGTTTAACCTTACTTCTCTCACAAACTCTTGTAAACTCATTTTTTCACATGATTTCCTGAAAGAAGAAAATTACACACAGTGAATAACATCTTATTCAAGAAATTATGTATACAATATATTTATATGGGCATTATCTCCTTATTTCTATACTTAATTTGTATAATTAAGTTATGATTTTCATTAGTCACTATTATTTTAAGGTGTTATCAATCACCCCCCATGGATCTCATGTACCTTTGGCCGTCAAGTTGAATCTTGAGGCAACCAACGACATGGTAGAATATGAGGCTTGTATTGATGAAATGAAAGCCCTAGGAGAGCTAGGGGCAAAGGTGGCCAAAGTCTTTGGAGATTCGACCTTGGTCATAGCACAAGCACAAAAATTGTGGAAGATGGAGGAACACCTAAAGTCTTACCAACAATACCTGGAGAAGTTGACAAAAACTTTCAACAAGATTGAATACCCTGTTATCCCTAAAACCCAAAACCAGTTTACGGATGTTTGGCTACTTTGGCTTCTATGGTTGAGATACCCGAAGGAGTAAGGACACAACCCTTGGAAATAGAACAAAAGTATCAACTGGTGCATAGAGAGAAAGAGGATTTGGCTACCTTGGCCATAGAAGAGGAAGGAGTCTCTTGGTATTATGACATCATGAAATTTCTAGAATTAGGAATCTTCCCTGATGGTGCTTGAAAGAAGGAATGCCATTTAGTTAGGATGATGGCGATGCAATACATCCTATGTGGAGGTCAGCGCTATAGGAGATCCTATGATGGGGTCCATCTTCATTGCTCGAAGAAAGAAGCCAAAAGAATCCTAGAAGAAGTTCACCAAAGAATTTGTGTCCTTATATGAATGGGAAGAAGTTGGCAAAGAAGATTCTAAGGATGGGATACTACTGGAATACAATGGAAATTGATTGCATAAGTTTTGTGAAAAGTTGCCATGACTACCACACCCATGCAAACCTAAACCATGTGCCACCTATTGAGTTGTACAACATGACCTCTCCATGGCCTTTCCCTATAGGGGGGGTGGGGGGCATAGATGTGATTGGAAAGATTGCTCCTAAGGCCTCGAATGGGTACGAGCACATCCTAGTTGCAATTGACTACTTCACCAAATGGGTAGAGGCAGCCTTCTATGCCATACTAAAAGCCAAGCATGTGGCACGATTCATAGAAGACAACACCATTTGTCGGTTTGGAGTACCGCTAGAAATCATTTCCAACAATGGTTCCCACTTTGAGGGAGAAGTCCGAAGGATTATGGAGTTATACAAAATTGAGCATTACAAGTCTTCACCATACTAACCACAAACTAATGAGGCTGTGGAAGCACCCAACAAGAATATCAAGAACATCCTAGCCAAGATGGTAGTAACATACAAGGATTAGGCTAAGAAACTTCCATTTGCTTTATAGGGTTATAAGACTTCTATCCATACATCAACTGGGGCAACAACCTACTTTTTGGTTTATAAGAGTGCAGTGGTGCTTCCCATTGAAATAAAGACACAGTCTTTGAGAGTATTGGTGGAGCCCAAAGTCCGAGAAGAGGATTGGATAAGGGAAAGATATGAACAATTAGCCTTGATAGATGAAAAGAGGATGAAAGCCCAATACCATGCACTAGGTTATCAAAAGTGAATTGCTAGGGCATTCAACAAGAGGGTAAAGCCCAAAAACCTCAAGGAATGAGATCTAGTCCTAAAGGTACTTAGGGATGAAACTTTCAATCCAAGGGGAAAGATGAAGCCAAGATGGTCGGGATCTTTTGTTATCAAGAAGAACATGTCAGGAGGCGCTACAAGAATTACATATTTGGATGAAGAAGAGATGCTCCACCCAATCAACATTGACAGACTCTAGAAATATAGTGTTTGAAAAGAAAAGAAAACAAGCCTACTATGTTGAAAACCCGAAAGGGCGGCCTAAGCAAAAATTAGGGCAAAGAAACACAGCTAAGTTGAAAACCCGAAAGAGCGATCTAGGAAAAAGTTAGGGAAAAAAACTATGGGCATGGCAAAAATTCCCACAAGGACGTCATGGAAAAAAATTACATGGCACAAAAAAAAAAAAAATAAAGACAATAAGCAAAGACAATAAAATGGTTGATTCTCTCATTACTCAAATTAAAAGATGATAAATTGTTTTCTTAGGGGATTTGGAACATTCCAATCCTTTATTAACTCAAATGAAAAGACATGGAATCATAAAGTGTTGAAAAGTAAAATTTGGGGCATATCAAGACAACCACTTGGTCCTTTTCCCTATGGATCGCTCTCATATCAGTTGCTAACCAATTTTTGTATCCCAAAGTTGGATGGAGAAACTGAGGAAAATTGATGTCCCTATTCATCACCCTTTGAGACCAAGTCTCTTGAATCCTACCCAAGACTCTCTCAGTAAATGCTAAGGTATTACCACAAGGTACCCTATGATGGTTACCAAATTGTCGTGCAATACGGCATGTGGGATAATAAGAGCAATGGCAAAGCCCGACCAAAGGTACATAGTTTTCCTTGAAATTATAGCTAGTCATGGCCTCGATGCTTCACCATTATACCACCCATTGGATGTCCGCAGAAGTGAGACGCTTCAAGAGTTCAGTAAGCTTGGTAGGATCCATCTCTTTGTCCTTAAGCCTGTGATCATGATAATGCTTCAGTTGATACCGATTAGATGGAACAAGGGGAGGATGAGTCAGTTTAAGCTTCTCACAAAACCATATCTGAGGGAGAGAAAAAGAAAGCATGGGTGATGAGTGGAAAAGGAGAGATAAAAAAAAAAAGGAAAAAGAAAAGAAAAAGAGAGAGAAATATTCAAAGATGATATAAGGAGCCTTGATGGGTTGAAAACCAAAAGGTAATCCATGCAAAAATTAGAGGAATCCTGCTATGTTAAGGAAACCTAGACAAGTATTAGGGATCATACCTGAAGTAGAAGAGAACTTCTTGCAAATAATGTTGCTTCCTCCCTGTGAATGGCATCCAAATCATTGAGGGTTTCAGCCAAGATAATGCCTATTGGGCTCCCACTCCCTAAATTCCTAACCACATGAAGAATTCCTGGATCCACACGAGGTGTTCCATGCACCAAGAAGAACCTTGCAAGAATGCAAAGGAAAAAAGCATTGAGATAGTGAGAACACTCGCCCAAAGTCCCCAAACAATCTGTAAAGACACCGTGATTAGAAAGAGACTTTGAAACATGCAATGATGACTAAACAAGAGGATTTCTTTTTGCTCACCAAGGAGGAGGAAAGGCCATTAAGATCAGCCCAGACTAAAAGGAAGACCTTTAGGTCCACATCTACACCACAGGAGATAAGGCCAAAGGACAAGGGCTAATGTTGCAAGAAAAGAATGCAGATACAGTTTGCAAGACAAAGCACATAGATACAATTTGCAGGATGATATTTTGCAAGAAAGAAGTATAGGTTTAGTTCGCAAGATGATAGTTTGCAAGAAAAAGACATGGGTACAGTTTACAAGATGACAGTTTGCAAGATAGAGCATACAAATACAGTTTGCAAGATGATAGTTTGCAAGATAAAGCATACAGGTACAATTTTCAAGAGAAATAGATACAGTTTGCAAGAGCATGAAATGCAGTTTGTAAACCTAGATGACATATGAAATATATGCAATTTGCAAGAGTATGAAGTATAACTTGTGGAACTATATGAGAAAAAGAAAGAGCCTAACCTCAAGGAGCTTCCAAGGCCCTACTATTTCACGTAGAGTCCCCCGGCTCAGTGTGTCCATGACTGAGTAGAGGTAAGCAAGGAAAGCATGGCCCCAATTCACATCCCAAGCCTGCTCAAAGTCACGAAAGAGAGTTAGCCACCTCAGAGATACCTCCTGACCCCCATTGGCAAAGAGATATGTCCCTAGCAAATATAGCAAAAATGCCCAATCCATCCGGGCATGATCATTTGGAATCTCTCGAGAAAGAGAACTATAGTCCCTCTCCAAATCAAAGTAACGAATGCACTCACTGGTGTAGGTACGCCCTTTCAGGTCAATGCCCAGCTAAATGCCCAACTCACTCTCCAAGTTGATGATGGGCCAGTTAGATCTCAAGCCGATCATCTAGTGGAAGTTGTGGGGAGTCATGGTCATCTCCCTCCCAGCAATATCAAAGGTGTGGGTAATGTCCCCCCGCCTCTTAGCAAGTGCCTGCACCAGTATGCTGTTGGCTGCACTCTCAGGAAGTAAACTCATGAGTGGCCCAAAGCCTGCCGCGTTCACTAAGGCCTTGTTCTTGGCCGTTAAAGTCTAATACCATGCAAATAGGTGACTGACACTATTCTTACTCGAATAAGCCTGTAAAGCCTATAGAAGACGAAAACATGAGCATAAGAATCATTTTGGACCTAAAAAAAAGTGAAAAAATCAAACTGGAGAAAAAGTTGTGACTCTGAGCCTCAACATTCATATGCACGGCCTGTGTATGCGTACACAGGGCCCGTGTATGCGTACGCATGTTGAGGCATGCATCCATGTGAACTTATGAACATGAACACATATGCATACAGCATGGCTATGTACGCATATAGCTGTTGGGAAATATACATGTTTGCATCGCATACAAAACATACGCAGCGGAAAATAAACGGATCTACTTCATTCGCAATTGATAACATGTACTATGTAGGTTTCAGAATATAAGAACAAGAGAGTGTACCTTGATGCGGTGAAATTCAAAACTGAATGAAGAAGTACTCGGGAAGACTTTCAATCTTCACTCCAATTCCACTTGATGCCCAAGATGTGTGGTCTCTCAATCAGTTCTATGTTTTCTAGAGAGAATATGAAAGAGTGTCTCTTTTCTTTATATTTTCTCTTATTCCTAAACATACAAACCATTTTATTCTTTTATAAAATTCTGTATGTTTCTCTCCACATAACTGATTATCTAATTGGGCTAGCCTTTTGGGCCTTCCCAATTGGGCTTTAGTGTGTGGCTTGGAGTGGGACCAAAAAGGAACAAATAAGACACTAGCTCCAATGGGCGTTGGGCTTTTCTGTCAACTCTTAACAAGTCCAAAGTTACCATTAATTATATTTAATACCACTATATAAATATAATTGCACTCTAGGCCTCATTAATAAATTATATCCCAAGACTTTATTATATGCAACCCCTTCATTAAATATTCGTAGTAATACAAAGTCATGAATATAGACTGCCACTTTGTGAATTACTACATCTTAATCCTTGAGTACCCGGTTTAATCCTTTTGAGTTATTCACCATATATTTATAAAATCCAATTTCATAAATATATACTTTAGTCTTACTAAAGTGGTTAGGCCTAACTCTCTGAATAACTGTACCCATTAAACTTATCTCAAGGGAATATTTTATATCTCCGTTAAGAGACTATGAATTCCATCTTGAGAATATATGTTCCATCAACACTAAATGTGGCTGCCCAACATACTGAGGTTTTGACCGTTACTTTAGATCTCACTCCTGATATATCAAAGCAACCTACATTTCATGATCAAGTCCATTATTCTCTCAGGATTAAGAGTTCATGTGAATACAAGTCGTGAGATTTATTATTCAATTGACAGTCGTTAGGAGAATAATAAATCTCACAGCGGTCCAGTTCAATATATCTTAACTCTTAAAACATATCAACATATTAACTAGAAGTCACCACTTCCATGATCAAGACAAATCATCGTAGTTAATATGTTATAGTCTTTGTAGATGAAATGCACAATTTCATCACCGACTACGAACCAAAATTCTGAGTTTACAAAGAACTTGTGATCTATATCTTCTGTGACTAAATCACATAAATCACATACTATGCATCTCATGGACTATTTGATAATGTCCGAATATTCATGTTACCATTATTTTAGATAAGAATAAAACAACTTTATTAAACACAATATTAAGTCATACATCATTTCTCACATAATGTCATACATAATATCATACATAGCATCATACAATAGGATTTAAGGGCACATATCCTAACAATAGCTTGGCCATGCACACATACACAATGCATGCATACGCATGGGTGCAGACAGAACGGGTTCTTTGACAGTTTTGACCTATTATGGATCAAAACTCATCCTAAACATTTTCCTACCCCTTCTAGGACATCAGGTTTTCATCCAAACCCATCCCACAACAAAACCCAAGCACTTACAAGTCTAAAAATGGATTAAAACGAAAGATCAAAGCAAAACTTGAAAATGAGAAAAGTTTGAAAAACTTACCAATCCAGTTTGTGCATTGTCTGAAAGATGATTTTACGACTTGTAGAGCAGTGGAGGGGACTTGGTTAGCCCTGTGGCTCTAACTTAGCGGGTGAGGTTGAGCACTTTGCCAAAGATGAAGTAGGAAGTCTCCTTGGTCTTGGGTGCCATTAGAGAAGATAAGAGAGTTTAAGAGAGAAGGAGATTTTCAAATTGTGAGAAGATGAAAAATGAAGGAGAGGCAGAGGTTTTTGTAGGGAAGGAGAGGAAGTTGGAGAGTTGTAAGGAAAAATGAAAAGATGAAGAAGATGAAGAGAATAAAGAGAGAAAAAAATGGGTGGTAACCGTTGAGGAAAAATGAAGAGGCAGGAAAGACACCCGATGGCTAAACTAAATGTAGTTTAGGCCACCCACTAAACTACGTGTAGTTTAATAAAAATAAAATAAAATTTTAAGGTGTCCTCAGTGGACTCCCAAAAGGTGGGAAGCACAAGAAAAAAATTCAAAATCATCCCAATGAGTCATGAAACACCAAAAGTTACAAAGATGCACCAAAATGACAGAATTACCCCTCAGATGGTTGAAAGGTATAAAAATCACCAAGGAAACTCCCTCATGAGTAAGAAATACCAAGATTTTTCCCTAGTGGATTAGAAATTACCAAGAAAACTCCCTCGTAAGTTAGAACCACCAACAAGCTCCCCAATGAGTCACCAAAAAAATAAAAAAGAATCTTTCCGCAGCAGATTGTACATCATCAAGGGCTTCCCCGTAAGTCAAAAGTTACCGATATTTTTCCCTAATGGATCAACATCATCAAGGACTTCCCTGTAAGTCGAAAGTTACAAAGATAACGCCCTCATGAGTCATGAAAAGAAGAGTTTCCCTAGCAGATCATACATCATTTGAAACCTCCTTGTAAGTCGAAAGCTACCAAGAAAAACTCCTCCATGAGTCAAAATCACCAAGAAAACCCCCATGCATGTTAGGAACCCCCTTGAGTGAGCTTTCTATCCAAGATCACCACCATACATGTGCACATATCCTTCGAGAATTAAATATGTAGGCATAAACCCCTATGATAAGTCAGAAGAGAAGAATACAGGATTTGAGTACATATCCTTCTTGGAATTGAACATGTACACCAGAACTGAGGCGTAAGCCACCCGGAATAGAAGAGTTTAAGGCAAAGAAAAGAGCCATCCAGAATTGAAAAGATTGAGATAGAGATAGAAATCATCCAGAGGCAAGAGCCACCCAGAGAAGTTTAAGGTAAGAGCCCCAAATGGACACCACAGATATATATCCTTTTAGCTCGTAAGAGAACCTTGTTTATTTGATTGATGGTTGAGGCTATTGGCCATGTTTGTTTTTATTTTTAGTGACTCGAGGACAGTGAGTCACTCACCTTTTGCTTGCAATTGGCAAATCAGGTTCTTGGATAGTGAACCTGTGATTACTCGTTTCCCGAGTAACATCGGTGGAACTTTGAATATACGAATCCCAGGCAACTCTACAGAGTTGCACCCGCCCCATATATACGTGTTGTTTGTCGTGTGCATAGGTTGGGCCTAAGATGTATGTCAAAACAAAATGTTTTGTCTCTTATTCTTTTGATTTTATTAGTGGAGCTCATGATTTAAAAGAGGGGCATTTGTAGACAACGCATTTTGTACGCCTTACAACTCGGCCCCTGTTTCCCAATAATAGTAGTACTCTAAAGCCCAAAATTGGTTTAGTGCCCAATCTAGTGACAATTGACTTGAGGAAAGTGTGTGTGGAAATTATAACTTATTTTTGGAAGAATAAAACTATTTTCGGAAAAGAAAGGCCACTGGAAACCCTAAAGTGTGCGTGTGCATAAACGCGTATGCATACACGCACTAAATCCATGCGTATGAATGCTTATGGCATGCGCACACATACACGGGCATGCATATGCAACTAGGGTTCCAGAAACTATGTAAGGAAAGCTTTTTGTACTTAATTTTGGTTTGGAATGAATCCCACATCGTCTAGGAGCCACCCCAAACCCCTATTTTTCAACTATATAAAGCCATAAAATGTACTTCAAAGGAGGACTGTAGACACTCAATTTTGAACCCATACTTTAACCTTGGAAGACAACCAAAATAATCATTCTAAGTACCCAAAAATCATGATTGCATTTCATGCATTAAATCATTTATCACATATCCTAAAAATGATCTTGAGATTCTAACGATCACAACAAAACGTCTGGTTTCCAAATCGGACCGTTAAATTGAAAGATATCACAAGATCAAGTTTTAACGGTATGCATGCATTTATTTGAGTGAAACTGATCACTTGTGATTAAATGAAATTAATTTTTATTGGTTAATAATTAAAATTAATTAAATGAATTTTTATGATTGGTTAATTTTTTATTAAGCGAGATTTGTTTTATGGGATTTTTTTTTTTTTTTTAAGCTTCCATGGGATTAGAACAATAAAGTTGATAATATTTAAAGACTGTAGATAATTAGGTTTTTGGAATAATTATATTCAAAATAATTATTTTAAAAATCCTAATTATCACTTTGGGATGAATTTTATCATGAAAATAACTCTGAAATTCGTCCAAATACAGTTTTAGACTTGAAAAACACTTCAAAAACGTGCTAATCAAGTAGCAAGTTTCAAATTCACGTTCCAGGGCACTTTTGGCATAGTAAAACTCGAAATTCGAATTAGGCTATTTCTAGGAAAGTTTTAGAGAATCGAATTTTCCTTCACCTAACCAAATTTCAGCTTAATCAGAATTTATAGTAAAATGATATTATCAAAATACTAAAACATGTTCAGATTTGAAAAATCGGCTTACTCTTATACAAATCACCTTTTTTTAGGATTCTCCATACATTTTTTTTGCCTATTTTTTAAGCCGATTTGACTTAATTTTTAAGTAACCCTAACTTATTTTCTTAGTAACTAAGAGCATCTCTAGTAACTTCACCAAATTTTTGTACTATCTGGAGTGTGAATAGTTGTTTTTACCTTTTACCTACCTACTTTTTTAAATACACTTTCCAACAAATTTTCTATCATTTCTCTATCTCATTAAATATTATTTCTTCATTCTTTCTTTATTCCTTTTTTACTATTTCTTTATTCTTTCTCTATTCATTCCCAACGGCTATATTTTTAAAATTCCCAACAGCTATATTTCTAAATCTCACATCAATAATATTTTCAAAATTTCTAATACGGGCTTTTTTTTTTTTTTTTTGATAGTCTCACACACACACACACATATATTTATATATATTAGGAAACCATCTTTCCCTGTATATGGGAAGCATGGAATTTGAACAAAAGAACAAAAGCTTTAATGCAATCAGATCAACCTTCTTAGCAAGGGCACCGCCTGTTTCATTGTACTAATACAAAAGAAATTTGTCATTTTAAAAACTAATGGGAATTAGCAGTATAGCAATAATGGAAATTAGTACAAAGCTTAAGAACTAGTACAAAGCTAATGAGAATTAATAGTATAGCAGTAATGACATTTTAATAGCTTAAAAAGTAGTATAAAGCTAATGGGAATTAGCAATAAGGTTGAACATCACCTTGGATATACATATATAGTGCAATAGGATCACATTGTAGCAAAACAAAATAAATAATGCAATAGGATCATATTGCAGCAAAACAAAAATCAGTGACCCAACATACATTTTTAGTTAGTAGGATCACATTGCAACAAAACAAGTTTAAAGAGCTCATATACAAAATAAGAGCATTGATGATTATAATAGTCTAAGAATGAGACCTTCATCTTTCAAGGATTTTCATTTGGCATTGACAAATATATTCTTGCTACACTAAAGACAATGTACTTACATCCATCATCATAATCTCTTTTTCTTCCTTCATTTGATTGAATCTCAATTTCTCCATTTCATTGTCCTCCATCAGCTTTTCCATTCTCAATTTTTCCATTTCATATTCCTCTTTCGATCTTTTCATATCCAGTTCCATTTTCATTCTAGCCATTTCAAGTTTTTTATCCTTAAGTTGAATTTGCGCCATCTCATGCTCATGGTTTGCAAGACATCCTTTCTCAATACATGCCATTTTCATCTCACTCATTTTTCTTCTTTCTTCCATCATGAAATTCAATGTCTTCCATATGTGAAGTCATACCTTCTTTGCACTTTTGTTTCTTCGATCTTTCTTTTTCGGCCTTCACCCCTAGTGGTCTCTCCAAGTTTACAATTGGAACCTGTGGAATATCATCATCCTCTAAACTTATTGAATCTAGATTAGAAGGTGAAGTTGCCTCAAATCTCCATCTATTTTTTTGGTTGCTAATTGTTAACAATAACCAACCATTTTGGTGAGTGCTTTAACAAATTCTAGCAATGTTCATATTGAAATTTGGTACCCTGCAATACTTGATAGAGCTGTTTTGCCTCATTAAGCTGAAAAATTAACAAATAGTTTACAGTTACTATTTTGAAAAAGTTGGAACAAATTAGCAAATTAACACAAATTTCTTTATAAGATGTATGTTGTCTTCATTAGTCTTACCACTTTCATTCTTTGATTCAATTTGTGCCAAAAACCCACAAAACTTATTGGAGCAAAGTTGAATCGTTGACCATCGGTTCGTTAAAGAACCCACCGTACACTCAAAAGTGAAGGTCTTCCACTGGTGGTAATACTCCCAAATTCTTGACTAGTATGTTATGCGTTTTTGGTTAGTACTTTGCACTACATCTTTGTTGACATTGAGAAATGCGGACACTAGAAGCATGTCTTCTTGTATGGAGAAGTTGCTATCACGTTGTAATTTCTTAGCTATGGATTCAACTAGGGGTGGAGACATTTGGCTGAATGCTTAAGCTTGTGGAACATTATCTTCACCACTTATATATGAAGATCCTAACATATATTCATTATAACTATCTTCTAAAAGATTAGTGAAAGATGTGTCTCTTGGAATACTTGAATCCATTTCTAGTTAAAAAATTATTGATGGTGAAGGTGTCGTCTGTGGGGTGCCGTCGGCCTCTACCATGACGACGGCATGGTAAAGGGCAACGGCCCATCTCCCCCGTCATCCCAGGCCGACTCCCCAGCACCTCCCGACGGTGTAACTTGCACGTCTCGACGAGATGAATGGGTGACGGGACAAAGCTGAAGGGATCAATATATGTCTTGTGATGTACGCTTCCACGAGAAAAAGAATCTTGTCGTGTACGCTGCTACTCGGATAGATATCTTGCACAATACGCTTGATCGCCCAAGAAGTATCTTGCGCTCCACGCTACTCAAGGGCAATCCCAGTAAAGTGGTATCTTCTCCAGCACGCCTTGGCTAAAGGCCACCTACTGCTATAAATACCTTCGAGTCCCCCAAAATTGAGGTACGTGTAATTCCACCCGACTCTGGCACTCTAGAGTTGCGAGCAATACTAACTTAACCATCGGAGGGTCGTTGGCCGGTACCACGCCAGTACTTCTCCCTCGAGGTTCTTTCTACTTGTGCAGGTTTACTCAGAATGCGTGAAGACCCTGCGGCTTACTGAGTTGATTCTTGGCATCATCAGTTGGCGCCGTCTGTGGAAAACACTTAGGCATGCGTAGACCGTGCTCCGTGCTTTCCGGACAAAGAGTTGCATGGTACTCACGCGTTCAAGGGCTACCACCATGAACGATCAAGGCAACGAACAATGCACCATGGCCCTGAGGGAAGCAATGCCTTGAGCCGACCCGAAGGACAGGAGGCGAGCTGTCCGTCGGCCGCCGACAACGTTCCGCCCAGCGTTGCCGGGGAGATGCGATTGATGAGGGAGCGTATGGACTTTATGATGAACGCCCTCAAGGGGAATCGTCCACAGCACGGATTCCCCCTTCACCACACCTGTCATCCTGTTCCCTTCACTGCCAAAGTTCTGCATGCCTCAGATAGAAAGCTACGACGGGTCCAAGGATCCACTAGACCACTTGGAGTCCTTCAAGACATTGATGCACTTGCACGACGTACCGGACGAAATTATGTGCCGGGCCTTCTCGGCGACGCTAAAAGGCTCCGCAAGGACCTGGTTCGGTAGGCTAGCACTTGGCTCAATTGGTACCTTCAGAAAGCTAAGTGCTTAGTTCGCTACGCATTTCATCGGGGGGCACAGGTACAAAAAATCCACCGCGTGCTTGATGAACATTAGGCAGCGGGAGGATGAGACGCTCAGATCCTACATAGCCCGCTTCAACAAAGAGGCACTTTCGATCGATGAAGCAGACGATAAGATACAGGTCGCCGCGTTCACCAACGGGCTAAGGAAGGGTAAATTCTTGTTCTCCCTATACAAAAATGACCCGAAGACTATGTCAGATGTATTTTACAGGGCAACGAAGTACATGAATGCGGAAGACGCGTTACTAGCCCGGGAAGAGAAGCCACCCAAGAAAAGGGAAAGACAAGAGGACGCACGGCAAGACAAGGGACGAAAGGTGCCCCGGACAGGAGAAGGACGAGACAATAGACGATTGAAACCCCTTGCCGGGAAGTTCACAAGCTTCACCCCTTTGACAGCTCCGATTGATCAAGTCCTGATGCAGATCAAGGACGACGGGTCCTTGACGTTTCCGAGAAAACTGAAGGGGAACCTAGACAGACGTCCCAAAGACAAATATTGCCGCTTCCATCGAGACCACGGCCACGACACCGCCGACTGTTACGATTTGAAACAGCAGATTGAAGCCCTGATTAGGCAAGGGAAGTTACAGAGGTTCGTCAGCCGAGAAAGAGCAGAAGCGCCTCGACAGGAACAAGTTCCCTGCCGGGACAACGAGCGCCCCAGACCCCCCATAGGGGACATAAAGATGATCGTTGGGAGTGCAGCAACCGTCGGCTCAACGAAGAAGGCCCTAAAAACCTACCTCCGAATGGTTCAGAATGTCCCGAACGCGAGCACTGCCCATAAGAAACCGCGAGTCAACAGCCCCACTATGGAGTTCACCGAAGAAGATGCCCAACACCTTCACCATCCGCATGACGACGCCCTTGTCGTCAACTTCCGGATAGGAGACTATAACACATACCGGGTCTTAATCGACAACGGAAACTCTGCCGATATCCTCTACTATCCGGCGTTCTAGCAAATGCGGATCAACAAAGAGCGCTTAGTCCCCACCAAAGCCCCGCTCACCAGATTCGGAGGAACAAGAGTACATCCCATCGGCTCGATTACCTTGCCCGTTATTGTCGGAGAATACCCCAGACAGGTCACCAGGAACGTCACCTTCCTCGTCGTCGACTGCTCTTCCGCCTACAACGCCATCATAGGATGGCCTACCCTCAACGCCTGGAAGGCTGCAACCTCGACCTATGCATTGAAGGTCAAATTCCCCACCGAGTACGGAGTGGGGGAACTATGGGGAGACCAGGTAGCCGCGCGAGAATGCTACGTCTCGATGGTAGAAATGAATAGCCAACTACAAACGATGAACATAGAGCAGAGAGTGGGGTCAGAACCCGCGGAGTAGCTCGACGAGTCCAAACCTGACAGAACCACCAGGATAGGCGCTCTCAACAGCCCTGCGACTCGCCAGGTGCTCGTGGCCTTCCTCAAGGAAAACCAAGATGTATTTGCCTGGAGTCATGAGGACATGTCGGGTATCGACTCGTCCGTCATGGTGCACAGGCTGAACGTATCGCCCACCTACAGGCCCGTACGACAGAAGAAGAGGGTGTTCACCCCAGAGCGAGACCGAGCGGTGGCAGAGGAAGTCGGCAAGTTGCGAGAAGCAGGATTCATCCAGGAAGTATACTACCCCGACTGGCTGGCCAATGTAGTGATGGTCAAGAAAGCTAGCGGGAAAGTGGCGGATGTGTGTAGACTTCACGGACCTGAATAAGGCTTGCCCCAAGGACAGCTACCCCCTCCCTCGAGTCGACACACTGGTAGACTCTACGGCCCGGCACCAGCTGCTAAGCTTCATGGACACCTTCTCGGGGTACAATCAGATCCGGATGGATGTGGTAGATCAGGAGAAGACCTCATTCGTTACCAGCCAGGGCCTTTTCTGTTACAAGGTGATGCCGTTCGGACTGAAGAATGCGGGCGCCACCTATCAGAGGCTTATGAACAAGATGTTCGCCGACCAGATAGGAAGGAATGTTCAGGTATATGTCAATGACATGTTAGTAAAAAGCAGAAGGAAGGAAGACCACCTGAAGGACCTCGAAGAAACATTCGACACCCTCCGTTCCTACAACATGAAGCTCAACCCAGCAAAGTGCGTGTTCGGAGTGGCGGCGGGAAAGTTTCTAGGCTTTATGGTGTCTCAAAGGGGCATCGAGGCCAACCCAGATAAAATCTGAGCCATAATGGAGATGGCCCCCCCAAAAAACACGAAGGAGGTACAAAGCTTGAATGGAAAAGTCGCTGCACTGAACCGGTTCGTGTCAAGGGCGACGAACAAGTGCCTTCCCTTCTTCCGTACGCTGAAGAAAGCTTTCGAGTGGATGGACGAATGCCAAAAAGCATTCGAAGAACTGAAGGCATATCTCTCTTCGCCTCCGTTGCTCAGTCCCGCGCAGCCGGGAGAGACGCTTTTCCTATACCTGGCTGTCTCCCCGGCAACAGTCAGCGTGGCCTTGACCAAAGAGGAAGACAAGGTCCAGAAGCCTGTGTATTACGCCAGCCGGGCGTTCTGCGGAGCAGAAGGAAGATACCCGCCTATGGAGAAACTCGCCTTCGCCCTGATCACGGCGGCCCGCAAGCTTAAGCCGTACTTCCAAGCTCATACGATAGTTGTCTTAACCGACAAACCCTTGCGACGGGCAATGCACAACCCCGAAGCGGCCGGTCGCCTGGCTTTATGGGCGATCGAATTGACTGAGTTCAACATTAGGTACAGCCCGCGCACCGCCATCAAGGGGTAGGCTGTCACTGATTTTATCGCCGAATTCACAAGCGGAGAAGACCAGGGGGCAGACAAGCACTCTTCATGGACCTTACATTCGGACGGGTCGTCGACCAGGCGGGCCGGGGGGGTAGGCGTTGTACTTCGCTCCCCTGAGGGAGATCAGATCGAATGCATGGTTCGCCTAGATTTCCCCACCACCAATAATGAGGCGGAATACGAAGTGTTGATAGCTAGGATCGACCTCGCCAAAGCAGCAGGGGCCACAAAAGTAGTAGTTTACTACGACTCCCAGGTCGTCGTCAACCAAGTAGGCGGAGACTACGAGTGCTGAGGTGACAGGATGAGGAGGTACCTCGATCAAGCGAAGAAAAGAGTGGATGAGCTAAGGGCAGAAGTGGTCCAAATACCTAGAGAAGAAAATGAGCGAGCCGACCGCCTTGCGAAAGCCGCCTCTTCAGAACACATGACCGTCCCCGACAACGTGCTTTCTTTCGTGCAAATGTCGCCATTAATAGACTTTGTCAGTGTACAGGAAATTGGCTCCGAGGATAATTGGACCACGCCACTAGTCTCCTACCTAAAGGATGGCGCCTTGCCAAACGAAAAAGAAGCCGCCAGAAGGATGAAGGTCCGAGCCGCAAGGTTCGTATTAATGAAGGACGTCCTATACAAAAGGGGTTTCTCTCGCCCGTACCTGTAACACCCGTCTCACTTAAAATTTAATTTAATTACTTCTAGAGAGTAGATTTGATAAATTGCTTAATTATTTTGGAGGAGATAATTAATTTTATATTGTGATTTTTTTATAATGATAACAATAATAAAAATAATATTAATGTGTTTAGTGGGAATATAAGTGGGTCTTGGAAGTTTATTTTAGTGTAGTGGGCTTCTAAATTTTCAGCCCAACTGAAATTAGCCTTATCATGGAATAGGCTTCTAAACTTTCAGCCCAAGTGCAACAGCTTTATAATGAAATAAAATTAGGGTTTCCTATGTGAAAGGTAGAGAAAGAGACCCTTGAAACTGGAAGCGGCTGTGAAAGAAATTCTGCCAAACTGACAAGACGACATCAAGGTAATTTTCAGCAACTGATATTCGATTTTGTGGTATTGAGATTGCTGAAATTGTGTTTTGCTGGAATTTCACATTCACGTTGTTGGCTGAAATAGTGATTTGTGCTATTAGATTTATATATAAGTATATATAGATATATATATATATAGCTGATTGTCACGGTTTGATTCATTGTTGGCCGAATATAAATATTTATATATATATTACATCAATAGTTCATGGTTGATTCAAATGGGATTGCCGAATATATATATATATATATATTTCATCAATAGTTCAAACGGATTCAATTGGATATATATATATATATATATATATTTCATCAATAGTTCAAACGGATTCAATTGGATATATATAGTACATATTACATCAATAGTTCAAACGGATTCAATTGGTTTTGCCAAATATATATATATATATATATATTACAATTATTAGTGCATTTGATGGTTTGATTCATATTGGTTGACCGAATTGTATAGGTTTGCAATTGTGGGCGGCTTTACAATTAAATATATGAGTATTTAGATGTTAGTTTAGGGAATGCTTTACAATTATTTTAAACTGGAATAGGTTTGGGGGTATGTTAGAAATATATGTTAAATTTTTTTTTTACCTTGCCGAATCTTCATAGTGGTTGAGGAATTGTTTTATCAAGAGGAATTTGTGGTTATTAGAGATCCTGCCCATATTGAATTGTTTAATTATTATTTAGGTTCTAGTTGACGTTGTTTCGAGCAATTGAAGTGAAGCTTGGTTTAGCCACTAGAGGTAAGTAGACTTCAACACATGACGTCTCTCAAGACGTATATTTTTTTTTATATAGATATATATATATATATATATATATATATAATTGTGGTAAAAATATATTTATATATATATACATACACATAATTGCAAAAGTGAAGTTTCAAAGACTTATACCATTGTTAGTGCTTTAAACATACTCAAACTCTATTATTTATTGTATATTTTTGTGAAACTGTATATGTCAAGAGTGTTTCAAATGGTCAACTAGACAGTCTGCAACCTTTGCCAACACAGGGTTAAGTGTTGGTCTTCGGCCGAAGTAGTGTTAGTGTGGTGTGGTGCAGTGTTATTGTTGCTCTTCGGAGCTAGTGTTGTCTCTTTGAGGTTAGTGTTATTGTTCCCATGGGAAATCACCCACCGAGTGTTTAGCAGCTTTTGTCTGTGTTTGACTAATATTTTTCATATTGAATTACTGTTTATTTACTACTGTTCTTTTAGGTGGAAAATTGCTTATTTTCAAAATAAAATTGTTTCTACCTATTTGGTGCATATTGGCATATAAATGTGGTCATTATTTTATTAATGTTTGCAGTGTTATAGTGAAGTGTTTTATTTTAACAGCTTTATAGAATATATTATATTACAGTTTAAACTAATTTTAATTGTATCGTGATGACTATATTTTGTCAATGATATTATCGTTTTGTTTTTGGAAGACATCCTCATGTTTGTAGTCTCTTATTGAGCTTTTAGCTCACCCCTTTTTCCATCCTTTCAGATTAGAGTTATGGAGTGTCTTTTGGTGGTAGATCAGTGGAGCCTTAGATTGACGACTTCGTTTGGAGCTTGATAATTGCAGAATTGTTTTAGTAAAATTGTTTCAGGAAAATGAGATTATTATTTTGGAACTATTTTGAGATGTTATTTGGAGATTTTACATTCAAGAATATTATTGTTGTTTTGTTTTTATGGATTGTTAAGGAAATCTGATGATATTCAAGAAGTTTATTTGAGGATAAATATTACGCTCTGTTCCATTATATCATTGTTGATTATTTCTAAGACAGGTTATGCATCTAAATCCTTCTTAAGGGTTTGGGGTGTTACAGTACCTGAGATGTTTGGGCCCCGAGGAAGCAGACTATGTCATGAGGGAAGTCCACGAGGGAGTTTGCGAAAACCACTCAGGATCACGATCACTGGCGCATAAGCTGATTCAGGCGGGGTATTACTGGCCCACTATGCAAAAAGACGCCCAAGCCTACGTCAAAGCCTGCGAAAAATGCCAAACGTTCAGCAACATCGTCAGACAACCGCCCAAAGAGCTAACACCCATGACAGCCCCATGGCCGTTTGCTCAATGGGGACTAGACATTATGGGACCATTCCCAACGGCTATGCAGCAGCTGAAGTTCCTGGTAATAGGCATAGACTACTTCACAAAGTGGGTAGAAGCTGAAGCTCTGGCCACCATCACGGAGAAGAATGTGCGGAGCTTTGTCTGGAAATCCATCATATGCAGGTTCGGGATCCCCAGGGTCCTAGTCTTTGACAATGGCAAACAATTCGACAACGGCCCCTTCCGAGAGTTCTGTTCACAGCTGGGGATAAAAAATCACTACTCCTCCCCCGCCCACCCCCAAGCTAACGGCCAAGTAGAAGTAACAAACCGATCCTTGCTTAAGATTATCAAGACTCGGCTCGAGGGGGCAAAGGGGATATGGCCTGAGGAGCTAGCCAGCGTACTTTGGGCATATAGGACGATGGCAAGGACCCCAACAAGAGAAACTCCATTCCGGCTAACCTACGGAAGCGAAGCAGTTATCCCGGCCAAAATAGGACTCACGACCTACAGGGCAAATGCCCACGATGAAGGCAGGAATGATGAGGCATTACGCCTACGGCTGGACCTAATTGACGAAGACAGAGCAGTGGCTGAGCAAAGGCTCGTGCGGTACCAAGATCGCATGGCCAAGCACTACAACTCCCGAGTCAAGCACAGGGACTTTCGGGTCGGAGACCTTGTTCTAAGAAGAGTCATGGGCGCCACCAGAGACCCTGCCCAAGGACAGCTCGGCCCCAACTGGGAAGGACCCTACCGAGTCACGACATGGCATCGAAGAGGCACCTACCACTTGGAAACATTGGAAGGACAAACACTACCCCATCCATGGAACGCCGAGCACCTACGAAAGTACTACCCATAAGAAAAGAGTGGCAGCTCCTACTTGAAGTTTGCTTAAATGTATTTTGGGAACCCAAAGGACATGTTTTCCCCTTCTTAAAATTTATGCAAGGTTCAGAAGTTTATTCAATCTCTCTTATACTGTGTTAAGTGTTGAACCTTAAAACAGGTGTACCAAAAAGATGACGGCCTAAAATCTACAAGGCATAAAAGCGTCAAGCATGAAAGCTGACGGCTTAGAAGCCAAAATCCTAAAATCTACAAGGCATAAAAGTGTCAAGCATGAAAGCTGACAGCTTAGAAGCCAAAACCCTAAAAATCTACAAGGCATAAAAGCGTCAAGCATGAAAGACTGACGGCTTAGAAGCCAACATCCTGAAACCTACAAGTCACAAAAGCCCGCCAAGCTTAGAAACCAACGGCATAGAGGCTGACGGCTCTATCCTAAATGGTGTTAGGATATGTGCCCTTAAATCCCATTGTATGATGCTATGTATGATATTATGTATGACATTATGTGAGAAATGATGTATGACTTAATATTGTGTTTAATAAAGTTTTTTTTATTCTTATCTAAAATAATGGTAACATGAATATTCGGACATTATCAAATAGTCCATGAGATGCATAGTATGTGATTTATGTGATTTAGTCATAGAAGATATAGATCACAAGTTCTTTGTAAACTCAGAATTTTGGTTCGTAGTCGGTGGTGAAAGTGGGCATTTCATCTGCGAAGACTATAACATATTAACTACGATGATTTGTCTTGATCATGGAAGTGGTGACTTCTAGTTAATATGTTGATATGTTTTAAGAGTTAAGATATATTGAACTGGACCGCTGTGAGATTTATTATTCTCCTAACGACTGTCAATTGAATAATAAATCTCACGACTTGTATTCACATGAACTCTTAATCCTGAGAGAATAATGGACCTGATCATGAAATGTAGGTTGCTTTGATATATCAGGAGTGAGATCTAAAGTAACAGTCAAAACCTCAGTATGTTGGGCAGCCACATTTAGTGTTAATGGAACATATATTCTCAAGATGGAATTCATAGTCTCTTAACGGAGATATAAAATATTCCCTTAAGATAAGTTTAATGAATACAGTTATTCAGAGAGTTAGGCCTAACCACTTTAGTAAGACTAAAGTATATATTTATGAAATTGGATTTTATAAATATATGGTGAATAACTCAAAAGGATTAAACCGGGTACTCAAGGATTAAGATGTAGTAATTTACAAAGTGGCAGTCTATATATTCATGACTTTGTATTACTACGAATATTTTATGAAGGGATTGCATGTATAATAAAGTCTTGGGATATAATTTATTAATGAGGCCTAGAGTGCAATTATATTTATATAGTGGTATTAAATATAATTAATGGTAACTTTGGACTTGTCAAGAGTTGACAGAAAAGCCCAAAGCCCATTGGAGCTAGTGTCTTATTTGTTCCCTTTTGGTCCCACTTCAAGCCACACACTAAAGCCCAATTGGGAGGGCCCAAAAGGCTAGCCCAATTAGATAATCAGTTATGTGGAGAGAAACATATAGAATTTTATATAGAATAAAATGGTTTGTATGTTTAAGAGAATAAGATAATATAAGGAAGAGAGATACTCTTTCATATTCTCTCTAGAAAACATAGAATTGATTGAGAGACCACACATCTTGGGCATCAAGTGGAATTGGAGTGAAGATTGAAAGTCTTCCCGAGTACTTCTTCATTCGGTTTTGAATTTCACCGCATCAAGGTACATTCTCTTGTTCTTATATTCTGAAACCTACATAGTGCATGTTATCAATTGCGAATGAAGTAGATCCGTTTATTTTCCGCTGCGTATGTTTTGTATGCGATACAAACATGATGATTTCCTAACAAATGGATCGCATAAGAACCGGTCAAGCTAAAAGCCGACGGCTCAAAAGCAGACGGATTCACCCTAAAGGGATCGCGTAGAAACCAGACGGCCTCAAAGCGATGGCACTACCCTAAAGGTTAAAAGGCCAATAACCCTACAAGAATAAGCGTGAAGGCAGATCAGGTATAAAAGCCAAAGGCTTAGAAGCTGACGGCCCCATCCTAAAAACAGGGCAAGCATAAAAGCCAATGGCCTAAAAATTGACGGTATAAAAAGACGACGGCCCAAGAGGGTAAGGCAAAAAAACCCACGAATCAAAACCAACGACATGCAACGGTGTTATCCTAAGCAAAAAATGCCAAAGTACAAAACCGACGACGGCTTACACGTTGACGGCCCTATGCTATCATATAAAAGGGCGTTGAAGCCCATTGAACGTGAAGGCTGACGACCCCGTTGGAAGGTCATGATTTTGCACAAAAAGCATCAAAGGTCCAAAATTGGACTATCGTGAAGCAACAAAAGAAAACCATTACAAATGGGAAAGATAAATTGTCATATCACGAGAATATTGTTCTTACAAAAGCCCTCAAAATGAAGGGGCACCATTTACCAAAAAAAAAAAAAAAAGAAGGAAAATTTTTCAAAGATCAAACTGCAGGAGCATCCGGCACGACCTCGTTGCCTTTAGGGGGGTCTTAGACCGTAGGAAAGCCTTCGAAGCCAGAAGGATCGGACGACAGGACCGTTTGAGCGCCAGACGGATCAAGAGCAAGCTGGGCGAGGACGATACTGTCATCCTTCAGATGCATCCCAAACTCGCTGAGACTGTCATCGTCCTCCATGACTGTGTCGCCCACAGGAGTCGACGGCACCGGATCATCCATAGACACCCTTGACAAGTCTAGGTGAGGGAAAAGGGACTTCACCTGCTTAAGGCAGTCCTTGAACCCGTCACCATAGTACTCGGCGCAGGCATCGATGAATGTCTGGGTTGTCTTGAATTCAGCAACGGCGTCAGCCTTCGCTGTCTCCACCTGGCCCAAGAGAGACGACAGCTCCTTCTCCGCCTTCACTTTAGCCTCCATCTCTTTCTCTAGCTGACGGGTTGCTTCTTCAAGTTTTTCTTTCAGCTCTTTTATTTGCCCTTTCAAAGTCCGACAAGCTTCCTTGTACTGGTCCAACCCGTCAGATAGATTTGTGATGCGCTTCTTCTGACGGGCCAGCAGCTCCTCGTTCTTCGCCCCCTTGACTTGCATGGCCCTCATGCGAACCATTGCCTGTGGAACAAAACTTCCGTCAGCACAGTACCACAAAAAGCAGACGGAGCGAGTAATAAAGAATATACGTACCCTGGCGAGATCGAAGAGGCCTGAGTCCCCCAACTCCTGCACAAACTGGCTGACGCAAGAATCAGCTTCCCTCATCCCTAGTATGGAGTCCAGCCGCTCCAGGGCATAGCCCTTGTGGGTAAGGATGCAGCGCCCGTCCTCTGGGATGACGGGACCTTGGGCCGACATCAACCCCTTGCCGGCCCCGTGTTTGGGTGACGGGGGTTTCGTGGAGTGATCCCTAGGGGTGACCGTCAATTTCTTTACCGTGCGGCCCTCGGTCCCGTCGCCTTTCCTCTTAGGCGCGCCCTTGTCGACAGCCTTTGGGAGGGACGTGGACGCCCCCTCCTTACCCTTCCCTTCCTCTTTCTTACGGGCAGCGGCGGCCCTGACTTGAGCCCTCAGCTTGGCGGACTCCATCTCTGCAAGACAAAGACCAAATGTAAAAATGCCAAGTAAAGGTGACGGGATTGAACGGGTTAATTGAACTTACGTTGACGGGATAACTTGTCTAAACGGCATGCTTCCTTTGTTGGCTCTGGTCCCCCACAGTAGGCGTGGAGGGCGTCAGGTGTGATGAGGTCGCGGCACTTCCTCTCCTCCAAAGGGATCTCCGTCACCTTGAGGATAAAGGCTTCTTGCTCCTCTGAAATCACCGGACGGGCGAAAGCTAGAAAAGAAAAGTAAAGCAGACGGGTTAGAACCTTGGATTAAGGTAAACCAATAAGCAAGGCTGACGGCGACGACCTGACTCCCTGACAATAGCCCAAGTGTTGTCAAATCAGTGAGGAATCGACCCCCACTCCTCCTCATGGCACACCCAGTTTGTCCCCTCCACAAAAAAGTACCGGCCCTTCCAATTCCTATTGGAGTCGGGCATATCGGACACCAACCTCAGCTCCTTCTTCCTCGCGGAGAAATGGTAAATCCCCTGGGACGAGGCGATGTGGTGTGGACGGTAACACCAAAAGAACTCGTCGAGGGTTAATTGACGGTGCCCCCCACTTAGACTCCCCCATAGTATCTCAGAGCTAATGAATACCCTCCAGGCGTTGGGGGCAATCTGGCTGACGAACAGCCCGAGGTAATTTGCCAGCTGACGGTGAAGCGCCGTCAGAGGCAACCTCAATCCTGCCGCAAACATGGTATCATACATACCAACGTCCGCGGTCTTACCGGAGTAACACCTTTCCCTCTCCAAGGGAAGACGGATTGGAATATCGTCTGGGATTTGATATCGAGCCCGCAGCGAGTTAAAAACCTTATCCGTCATCAACGGCAAAAAGTGGTTGATCGTCCACTCCTTGGGAAGGATGAATGGACGGTCGTCCCCAGAACCTCCCGACGTGCTCTCCAAGTCGTCACCTCCTATCGAGCTACCATCACTCCCACTCTCCCTCGCCTGGTCGTCATCTCCACCTCTCACTACTACCCTTTGGTCCACTTCCTCGTCAGAAAACTGTACCGACGATCCGTCCTCTAACGACCAAGAAGAGTCCTCCCCTGGCTCGTGGCCCTACTGGAAGACCTCGTCGTAGCCCGCCCTATCGCGGACTGACGACTGCTCACTCGACGTCTCCCTAGGCATCTTACTACCTACAAGCGATGGGGGTGGTCTAAGAACCCGAATGACGACCTTTCTAGAAACCTCTTCCAAAAGCTCAATATGCAATTAAATCAGAGAAATTAAGAGTAAAAAAGTCACTCACCAAGTTGTAAGGAAGGTTCTGATGAAATTGACGGTATCTGCCAGCAAACGGGAACCAAGATGCAATGGCAATCTCTTTAAGTTGACGGTTTTTCTCTGATCAGCAGAATTGGAATAAAAAAAGAAAAATGAGGGAAAGCAGGGCATATATATATAGGAGGTTTGGGGCGCAGAAGACGAAGCGACCTTCCCGTCCAACTACATACCAGTCGTCCAAGGACACATGTTCTGACACTAGGGCTGCTCGAGGTGACTAGCCATTAATGCCTTGTCTGCCACACGCTATACTCCCCAATCCGTCAGCTGAGACCGACGGGATTAAGGAGTAGGGGGCAACTGATGGTGAAGGTGTCGTCTGTGGGGTGCCGTAGCCCTCTACCATGACGACGGCATGGTAAAGGGCGATGACCCATCTCCCCCGTCATCCCAGGCCGACTCCCCAGCACCTCCCGATGGTGTAACCTGCACGTCTCGACGAGATGAATGGGTGACGAGACAAAGCTGAAGGGATCAATATATGTCTTGTGATGTACGCTTCCACGAGAAAAAGAATCTTGTCGCATACGCTGCTACTCGGATAGATATCTTGCACAATACGCTTGATCGCCCAAGAAGTATCTTGTGCTCCACGCTACTCAAGGGCAATCCCGGTAAAGTGGTATCTTCTCCAGCACGCCTTGGCTAAAGGCCACCTACTGCTATAAATACCTCCAAGTCCCCCAAAATTGAGGTACGTGTAATTCCACCCGACTCTGGCACTCTAGAGTTGCGAGCAATACTAACTTAACCATCGGAGGGTCGTTGGCCGGTACCACGCCGGTACTTCCCCCTTGAGCTTCTTTCTACTTGTGCAGGTTTACTCGGAACGCGTGAAGACCCTGCGGCTTACTGAGTTGATTCTTGGCATCATCAATTATAATGCTTAAATAAATAATAAATTATCACCATTTCAATCATATAATTCATTACACAAGCTACATTAACACATCCCTTGCCCTTTATTTTCATACCAACAAGACAATCGTAATTAAGAACAACAAGGAATATATAATTATTAATGAAAGAATATTTATTGATGATAGTGCAGATTATATAGGTATAACAATAATGACAGCAAGCTCTTTTCCATATAGAAACCCAACAGCTACAGCAGAAGGCAAGTCAACTAGCGTCTCTAATATGGAAATTCTAAATTAGCACCTCTAAATATGGAAAGATTAAATGATAGCAGCTCCTTTCTATGTGTAAACCCAATATCTACTGTAGAAAGAAGTCAATTAGCACCTCTAATATGGAAACATTAAATTAGTACCTCTAATATGGAAAAATTAAATGACATCAAATAATCAAAAAAAAAAATGACAGCAACTCATTTCTATGTTTGGACCCAACGGCTATTGCAAAAACCTAGTCAACCAACACCTCTAATATGGGAAGATTAAATAGAGCAAATCACTCCAAGAAGCATACCCCACATGTAAGCAGATATCTCAAGATATCATAATTCAAAGCTACAACCACTTTGAATTAAAACCACCAACAAATGCCAAAGTTAAACATAGGATGTCTAGATTATCAACCCAATCAATCAAGAAGAATGCAGCTTATGTAGTAATCTATCAATGCATCTAGTAGTCCAATACTAAAACATAAACGTTTCAAAGACAATTCTATATCTCAAATTTTATGACCAGTATTCAATAACAAATAAAAAGGTTCTCTAATAATCAATGCAAATGTACATATAAGCCTCTATATAAGCAATGCAAATATACAAATACAATTGAAATGAAATGTAATGAAATTTAATAAAAACAGAGCATTAGAAAAATACTTTGTTGCTTGTGCTCCACTTATTAAGTACAACAGAAGAAAAAAAAATCATGTTTATAAAAATAAAAATAAAAAAGCCTTCCATATCAATTCTTAAACATACCCATGTCTTCTCTATTGAACAGTTGGTGTGTAATAGAGATGAGACCAAAATTTTTATTAGAAAATAAGAAACTCTAAGGGAATCAGACTAGTTTGTTCACTTTAATAAGATTAATTAAATAGAAAAAATAGAGATAAGATCAAGAAATAGAGTGAAAGATGAGATAAAAGAAGCAAAAACCAAAACCTAAACCCAAATATGGGTGAAGAACAATAGAAAATCATTCAAAACCACTAAATCATCAACTCGTACTATAAACTAATAAATTCAAACATGACAAATACCCTACGAAATCAAAATTTTGGGTACCGATATTCAAGGTTGAGCCAATGTTTTCAGAACTCCATTCTTCATCACAGTAGCAATAGTAAATCATGTAAAACCACCAAATTTAGTATAAGCCAATAAATTCAAACATTATGCAAAAAAACCATGAAATTAAATTTTGGGTACCGATTTTTGTTGTTGACCAATATTCTCAGATTTCTATTGTTGACCCATGTCCTCAGATTTCTATTCTTTCTCACAGGTGGTTGAGCCATGATTTGGGGTTCAGAAAATCTAGGCAAATCATTTTGTGAGAGAGAGTTGCATTGATTTTGTGCTTCCCCATTTTTTCTTTTTTTCTTTTCTGGTGAGAAGCAAAGAGAGAGTTTTTTTCTTAAGAGAAGCAAGAGAGAGAGAGAGTGCAGAAGAAAGAGAAACGGAAGAAAGAGAAAAAATTATTTTTTATTCAACCAACTAATTATTTAAATAGATAAAAAGATTTGAAGGAGCTACAGTAACGCTACAGTATTCTCTACTTTCAGAGAAATACTGTAGCAATTCTAAAAAAAATATATATATATATATATTGTAACACCCGTCTCATTTAAATTTAATTTAATCACTTCTAGAGAGTAGATTTGATTAATTGCTTAATTATTTTGGAGGAGATAATTAATTTTATATTGTGATTTTTATAATGATAACAATAATAAAAATAATATTAATGTGTTTAGTGGGAATATAAGTGGGTCTTGGAAGTTTATTTTAGTGTAGTGGGCTTCTAAATTTTCAGCCCAACTGAAATTAGCCTTATCATGGAATAGGCTTCTAAACTTTCAGCCCAAGTGCAACAGCTTTATAATGAAATTAAAATTAGGGTTTCCTATGTGAAAGGTGGAGAAAGAGACCCTTGAAACTAGAAGCGGCTGTGAAAGAAATTCTGCCAACTGACAAGACGACATCAAGGTAATTTTCAGCAACTGATATTCGATTTTGTGGTATTGAGATTGCTGAAATTGTGTTTTACTGGAAATTTCACATTCACGTTGTTGGCTGAAATAGTGATTTGTGCTATTAGAGTTTATATTATATTATTGTAGAATTATATAGAGAGGAAAGGATTATAATATCATAGATTAGGGTTGCGGTAGAATTATATAGAGGGGAAAGGATTATAATATCATAGATTAGGGTTGCGGCTCATGAATATATATATTCATTCAATCCGCTTTGTCTTGGATATATTAATTGTCTTGGATGTGATAATTGCCGTGGTTGCATGCATTTTGAATCCGTGTAACCGTCCTGTGCATGTGTTTGTTGATTGCACCTTTTGGATTGTTGTTGCATTGCTTGGCAATATAAGCACTGCTTGAAGAATCCGTGTACTATATATAGAATCATATATAACTCTGGCATGGTTTCGTGGATTCATGTCCATTAACATGTTTTCATATATTTATATATATGCAAGTTCTTCATGGCAGCATATGATGATTGCTTTAAAAAATTGAAACGGTATATTATATTATATATATATATATATATAATATGATATGGATTTATATGCAAATTTTTTAAAGGACTCATCATATTGTTGCTTGCCTTGGTTTATATATTTATTATATATTAATGCTAGGATTATGGAATTTATTCCTAATGAGATTAGGATTATGTTTTCAAGGTGTCTAGCATTATTATGGTTCTTGATCTTAAAAACCTTTAATTTAAAACATCTAGTGGGAGAGAGATATAAGGGTTGCTTATGGTAACGTGTTCTTATATAAATATTAGATGTTAGGTTAGGGAATGCTTTACAATTATTTTAAACTGGAATAGGTTTGGGGGTATGTTAGAAATACACGTTAAATGTTATCTTGCCAAATCTTCATAGTGGTTGAGGAATTGTTTTATCAAGAGGACTTTGTGGTTATTAAAGAACCCGCCCTTATTGAATTGTTTAATTATTATTTAGGTTCTAGTTGACGTTGTTTCGAGCAATTGAAGTGAAGCTTGGTTTAGCCACTAGAGGTAAGTAGACTTCAACACATGACGTCTCTCAAGACGTATATATTTTTACATATATATATATATATATAATTGTGGTAAAAATATATTTATATATATATATATATATGTACATACACATAATTGCAAAAGTGAAGTTTCAAAGACTTATACCATTGTTAGTGCTTTATACATACTCAAACTCTATTAATTATTGTATATTATTGTGAAACTGTATATGTCAAGAGTATTTCAAATGGTCAACTAGACAGTCTGCAACCTTTGCCAACACAGGGTTAAGTGTTGGTCTTCGGCCGAAGTAGTGTTAGTGTGGTGTGGTGCAGTGTTATTGTTGCTCTTCGGAGCTAGTGTTGCCTCTTTGAGGTTAGTGTTATTGTTCCCATGGGAAATCACCCACCAAGTGTTTAGCAGCTTTTGTCTGTGTTTGACTAATATTTTTCATATTGAGTTACTGTTTATTTACTACTGTTCTTTTAGGTGGAAAATTGCTTATTTTCAAAATAAAATTGTTTCTACCTATTTGGTGCATATTGGCATATAAATGTGGTCGTTATTTTATTAATGTTTACAGTGTTATAGTGAAGTGTTTTATTTTAACAGCTTTATAGAATATATTATATTACAGTTTAAACTAATTTTAATTGTATCGTGATGACTATATTTTGTCAATGATATTATCGTTTTGTTTTGGAAGACATCCTCATGTTTGTAGTTTCTTATTGAGCCTTTAGCTCACCCCTTTTTCCATCCTTTCAGATTAGAGTTATGGAGTGTTTTTTTGGTGGTAGATCAGTGGAGCCTTAGATGGACGACTTCGTTTGGAGCTTGATAGTTGCAGAATTGTTTTAGTAAAATTGTTTCAGGACAATGAGATTATTATTTTGGAACTATTTTGAGATGTTATTTGGAGATTTTACATTCAAGAATATTATTGTTGTTTTGTTTTTATGGATTGTTAAGGAAATCTGATGATGTTCAAGAAGTTTATTTGAGGATAAATATTACGCTATGTTCCATTATATCATTGTTGATTATTTCTAAGACAGGTTATACATCTAAATCCTTCTTAAGGGTTTGGGGTGTTACATATATATATATATATATAGAGAGAGAGAGAGAGAGAGAGAGAGAGAGAGAGAGAGAAAGAGAAAGAGAGAGAAGCTGTTGGAGTGAGTTTTTGGTGTTTTTCTCTTCAAAATTGGGTTTAGATAACCTATTGGAGATGCTCTAACACCTCTATAAATAGAGGAGACCACCCAACATTCAGCACCCACACCCCTTATGTTAAAGAAATTCTAGAAGCTTTACTTTAGGAATTTCTTTCTGTTAAGCGACCATACTTTAGAACTCAATGAGATTCACTCTCTCTGATTCTAAAGCAATTCTAAAGCAACCCCTCTCTTTGATTCTAAAGCAATCCCCTCCTGTAGAATTTATTCGTGCATTGATGCAAGCATCGAGTTTATTTCTTTAATGGCAAGTAGGTTTGAATGTTTATTTCTTTATTAGCATGTATGTTTAATTGTGCATTCTACCACCACTCACCCTTGGCGCAATAGCCACTCCACAAGTATAAGTGCTTATAGGGTGTGGGGGGCAAGGGCCGGAGTTCAAGCCTCTAGAAGGGACCTTCACACACATATACACTTAGATTAGACTAGTATAGAATTTCTATCTTGTATAAAAAATATATATATATATATATATATTTGTCCATTCCATATTAACATGTACATATCAATATCTAGCATGATTTTTCTTTTAAATCTTGATTCCATGATTAGAATATAATGATTGTTTGATTCACATGCTTGAACATATAGATTTAGGGTTGTCATGACATAATCTTAGGTCTATAATAATTTGTTATTAAATGCTTCAGATTTGAAATTCATTCCTTAAAAATCATTCTTTTTCATATATAAAAATCAGATCTGAAATTTTCTTCAAACTCATTCTTTTTCATATGCAAAAATCAGATCTAAAATTCTTTCTTAAAAAAACATTCTTCTTTCATATACAAAAATCAGATCTGAAATTATTTCTTTAAAACTAGTTCTTTTTCATATACAAAAATCATATCTGAAATTCTTTTTTTAAAACTTATTCTTTTTCATATATAAAAATCAGATCTGAAATTTTCTCAATAAAAATCATTCTTTTTCATATATAAAAATCAGATCTAAAATTTTCTCATTAAAACTCATTCTTTTTACATATAAAAATCAGATCTGAAATTTTCTCTTTAAAAATCATTTTCTGTCATATCCAAAATCAGATTTGAAGCTTTCTCATTAAAAATATACTCTTTCACATATCTAAATTAGATCTAAATTTTTCTCACCAAAATTCATTAGAATCCAGATCTCCATTTTGTCAATAAAACTCCTTTTTTTTTTTTAATTAACATCAGGTTTACATATAATTCTACACAAAACCTTCTTTTCACATTAAAAAATCAGATTTGATTCTTTACATAGAAAATTGTATAGATTTGAGGTCTTTGAATAACATTTAGACATAGATCTAGATAAACCAACATAACATGTTGCATTTCATAATTTGTTGCATATCATTAATTATGGGTACTTAAATGATCATTAGAGTCTAGAAGACTAGATTTTATTTTGGGAGAATGGGTGCCTAACACCTTCCCATTCTGTAACCTAGCCCCCGAGCCATAGTTTTTGGTTCGTAGAATAATGTTTTATCTTTGTTTTGGTAGATTGTATTTAGGACCAAAGGTTTATATTTTTCTTACATATATTGTATTTAAGACCAAAGCCTTGTAATGTTCTTCTACCAAATTGTCTTTACATATTCAATCAATGAAAATTGAGGTATTTCAAATATGTATTTTGTATCTTGTAGTTTTTCTTATTTTTTGTAATATAAAAAATAAGTGGCGACTCCACAAAACCCCAAATAAGTGCCGGTCTCTCATAAGGATGAAAACGGTGGCAAAACACACAAGATTCACTAGAAAATAGTGAATCAAAGAGGGAGTTTTTCACAAAACATCCTCAAGTCAAATTTTACTTGATTGGGACCTTTTTCTAGTCTTGATCTTTGAATTCTGAATTTCACTAACCCATTTTGATTTGGTTGTGAATAAATTGACTGAGGGGAACAATCAAAATCAAGCTCTAAAGAGTTCTAGTGTTCAGGTAAAGGTTCTAATTTTGGCTCTTCACTTTTCATTGTTTTTTTGTTATTTATACATATTTTAATGTCTTAACATGTTTGTTTAGTCTAGGTTTTCTTCGTGTTTATGTTTGAAGCATGCTAGGTTGTTAGATTTCTTTTTTTTTCCTTTTTTTTTTTTTTTGTTCTGAGTTTCTGGGTTAGGGTTTCGGGTGTGTATGTGTGCGCATGCTTCATGCATGCATATGCATACTCGAAGTGTGCGTATGCATACAGTTGGGATACGCACGCATACCCTATTTATGCACATGCACACTCATGCCCAGAAACCCTAATTTGTTTCTTTTTTGTTTTTCCTTTCTTTCTTCTGTTTGGCCTTTGTTTAAGCCGGTTCTTCATATCTCCAAGTATCTGTCTATTTGTTTTGTTTTGTCTTGTCTTGTTTTATCTCTTTGATGTTTATTAGGGTTTCAATTTGTTTGAATACCATGAACATGAATATGAACATGAACATGCATTAATGCATAGGTGTTGTGATGTAGTGAGGTAAGTCATGCATGATTACATGGAAATGCATTTAATTTGGATAATGAGCATGATATGGTTGATGAACATGAATATGCTTGGTTGAATACCATGGTTTTGATGCTTGAATGTTTAGATGTCTTATCCATATCTGCCTTGAGATGTCTCTGCCTTCGATAATATATGCTTAATGCCATGATAGATGAATACTAGGTTTAGGGATGATTATGCCATGTTTGTTTGCCTTTAGATGTATTAACAGTGTGCGTGAGTTAGAATAACGTGTTAAATATGTCTTTAACAAGATTAAAACTTGGAACACAACGAGTGAAGGCTGACCCATAGGTCGGGTAGGGTTGGGTGCCTAACACCTTCCCATCCCTATACCTAAACTCCGAACATGTGCTCTGGTAAGATCAGTCCTTCAACAATGGTACTATATTTATGGTTCCTAAATCTAATCTAGGTAGTGACTCCATTTACATCCTCTGCCATGGTCCACCTTAGGCCAAGGCATACTTCCCATGAAGATCGTCACAGGTGCTTACGCCCATAAGGCTATTTTTGGTCATGTGTACAGAGGAAGTTTTAGGATTGATTTTCTAGGTTTTCAAGGCTGTTTTCTAGTTTTTTTTTTTTTTTTTTTTTTTCTAGGTATTTTCAGTGAGGTTTTGGGTATTTTTCTAGGCTGATTTTCTGGTTCTTTCTGTGGGAATGCAGTGGGGTTCTTTTTAGGCTTTAGGTATGATTTACACAGGGTAATGTGAGGGTCTCTGCGAGATTTTTGCCTATAGAGTTTTGGGTAATTTGTTGGGATGTTTGGGTGTTTCTTGTGAGCTTTTAGGGAAGAGGATGGTGGAAGAGTAGGGAAAATGAGAAGTAAGGAAAGGGGGGAATTCGGTTGTGCTTGGGAACCAATTTGGCTGTAAGCTTGGAGAGCAACAAGGGCATCCATTTG
The DNA here is from genome assembly GCA_033629205.1 of Lithocarpus polystachyus. Lineage (NCBI taxonomy): Eukaryota > Viridiplantae > Streptophyta > Magnoliopsida > Fagales > Fagaceae > Lithocarpus > Lithocarpus polystachyus. Next base: position 44,170,975 of record CM066166.1, read on the forward strand.
TTGCATGAGAAGACTCTAGAATTAGGACACTTGTATCAAATGTGAGTTCCCATTTGGCAATGATAAAACGAACAATACCAAATTTTTAAATGTGTATTCTTCAATGTAATTAGTTTAGAGCATAGCACAATAAAATTGTAATAGACCCAGTTTAATTGAATTCAGATTTTAGACATGCTCATTAACATGGAAAACTAAATGAATTTTGAAAGAACACGTATTTCTCCACAAATTATAAATTTTCAAAGTACACGCATTTCTCCAATAAAATTTGGGGGACAATTTGATTAAATGTGGCTATTTAATTATAAATAATTGGACCCAAGAAATTCTATGAAAAATAAAGTAATTTTGGAAATTAAAATGTGACTTTAGAGCATATATCCAAATCAACTAAAAGGAAAATAATGACCATTCAAGGGAAAATAACACAGATTTTATGCAACAATGCACGTCTTCCAAGAAAAAAAAATGTCAACGGGACAATTTTCATATGCCCACCATAGCTTGCCTTATTCAAGTATGATTTTTATTCAATGACGGTCGTATGAAAGGAATTTTACAATCTTTGATTTAAAACTTGGTTAATCCCGTAAAATTGATGGCAATCAACCAAGCAAGATTTAACCATTGAATATACAAAATTCCTTGATTTAAGAGCTCAAATCACAATTAAATTTTAGGGCTAGATAAAATAGGGTATTGACAGTGATTAAATAAGTTTTTGAAACAATTGGTAATTTAAAATGATATCAAAATAGGAGGTTTTGAATTTGATCCATGTCTCCATCTCTTTACCTCTCATTTAAAATTCCTTGTTTTAGGTCTCTCACCTATTAAAAGGGAGTTTGAGTCCACATGTGAGGGAGAATGTTAGATGTATTTGGTTAAATGATTATACTTAGAGAAATGCTATGTTTACAACACTTTCACAACAAATAATAAATGACAGTTTCTCAAAAAAAATAATAATAATAAACAGCAGGTTGTTACAAGTTATTATTAGTGGATAAAAAAGTAATTTCAGTTGTAAGTTTAAATTAGAATCAATAACTACTTAGTATCTATGATTTGTTATTAAAGTATTGTGAAAATGTTATAAACATAGTACTTCTCTTAAATTTATCATATCCCAAGCTAAAAACTTTTTGAAAAATTGGTAATTTAACGTCTCAAGATTTTATACACTCTCATTCCATCCCTTTTAAGATATGTATACACATGATTCTCATATCTGCAGAGCTTAAGAAGCTGTATTGATGTCCCTAAAACGCGAAAAGCAACCAACAATTATTAATGATGTTTTAAAGAAGTGTTAACATTAATTGGGTTGGCAGGGAATTTTTTTTTTTTTTTTTTTATTTAAAGCCATACAACCTAGCCAAAATTGGAAATTAACCTCATTTTTCAAACAATATAATTAATAGGCATAATTTCAAAACTATATTTTTTACTAGCATCTCGAGTCTCTAAAACTCGACGTGGCCTAAAAATCGAGTCTCTAAGACTCGATTTATAAGCCAAAAAAACCAAAAAAAATTTTAGTCTAAGTCTCTGTCTACATGCAGTCCCAGAAATACCCAAAAAAAAAAATTGTAAGAAATCAATGCAAAAATCCCAGCACAATGAAACCTCCTTCACACATGTTCAGCTCTCTCACCATCACCATTCACCACAAACATCAACAACCACCAAAACCCTCCAAAAAAAAAAAAAAAAAAAAACAAGCCGAGCAAGCCTAGATCTACGGCGAGCAAGCCCAGATCGAAAGAAGAAGAAGAACCCAAAAGATGAAGAAGAAGAAGACAAACTCATACTCAGCACACACAAACCGAGGAGAAGATGATTGGAAGGAGACTGAGATGGGTCTGATCGCCGGTCGGTGGTCGTGGCTAGCCGTGGGTCGGGTTCTGATCGCCGTGGGTCGCCATGGGTCTGCGTCGCCATGGGTCTAGGTCGCCGTGGAAAGGTGGTCTTGATCGATTTTTCTTCTTCGTCTTCCTCTTCTGCTTCGCTTCATCTTCCTCTTCTGTTCTGTTTTTTGTGTCTTTTTTTTTGTGTCTTTGTTTCTTGTGGGCTTAAATTTTTTTTGTTTCTTTTTTGTTTTGAGTATTCTAGAAATCAAGTCTCTAAGACTCAATTTTCAAGTGTTCACCACCTGGAAAAAATTGCCACATCAAACTCACTGGACTATAAAAATCGAATCTCAAAGACTCGATTTATAGGCCCTAAATTGAGTCTTTTAAACTCGAGATGCTAGTAAAAAATATAATTTGAAAATGTTGTCTACTAATTATATCGTTTAAAAATCAGTGTTAATTTCCAATTTTGTCCATACAACCTCCTATTTTTTTTCTTTTTTTCCTTTTTTATTGTGTGCGCGCGCGGGCGTGTTAGGTGTGCAAAGTGATTTGGTACCAATCAACCATCTGCTTTGCTTGGTTTCACGATCCTTACAAACTTGGTTATTTCCAAGTGGTTCTTTCTACTTTCAGTCTCGACTTAATTGGATCGTAACCAATCTCAAGTAGTTGCGATCAAGTACGTTCCACCATGTTGATCTTTTTCGACTAATCGGTGGAGAAGGGAGTTGTTTTGGAAGTCCATCCACTTATCAGTATTCAGTAGCCTCTCTCAGCGCTCGCCTTCACTTGCTGGGTCACCATCTCTACTTGGATCAAGTAGATGTTCTGTTTGTTCTTTCACTTGGATTACAATCTCTACATGCATGCTTTTCCTCGAGATTGTAGTATAGATCTTTGGATATTTTTACTCGTCAAATGGATCATGAGCATCACTTTCCAAATCACATCCAACTAGCATGCTCTTTCAACTTTTGTTTTCTCTTTTTTTTCCCTTTTTTTTTTTTTTTTTTTGGGCTTTCAACAATGTTTTTAAGCTTTAACCCTACACAGTTATACTCGTGTGTACCTAGGAGTGATTTCATTTTTTGTATACGGGTGATTGAACTAGGTGAGAATAACAAGCAGTCTATGTACCCAATTTAAGCCCTAAAAAGCCGAAAATCCCATTTCTAAACATGAAAAAAAAAAATGAAGAAAAAAGTCAAATTTATTATAAACTTTATTTGAACATAGTTTCCATCTCTAGATGTTAGTAACATTGTATACCTTGAACTATAAACTACGTGTCCTAGACTTTCTGCCTTCTTAATTGAGCTTACCCAACTAATCATCAGTCAAGATCTACTGTATCTCTTCTCGGAGGTAACTGCATGCTCACTATATCTTCTCTTGGTAGACTTTCCGATTCATTAGTCATTTGCCTACTTCCAGGAGTTGTTAATGCCAAAAGGTGTGTAGCCTCCTTGTTTTTGCGGAAAACCAAATATAGGATTCCAGCCAAATATACTGCCATGCAGGAAAACCCAAATATTCCAAGAAACACTGCTGCCACAAGTTTCAAGTGGCTATGAAGAATCATCTTGATGAAACCAGTTATCAGATAGTATATATTTATTGTCATAATCAGGGAACCAATGATCCATGTGGCAACTGAAATCTGCAATAGAAGATAGAACAAATTAATGAACAATTACAGATAAGGTGCAAAAACGTCAGCACTGCCCTTGTGATTATATTCTAGTATTGGAGCAGTGTCACACTTTCTCATTATTGTACATAATTTATGGCTAAAAAATGAGTGGAAAAATTTAATTAGTAGAATTTTTTTCCATGTTGGCTAAAAAAAGACTTTTTCCTTGTAAAGACACTTTGGTCAGAAATCAATGCATGCATTATCTATGGTAAAGGATATACTACACCCAGTTTCTAATATTGGCCAGCAAGAGAACTACTTGAAAGATACTGAAGGGTTGAAGTTTCCACTAGCAAGTGCTGATTATTAGTTGCAGACCGGTAACATACTATTTTATTTGATAAGCAAATATAATAAAAATCTTAGAATTAAAAATAAACAAAATTATGTGCAGATTTATTGTGTAACATGTGAAATTCATTTGCTTGTATGTCTTCAGGATCAGAAAATCCAATGCAAGGATACACTTAATAGTCTCGCCAATTTAAGAAACAAATCAAATATCTACAACCTTATGCTTGATCAAATGTGTAATGGTTTTGCAACGTACGTTGCCACTCATACAAAATCTTACCAGGGTAGAGTTTGCATGTTCCCCCATCTTGGTCTTACTGCTGGTGAACTTGAGAAGTGGAATAAGAGCAAAAGGGAGCTCAAATGACAAAATCATCTGACAACATAACATCAGAGTAAGCTTGCAGCAGAAACTAGATATGGAAACAAAAACATAAATCAACTTGTGAATGACTAAGCATGATGAATTGCAAAATCACAATCTCATTTTTAACCAGAAATGTAGGACTATCAGTGAAATATGTGAAAGAAGAAAAACTTGAAAGCATAAAGTTGAGAGTAAGGAATTCCACTTTGTAAATAAAGGTTCAAATAAATGTAATGTCGGGGTGCCAAACTTGATGCAGGGAGCACCAAATTCATTTAAAATTTTGAATTTTGAATTTAGTTTTTAATGTTGAGGGTTTTAAAGGGATTTGATTAGGCAATTTCCATATTAGTGTTATTACTAAAGCCTATTAAACTAGTGTTCTTGTAATTGTGAAAGCAGGTAATTTTGAATAAGAATTATTATGATAAGTTCAGAATATGTCTCCTCTTTTTTTCTCTTTGTTTGGTGGTGATGCCAAATGCCCTTAGGTTGTGATGCCTAGGGCTTGCAGGCAAATTCTAGGTGATGAAGCCTAGGGTTTGTTCTGTTGTTCCCTTTTGTTTCTCTTTTATCACTATTCTCCTACTGTGTCCTGTAACTGCCCTGGGTATACCCAGGAGACCATAAGATAAAACAAAAACACAGTAAAATAAACAAGTAATTCAAAATTTTAGAGATGTGAAAGTACACCTTGGAAATAGACTAAATCAATTATGGCACAAGAATCAACAATAGACTAGCATTTAACTATGCATTTAACAAGGAATATAAAATATGCAGTACCAGTTAGAAGCACAACTTATGCATTTAACAAGAAAGAAATCTAAGCAAATCAACTCTAGTAATTTAGAAATCTATTTTACTACAAACAAACATTTTAGTCTTTCTAATACTCAATAGACTATATGAACAAAAAGGTCAATAATTTCTATGTGAAAATACAGAAAAATTGCACTAACCTCTCTTAAGGTTTGCTCAAATTACACTGACCTCCCTCCTAATATTTGTTTGAACACAAACCTCTCTTATCTTTCAAAAAAACTACAGTCGCCTCCCCTACATCTTAACTCCATTAAATCCACTAATGGAAATTGATATATTTATGCTTTTACCCTCACTTTCCAATTGAAATTCTCATTTTATATTCACTTAAAAATTGAAAATTTTCCATTTTACCCTCCACTCAAACCCTTTTTCTCTATTCCGGATTTTTTTTTTTTTTTTTTTGTTTCTTTTGTTTTTTATAAGTATTCTGTTTTGCTTTTTTGGTCTCTCTGGTTTTTTTCTCTTCTTTTCTTCTCTCTTTTATTGATTTTTTGTTTTTTTTGGTTGCTGTTTGTTTCTACTATTCTCCTCTCTCTCTCTCTCTCTCTCTCTCTCTCTTTGCTGTTCCTTCTATTCTGTATGGATTTTTCTATTTCTATTTTACTCTCTAGAATGCAAACTCTACTTCTATCTAGCACGAAGACACTAATGATACAACACAATTAAAATTTTAGCTATTGCTATCCAACAGTTCAAGCAGCCCTCTGCTGCATCAGCAACAGGCATGCTATCAGTAGCCCAGTTTGATCATGAAGAATGAAATCAAATCCAGCAACTATTGAAACTGCAATGATCTCAGCACAATCACCCAGTTGATGTCTTCATCCAACTGAGTCTCCAGAATTTTTATTTACAAATGATTTTAAAAAAATAAATAAATAAATCAACAAAAACTTTTCTTTTTCTTTTCATCAACTGAGAAATGGACCTAGCTAGAGAGAGAGCCACACCAGTAGTGGAGGCTTGTGGTGGCGACAGTGTGTTTGGGTGGAAGAGGGTTTTGGCGTGTTACAGTTAGAGATTTAGGGTTTGGAATTTTGTTATTGTGCATTTGGTTTAGGTTTAATCCAAGGAGGCTAAAATGGGAATTTAACTTGGTTTACAATTATTTGTTTAGGTACCAATGAAATTTTTTAGTGAAAATAATTCATCAACGCACTACGACATAGAGGGTTGCAACACTCTTCGTATGGTCATTTGATTAAGGTCATTTTGTCTAATGCTAGTTCTTTACGGCATTTTCTCTCTCATACACGTAGGTAAGGTAATGATGCGGCACGTGCTTTCGCCAAGAGAGTAAGATATTCTTTTCCATTGTCGGTCTAGATGGAGTATGTTCCCCCAAATCTTTATAATTGTTGTTCGTCAGACTTTAAAGATTTTGAATAATACAGCCTTACCAGCCTTCTTCTCAAAAACAAAAATTCAGTTTAGAATGATTGATCCCAAAACTTTGGAAGTAAAAGAGAAATGACGGGAAAAAGTATCTTACTGAAGCAATGATGATTAACTTTCCAGCCCCAGCAGAGCCACCAATAAGAGCAACAATTAAACTAGGGACTATAGCCAAAGAACGTGTCAAAAGGTTCCGAATCCATGGCTTAAGCCTTAAATCAAGAAATCCCTACAAGAATAAAAACATGAACCAGGCATAATAATCAGTATAATGATAATGTAACTCAACCAAGGTAGGGAAGGGAAAAGTGTATGCTGTATACATCCGCTCTATTAAGACATGAAATAATTGCTAACATCACACTAGTAGATTCCTTAGTAAAAGAAAGTATCGCGTTTCTAGGGTTTGAGAGGAACAGAAAAGCCAAACATCAAAAATTTTTACTGAACGCCAATGATAATAAGACTCCCAATACAAAGCTTATATAAGCTTGTCAAAAGTCCCAGCAACACGTAATCTTGACAAATAAACTAAACTAAAAATTAAACTGAATAAAAACCACACAAGTCCCTACTAATTGGACCCACAGATTATTAAAATTCTAAATTTCAGCACTGCCTATAACAGTAAATTCAGCCCTCAACTTCAAGTTAATTCCCCCATATAGAATTTGTAACACCCGCCTCACTTAAATTTAATTTAATTGTTTCTATAGTGGAATTGATGATTATTTGATTTTTTTTGAAGCTGATATTATTTTTTATTTTATGATCACTACAAAGAAAATAAATAAAAGATTGATGCATGGGATGGTTGAATTGAAAGACATGGTCCAGTTATAAAATTAGTTACAGAGATAACATGTAAAAGCTGAAGAGTAGAGTCTTAGGGTTTCTTGCGTTGAAGAGAGAGAGAGACTGCAAGATTAAGGGCGACGAAGTTCTGCATCCTTGTGATCAGGTATATCTCTCTCTCAAAGATCTATGGGAATAATCTATGAAGCTAGTTGTAGTCTGATAGATTTGCATGAAAGTTTCAAGATTTCTCTTGAATATTTCATCCGAACTCATGGATACGTGATAAGCATTTAAACGTTTAGTTCCTAGAGTTTACGTACCACAGTTAGATTGTTATAGTAGTGTTGAGTTCATGACCCTTGTGATCTAGAATATTGTTTCAACTTTTTAAAACTTTTGTTAGTACATGTGATAGATTACGAAGTCTTCTTACGGGTAGAGATCTCAATGGTTGCTATAGTATATATATCGGGTTGATTATGAACTACAAGCATGTATTTACTTGGAAGTCAACTTCTACCGGGAGTGTTTCTAAACAACATAGGTAATTACACAAGGTTATTTGACTCATTGGAATTGTTTACTAGGTAATGATTTTGGAGTACTTGATAAAACAATTGCGCCTTAATTTAGTTGTCATTTCAGACTAAGTTGTGAGATATAAATTTTAAGAGTGAAATTTATATTTTCATTACTGCCTAGTGTGTCCATTCTCATTGAGTCGTCTTGTCCTTATTTAGGTTCTAGTTGGCATATTTTAGACAGTTGAAGTGAAGTTTGGTTTAGCGACTAGAGGTAAGTGGACTTTAGAACATGATGTCTCTCAAGACGTGTATATTTTTATATATATGCATATTTGTAAAAGAGAAGTTTCAAAATCCTAAATCATTGTCAATGCTTTATACATACCTAAATTTTATTATTTCTTGTATGTTTCTTTGAAACTATATATGTTAAGAATGACTTAAAAACTATTTTTTTGATAAAGTACTCATTATATGATGTTTTATAATTTGTATTTACAATACTGTAAAGTAAGAATGTTTTCAAATGATTAGCTAGACACTCTGCAACCTTTGTCAACACAAGGTTAAGTGTTGGTATTCAGCCAAAGTAATTTTATTGTGGTGTGGTGCAATGTTATCGTTTGCCCTTCAGAGCCAGTGTTATTGTTTGCTCTTTGAAGCTAGTGTTGCCTCTCTGAGGTTATTGTTATTGTTTCCCATGAGAATCACCTATCGAATGTTTTAGCAGTTTATGTCTTGTCTGGCTAATGTCTTCCATATTGAAACTACTGTTTTATTGTTGTTGGCCTTTATAAGCGGAATAATTGTTTATTACTATATTATATTGTTTCTACCTATTTAGTGTATTTTGGCCAACTAAGTGGTTACTATTTTATTTACTGATTTCATGATTTCAAATTTTAGTGTTATAGTTAAATGTTTCCTTTCTAACAGTTTTAGTTTTACAGAATATATTCTATTACTGTTAAAACTATAAGAAGTAAAGATTTTATTTTGTCAATGATACTATTATATTATTTTGAGAGACATCCTCATGTTAAATAGTCTCTTATTGGGTTTTTAGCTCACCCCCTTTCTCCACCCTTTTAGATTAGAACAATGGAATCTCATTTGGCGGATGATCATTGGAGCCATAGATTGAAGACTTCATTTGGAGCTATGTTAGTTAATTGACTATGTTATTATGTTTTCTTAGGATAGTGAACTTAGTATTTTGTGAAACTATATGAGATTGAATTTGGAAACTTTATAGTTTAAGTTTTAGTTTTTATGGATTTTATTAGAAAGACTTGATGGTTTGATTTCTTATTTGTGGAAATTTAATTATGCTTTGTGGAAATTTAATTATATCTGTTCCATTATTTGAATTTTAGTATATATAAGACAAGTTGTGTATCTAAATCCGGGTTTTGGTTTTGGGTCATGACAGAAACCACAGCACAATCACCCCGCCAAATCAAAGCTTGGGTTTTGATCATAAATCTGACTTTTCTTGGTTCTCCTATGAATTGACTGGAAAGCATCTAATATTTTAGGCATTAATTGGTTTTGCTTTTTACAGCAAGTTGAAGCCACTTTTGCGGTACTGTACTAGAAAGCTGTTAGGTCAAGTGCACTGCTTTCTCTCTCTTTTACTTAGCCCGACTACCACTAATTAGCCAGGAAATTGTTCTGTATACAACATCAGATATGGGTGGGATTCATAGTTTCTTTATTTAATCAAAATTTTTCCAATTGGTGGTAGAGGAAGGGGGAAGTAGAGGAAGGGGGAAGTTTTTTTGCATTATGGATTTTTGAACAAAGCAAAAATTTCATGAAATCAGTGTTTATGGGTAAGAACATGGTGCGATGGTTGATGAACAATATTGAGCACACCGTTTGTGGGGTCCATCCCAAGCAATTCTTTACATTTAGAGAAGGAGATACCGCATACACATTGCAAAGGTGCTCTAATTCCTTTGGTCAATACTTATCATTAACTGAACTTAAAGTGGGCGGGCTAAGGAGGTCTATCTTCATCCCTGAATGTAAGGCCAAGTGTGGTTGGAAGTTTTTTGGGCTTGAACTAAGAAAATTGTTGGAACCCAATCAATATGCCTTGGGGAGGTCGGGCTATGAAAAAGCTATTGCCCAGAAGTATAAGCAAATTCCAGAATCCCAAATCTCTCAGTCATTTGTTGAGACCATTATGGGGCATGAGAAATCAAGTGGTTTCGAGCATTCATGTCGGCCTACTGTCATTGACAACGGTAAGAACCAATTAGGGGAGAAGGACATGGTGAAGCCAAACAATCCACTTTAGCCTGCTAAGGTGGTGATAGTTGATAATTCTGGTGTTAGTCCAACAGCCGTGAGAGATAGGGATGGGAGGGACTAGTGCATTAATTTGAGCACTAATTTGGGTAAGAAAATTACGGAAGGAATTTCAAAAAGATATTTGTTAAGGTTTTCAAATTTCAAGCGATATTGATATTGGGAAGGTGTGAGAAATTAGGAATGGATAGGGAAAGAATTGATTGTGAAAGTGGTTGAGGAAGGAAAGAGGCAGGTATTGTGGGAGGAAAATAAAGTTGGGCCCAAGAGTGTGCAGCCAACCTGTCAAAACCAATCTGATCCAACTCAACCTGTCGAGTTGGGTCGGTTTCTAAAGGTTAGTGGGTTGGGTTGTAAATTTTTTTTTTTTTTTTTAATAGCAGGTCGGATTGGATTCAGGTATAAGATTCACAAACCTGCCTAACCTGACCCAACTCACCTATATTTAATATATATTTAAATTTTAAAAAATATAATCAATATATATTTAAAAATATATAATACAATTTTGTTATTTACTTTGCCCCTCTTCCTCTCTGCCGCCACTACCACTCTTATTCTGAATCATAAATAAAATCCAAACCCTAAGATCTCCTCATATAAGTTTGTGTTGACTTGGTGTTATGTTCAGGATTATTTAGTTATAAATTTGCTTTTATTTGTGGTCGGAGTGTTCTAATGCTTAATTTAATAATAATAATAATAATAATAGTAACTAAAAAAAAAATGTCCAACCCATAGGTCCAACCCGATCCACGTGGATTGGGTTGGACCTTTATGATAGGTTAGGTTAGATTGGATTTTTTGTAACCCACCATAGTGGGTCAAGTTTAAAAAACCTCTCAACTCAACTCATGCACACCCGTAGTTGGGTCAAAGAATTTTATATGGATTCCACATGAGACTCCTAGCCTAAGTACAGATGGGCATAAGGAGAGTTTGGGGCCAAGCTTAAAGGTAAATGGGTCCTGTAAGGACACAAATTTGCGGTAGTTGGGCTGGCTAACAGGATGGCTAGAGGCTCAGGACATATTTAATACCCCAACAATGCATTTGTAAAGAGAGTGGGTTGAAGATTATTAGATTGGACACGTATGGGTTGAAAGCCCAAATAGGGTAATGAACAGATATGTACTAATAAGATAATCGAGGGTTACAATACTCTTTTCAACACTGTCCGAGGAGAATATCAGTACAAATATTGGTAGAACTCTCTCTTTTCCCTTCCTCTCCTTCTCTATTTATATGCCCTCCCCCCCTGCATGGGCCCTTTTTTCTTTATTCTTATCCCATCCGCCCCTTTCTCGAGCCTTCCTGGGGCAGCTGTAAAGGAGGAGGTCACTGTTCAGGAGTCTTTTCTCATTAATGCGGCCATGATGTTAGCTGCAGGGTCATAAATGCGGGGACAGCAGCCTTTTTGCTTACGTCTGATTTCCGCCATCTGTCTTTACGGTTAACACAGAGCGAGGGGTTCTCTGGAAGAGATAAGATTGAGACTGGTGCATTGATCTGGGACGCCTTTTTAATAGTCCGAGCAGAGGACCTCCTCGGACAAAGCTTTCCCCTACGGGATTTACACCTCGGAACCGAGTTAGGCCGGGCAAATGCTTCATGAGGTGCATTCTTCAAAGGTGTAGGTCTCCTCGGACAGGCCCACGGCCCAGGATCTGATGTTGGGCCCTTTGCCCCCACAGGTCCAATTTGGACTTGGGTTCAAAGGTGGACCAAATGAAGTATGGGAAAAACCAAACACGGCCCACTATTCTTATTAGGCCCAAGCTCTTTTGTATTTGGAGAGAGTTGTAAAGCTCATGAATGTAGCGCTCCAGTATCGTTGGTCTCATCTTTTAAACCAATGTCATGGCCTTTTCGACTAGGAAGCGCGGGTGCGTTTCCGGATTCGGGTGCGGGTTGCAAGTGCGAGTGTGGGTGCGGGACTCGACAATTTTTGAAAAAGTAGGATGGTGGGTGCGGCGAGTGCGGCAATTAAAAAATTATCAACAAATATTCGGAATAAAATTGAGGAAGGACAAATTTAGAATGTTTGGGCCTCATTCAAAGCCGATTTCGGCTGTTCCGGCAGGATTCAAGGCCGATTTTGGCCTGTTTCAGCTGTTTCGGTCGCCGGCCGATATGACCCGATTCGGCCAATACGGCCCGATTCTGGTTGAATCATCCCGGTTCGGCTTGAATCAGGGAGGAAAAAAAAAAAAGAAGCTCAGATGCGGCAGTGACGCACGGGCAGCCGCGTCAGACGCCACACCCCGTGATGATGACTCTGATGCAGTGGCCACGAAGTGATCTCTTTGGGAGGTCCAGTTCCATAGTTCCATATTCCATATCGGTTGAGGGCAAATTGATTGGTGATGGGTGTTAAGAACTCAACATATTTCAGGGAGTTGGAGTTGGGTGATGATAGGGAGGAGAGCCTTGTGTTAGGATCAGATATGGGTGAAAATTCTTTTGATTGTAACCCTTTGATGACAATTATTTATGTAAAATTGTGATTTAAAGCTATGTTTTTGTTGACTTTAATTCCGTGTCAAATTTGATTGTATTTTGTTCAATCATTTCCCTATATGTTTGTGAGATTTAATGTAAGAGTTAAGTGTGAAAATTTGGTGAAGAATTGTGAAGACAGTAAAGTTCGCGACTGGCTCACGAGTGGACAACCCGCGAAAGGCCATGTGAGGAGTACATGCCGGAAGCTGAATAAACTTATGCCAGGTTGGTTTTCGCGAGTCACTTCGCGACTTAGTCAACTCACGAGTGATCCATGAAACTCTCTGCGCGGATGTTTTTAATTGTGCTTTCCTCATTTCTTTACTTTTACGATATAAGCCCACATTACCCACGAAATTATAAGAAGATTTTCAGAGAGAAAAACCTAGCAATATGCTTGAGGGTTAGAGATTGTAAACCCACAATCATCTACACAATTTCTCTCAGTTTTCCTCTACTCCTACCTTTCCAATTACAAATCCTTGAGGGGTTCTTAGCCTAAAACACTTACCTCACCTAATTTGAGTGTTGATAGAAGTTTTGGTGCATGTGGGAAGCATTGGAAGAAGCCATTGATTGGCGGATGCAATTTGAAGCTAATTGTGGAATCCGGATAATTAGTGAAGACAAGACTCGTTAAAATCTGTTGAGAGCTGGAGCTTGGAGGGTTTAAGTACATTGGATAGATTAAGTTTGGAGGGACTTTTTGATATCGGTGTACTCCAAGTTCATTCATTAGTGGATTATTTCGGTTTGGAGGGCCGCAGAAAGGTTTTTCGCCGAGTACTTCGATTTCTTCTTCGATAACACGTCTCAGTGTTATCTCGTTGTTTGCATCTCTCTTCCCTTACTCTTTATGCTTTATACTTATTGTTTATTGTATATGCATATGCTTTAGAGTAGTTCCGGCCTTATTGCATTACACTTACTCTTATTCCGTACTTAGTTAAGTAAGGTAAAAGCTATCTAGCCATTTGTTTAAAATTAAAGGTCTAAACAAACAATAGTGTTTTACACTAGTTGAACTTTCAATTTAGATATGATCCAACGGATATTACCTTGCCATATTTCAGATCATTTTCCTATTCTTTTGGAGGCGAGGGGCATGGCGAGGGGCAAAAGTCCATTCAGGTTTGAAAACACGAGGTTGGAGACAAAAGGCTTCTTAGATAGAGTTCAATCTTGGTGGAACCAACACTCTTTCATTGATACATCTAGTTTTGTGCTTGCAAAAAAATTGAAGGCTTTGAAAAAAGATATTATAGTGGAATTATAGAGAGTTTGGACGTGTGGGTATTAACAAGAAAAAACTACTGGAGGAACTAAAGAGGTTAGATGCTAAAGAAGGAGAATTTAGACACAAATGTGGAAAAACATGAACAAGTTGAAGTAAGGTCCCACGTAGAGCATCTTATTTCCTTAGAAGAAATATCATGAAGACAGAAATCACAAATGTTGTGCATCAAGGAATGAGAAAATAATACTAAGTTCTTTCATAAGATGGCTAATTCCCATAGAATGTATAATCATCTAGGTATTTTAAAGGTGGATGGGATGATATATGAGGAATCAGAGGTGGTTGACCAGGTAGTACAATTTTATAAAAAAAAAATTGTAACAGGAGACAGAGGAGTGAAGACCTTTGGTGGAGGGTTTGGAGTTTGACTGAATTGGGGGCACAAAGAGGGAATGTCTTGAAAGGAAGTTTGAGAAAAATGAGATCCTTCAGGTTGTTAGAGATATGGAAGGGGATAAAGCTCCAAGTCCAAATGGCTTTTCTATGGCATTTTTCACCATTGTTGGAGAGTTGTGGAAAAAGATATTTTGGCCATTTTCGAGGAGTTTTATCAATATAGTAAGTTTTAAAAACCTCTCAATGCTACTTTCATTGCTTTAATCCCCAAAAGAAACAATGCCTCCAACATTAGAGATTTTCGGCCTATTAGTTTGGTGGGGAGCGTGTACAAAATCTTGGCTAAGGTCTTGGCAAATCGTCTAAGAGGGGTTTTAGATCAATTGATATGTGAGTCTTAGAATGGCTTTGTAACCAGAAGACAAATACTTGATTGAATCCTTATCGCCAATGAATGTGTGGATAGTCAAGTGAAGAGTAAGGTTCTAAGGGTTATTTGTAAACTAGATGTTGAGAAAGCATACGATCATGTGAATTGGGAGGCACTCCTAGATCTATTAAAGAGAATGGGCTTTGGGGAGAAATTATGTAAATGGATCCGCACTTGTATATCCACAGTTCAATTCTCTGTTTTGGTAAATGGGTCTCTAGCTGATTTCTTTGGAAGTTCAAGGGGTTTGAGACAAAGGGATCCCTTATCTCCTATGTTGTTATTAATTATGAAGGAGGTTTTCAATAGGATGTTGAAAAGAGCGGAGGGGACTGGTTTAATTAGTGGTTTCAAGGCTGATGGTAGGCGGGGTGATGGGATATGTGTTTCACATCTTTTATTTGTAGACGATACAATTCTTTTCTGTGATGCAAATGTGGAGCCGATCCTCCATATACAGGTGCTACTACTAGCTATGACCAGCTTGAAGGTTAATGTGCTTAAAAGTGAAATGGTTCCCATTGCGGAGGTTGATAATGTGCACGATTTGACAGAGATTTGGGATGTAGGGTTGGGACTTCGCCTTTGTCTTATCTTGGCATGCCTTTGGGTGCTTCTCATAAGTCTACTTCTATTTGGAATCCTATCTTTAAGATATTTGAGAGAAAATTGGCAAGGTGGAAAAAGCTATATTTGTCCAAAGGTGGTAAATTGATGTTGCTTAAGTTCGTTATCTAGTCTTCCTACGTATTATTTATCGCTTTTCACCATTCCTACTCATATGGCTAACAAGATTGAGAAGATGCAAAGGGACTTTCTTTGGAGAGGTATGGGGTGAGTCAAAGTAACATTTGGTAAGATGGGATAACTTTTTCCCCATAAGTCTAATGATGGCTTGGGAATAAGGAAGCTAACTACATTCAATAAAGTCTTATTAGGGAAACGGCTATGGAGTTTTGGGTTTGAGGGGACAAGACTTTGGAGGAGGGTTATGAAGTTTGGAGAAGCATGGGATGGACCTCTAAATTGGGTAGGGGTGTACATGGTTGCAGTTTGTGGAGAGAGAGTTGTATGG
This sequence comes from Lithocarpus polystachyus, assembly GCA_033629205.1. Lineage (NCBI taxonomy): Eukaryota > Viridiplantae > Streptophyta > Magnoliopsida > Fagales > Fagaceae > Lithocarpus > Lithocarpus polystachyus. The sequence continues at coordinate 44,186,695 of CM066166.1, forward strand.
GTTAGGAGGCATTTTGCCAAGATACTTGGCTTGAGATTGGGGTGGAGAATAAAGTAAGATTTTGGCAAGATAGTTGGTGTGGGGATCAACCTCTTCAAGTGACTTCACTGGTTTCATATGAAATTTCCATTAATAAAGAGGCTTATGTAGAGGCAAGACAAGGGGTGGGGTATAAGAGGACTTGGAATGTTTGTTTCATTCGAGATCTAAATGACTGGGAATTGGATTAGTGGTGGATTTCCTTCATATATTGGAATTTAATATACTTTCAACTTAACTTGGGGATCACATGAGATGGAAATTAAAGAAGAATGGAGAATTTGGTATCCATTCGCATTTTAAAAAGTTGCAAGGCTCCCTCTCCAATGTCTTCCCTTGGAAAGGTATTTGGAGAGTTAAGGCCCCTCAATAAGTTTTTCCTTGTTTAGACCGCCAGTTGGGCTAAAATTCTCATGAGTGACAATTTACGAGGTAAGGATCTTGCTTTTGTTGACTGGTGTCTCATGTGTCGCTGTTGTAGGGAGATTGTAGATCATTTAGTGCTTCATCGTGAGAAGGCTCATTAGTTGTGGGGTTTTTTCCTTTACATCTTTTGTGGTTTCCTGGGTCTTTCCAAGAACAGTACTAGATATTCTTTTTGGCTAGTGGAATTGGTTGGAGAAACATTCGTCAGACATTTGGAATTTAGATTCATTGTGCTTGATGTGGTGTATAGGAAGCATAATAGGCAGACATTTGAAGATGTGGATAATTCGGGAGACCAGATGCTTGCTTCTTTTAGTGGTTCTCTATTTGATCACATCTAGTGAATCCCTCCCTTTGTTTATTAGTTCTCTTTTCCTTTGTATTTAACTTCCTTTTCTGTTTCTTCTTTTTGTGTTTTTTTGCACAGTGGCTTCATCTATATAGACTTTTCTTATCAAAAAAAAAAATTCAGGCATTAATTCTTAATTTATAACTTGATAAGTTTATCATATAAGAATATAAATTATCAATTACAAATCAAGATGTCATCTGCAAAGAATAAATCCATAGCCTAAAGTAACTAAATTATGCAAGAGGATCATTAGCTATAGAACTAACTTGTCAACTTTTTCAATCTAATGACAGGAAACCAACGGCACTTATTAGGAATTGATTTAGGGAAAGATTTTGCTGCATATTTGTATGCAGCAATTGCTACATAATGGGTTATGTGGCAGCAAAAAGAGAGCAATATGCATCCAAGGGTCATGTGCAATGTACATGATCAAGTGGACCATTAGACACTTGTTACTTTCTTACCTTTCCCATTAATTTATATCCTTTAACACTAAGAAATAAGGCTAGATAAGACAATAACATTATATTTTAACTTCAAATTTTCAACTATGAGAAAGTAAGTTTTTTTTTTTTTTTAATGGTAGAAAATTGATAATGTTCTTTGGAAAAAAGAAATACTAAAAAAATGCTCAGACCTGCAGAAACACATTCAATCAATTAGCAGGATACCTGCATAACATATTGCCCTGCATATGTCCCTGTTATGGTAGAACTCTGACCCGATGCCAGCAAAGCAATTGCAAAAAGTTTCGAACTCCAACTACCTAAGACATTCTGTAAAAAATAATAAAACCACAACCAGAAAGCATTTGGATGAGTAGCACATTCAGTATACAATGTGAAATAAACTATGAACTGCATAAAATATTAGCATTTGTTTTGCCAGAACAGAAAACAACGATTGGAACATTCGTAAATTTGGCAACCACGTACTTCTAATAAGAAAGAGGCCCTGTTCAAGTCCAAGTTCCCGCAGCTGTTTAGATCTTCAGCACTCAAATGTGAGGAATTACAAACTGCACCACTTACAGAAATAACGGATATGTTAATGAGGAAAGCCACCATTAGTGCAAAGGCACTTTCTATTAGATAGAATCTGCAAGCCTCCTGTGAAATATTATGCCATCAGTTGCTGCTTGACCGTATTTCCAGAATACTCTTTTCTGGAAACAAATGATGCATACAGTGAAGAGTTTGGGGGAAAACAGATTAAATACCAAAATCTTCAAGATTTGCCGTCTAGTTTTGATGGGAACAGACACAAAGAGAAAAGAAGAATAAAGTTCAAAACTGGTCTGCTAAAGAGAGAATATTTACTTTGATGCCTTGAACAGATTGTGGTATCTTCCTAGAAAGCACCAATGCTGAATGGAGGAAGAGATTGTGCCTGCAGCAAAGTACACAAAATCAAAAATGGGTGGGGAGCAAGAAATAATGTATAACTTTTGGAAGGCATAAGAAACCTACGGCATAACCATCGCACCAAGGAGTGAAATTGCAAGGCCAGTAGCACCATTTCCCTTGAGATTAGGAACAAAGAGACCATTTACAACTTCAGTAGCAGCAGGCTTTGCATATCCAAGCTCCACAAAAAAGCATGCAGCAATTGTTAACACAAGAAATGCAATCAAGAATTCAAGTTTCCTAACCTGTAAACAATGAAAAAAAATGAAAAATATTATCACAAGGCATGAGTTTTTTTTTATTTAAAAGTTATTTGTATCGACGTATTGTTGTTAACATATATCTATTTGGGTCATAAGCATAAGAGATATAGCAGGAAGCATATAGACTATTGAAAAGCATGTCAAGATACCCCGTATTGCTGTAATGTTAGAAGAACCAATGTACTAAGCCCTGTCAGAAGAACACCACACCATAGAGGAATACTGAAGAGCATATTCAATGCAAAAGCCGTACCAATCACTGCAACATAAAGGAGAGAGTATGAATAAAATAAATTTGGACAATCAAAATGAAGTATTAATTAGATTAAAGCAGGAACTTTCACACAAAAATTTGATTAGGAATCCATTTGGGATCCGCTTATTTTGCTGAAACTGAAAACTTTTTGTTGAAAGTACAAAAATTTTTGTTGAAAGTACTGTAAATTAAAGTAAAAGTTAACTGAAATAGTACAGTGGGATCCATGAATAGTATCAAAAAGTGCAGTGTGACCCATGAATAGTAGCAAAAACAAGCTAAATAGTAAAATAAGTTGGTAAAAATAATTTATGCCAAACGCACACTAGGAATAAAGAATAAATCATAATGACATAAATAAGCAGATCAAGTGAGAGCTTGTATACAAATGGAAAAGACTCCATGTTAGACTTACTTGAGCTGTGTTTTAAATGGTCAACAAGGCAAAAGGACTATCCCAAGAGCCATGCATGAAAGTATGTTTTAGTGTGTGTTTGGCAAAAATTATTTTTACCAACTTATTTTACTATTCAGCTTATTTTTGCTACTATTCATGGACCCCACTGCACTTTTTGATACTATTCATAAATTTCACTATACTATTTTAATTAACTTTTATCTTTATTTACAGTACTTTCAAAAAAAAAAATTTCAGTTTCAACAAAATAAGCGGATCCCAAACAGACCCTTGAGGGAAATTTGCATGAACTTCAACCAACTCTTTAGGGTCAATGTCATATATCTTATTTCTCTATTCTACGGTATCAGAAGTCAAGTCTCCAATTTAAATCATAAGCTATTCCATCTTCCAATCTCTCTAGCTCAACCCATTTTCTTTTGTCCATTTTAATGATTTATCAACTTTGACAAAACCTCGTTTTGAACATATTTTTTCTTTGATAAGCCAATTTGAACAAAATTGCACTCATCTTGTGAAACAAATGATCTTTGTTGGAACAACAGTACCCACCTTAGTCCCACTAAAACTTACCACCAATATATTTCCCATGCATTCATTCCAAAATTATATTCCCATCTCCCTACTCATCTTATCAACCTACAGAATAAAATGAGGCTAGTACTTGTGGTCTCATGACAAAGCTAACCCTTTAATCTGACCATCCAGAGTTAAAAGAGTGCTTCAACTAAGATCCAGGCAAGTGAATGTTCATGTTAGGAATAACTATTAGGTAATCTTAGAACCTCCCATCAATTGTTTTACCCTCTTTAATCATTCAACAAAACTGTAATAACTTTATTCTTTATCAAGCTTCACGAGTCACATCAACCATAAATACCTAATAGAAAATAAGAAAAGAAAAATGGACCTATTCTTGTGGCCTAGTCAATTAGCTGTACATTAAAGAAGGTTGAGCATGTTCATTTGTGACAAGTTTATATAAAGATGCCAAAGTGATGGTCTTAAGGTGGCATCTGGTTCAAAGAGTCTCAACAAGATTCTCATGGGTATCACATTCTCATTTTTCATGGGAACATGATTACCACTTTGAATTATTATAATCTGACATTCCGACTGAGTGGGAATAGGAGTGGCAAAATTAGATACGACCCGTGAACCCGACACGACATGACACGAAATTAGCAGGTTATGGGTTGAGGCTTAATGGGTTCGTGTCATATTCGGGTTGACACGACGGACCCGTTTGATAAACGGGTTGGGTTAGGGTTCAACCTATGAAACCCGTTTAACCCGTCTGACTCGTTTAATTAAATAAAATTTTACCAATATACCATTCAAACCCTAGGTATATAAACTTATTAGTTGTTGTAGTTTATTTTCTTTGACATATTGTAATTGATTATTTATGATATTGAGATATGCTTTAGTTTTGAATGATTATTTGTGATGCATTTACTCATTAATTTTGAATTTTATATTTAAAATATTTATTTGTTTGTTTTTTCATAAATGTTTTTCTTTATTTTGATAAAATTAGATAAACAGGTTAACACGATTGACCCGTTTAATAAATGGGTCGTGTTAGGGTTGAGGAATCTTGACCCGTTTAATAAACAGGTCGGGTTAGTGTTGACCCATATAGTCAGATACGTATGAGTTGACACGACACGAACCCGACACGCGAACACGAATTGCCACCCCTAAGTGGAAATACACAGGGGTGAGTGATTACATAATGCACACAGACACACACACAGGTATGTGGAGATTCTTGAATTAGTGGAAGTTTTGAATTAGATAGCTAGAGCTGTAGAACATTCAGAATTAGCCGTTTAAAACAGTATAAAGTAATAGCATTATATACTCCATATACTGTAGTAATTTTCAAGCAATAAGAAGTACCTTACCTTCAGGAATGTCACATGCAACAATAGCAACTTCGGCAAGAACCCATAGTATGAAGTTTGGGACCTTATTATATTCATTTCTACAATGCTCCGCTAAATGCTTTCCTAAAATTGCAAAACAGCATTGAGAGAGAGAGCAGATTTGCAGTTTAGTATGAATAGATTGGGATAATACATATAATAAGGTGTAGCTTCACAAATCACATGCCTGTGACAACCCCCAGATTGGCTGCTAGGGATTGAATAATGAGAGCAGCACAAGAAGCCACTAATATGATCCAGAGTAACTGAAAAAAAAAATAGCATTGGAATAGTAAATGAATTATTAATTGAAAATAGAGAGAGCTCCCGAATGAAAAGTATATGCTATGGATTTTTCCCAAAAAAAAAAAAATTGCAAGTAAAGCTCTAAGAATGTATTCTATAAAACAGGCAGGCCAAGACACAATGAGATACTATGATTTGCACAAGAGTACACGTAGAGAAACTCTAGATGCATGGAACCAATTATACACAGGTCCATCTAAATGAAAATTAATTAAAGATGTAAAAAAAAAAATTCCTATAACAAGATAGCTCATAGCTGTCATACTTGTCACTGTTAATGTATGACATTGCCAGGTTGCAAATTTTGAAAGATTCGTATGTACTTGGCATTTGACTTCTAAAAAATGTCATCGTGTAAGGCTACTTTCTTCTTTGAGAATGCTATCTTCTATTGATTACCAAAGAAAAAGCTTGTATTAAAAAATGAAATACGCACCCCATACTTGTATTGTGCTCCTGCCTGTAGATCCGTTTCAACTGTGAGTTAAGAGTAAGATAAAAAGATGGTATATATGTTAGTAAACACATGATTTATGTGGGCACAAAAGGAAATATATATATATATATATATACACACACACAATCTTACAATTTCCAGGATCAATATATGCAATAGAAACTAGAAACCCCGGGCCCATGTATGCAAATAAGTTTTTCCAACTTTTCCTCTACAAAAAATAAAAAGATAACATAAATGGCCATGAATCAATCAATTTTCTCTAAAATTTAATACCAACTACAAGAGTTCGCGTCTTATTACTAAGCAGGAGATGCACAAACACAGACCTTCAAAAGGAGAGGAAAAAGTAGAAAAGCATGTCAGCTGGCACAATTCATGTAAATCTGAGAGTCAATGGCACTTGAGGCACATTTTGCTCAAACCAAGAGTTAATGGCACTTTTTTTTTTTTTTTTCTTTGATAAGTAAGAATGATATACATACGAAAGGCTACTCTCTACATGAAGAACATAAAGCAAACCTAGAAAATACAAGAAGAAGAAAACAGAACAAAAACAAAAAAGAAAACCAAACAATAGAAAAATTACAAAAGAGAAAGAGAAAGGGAGCTAAGAAAAGAAGGGAGAGAGTCACTAGTCGTGAGTCCCCATGCCCTAAACCAATCAAAAAGAGTCCCACTAAAAGAAGCAAGCAACTGATCACCGGTGCTATCCAAATCCTCAAAAGTCCGCCGATTCCGCTCCTTCCAAACACACCATAGGATGCCCAATGGAACTAAATTCCAAATCTAAAACGAGTGCTTCCCCAACCAATTCCACCAGCCAAAAAGCAAATCTGGTATCAATCTAGGAATAACCCAAGACAAGCCAAAAGTTATATAGACAAAGGTCCATAACCGATAAGCCATCTCACATTGAAGAAGTAAGTGGTCTACCGTCTCTCCACAGTGACGGCACATAATGCACCAATTCACAAAATCCAATCTCCTCAATCTCAAGTTATCACCCATTAGGATCTTCTTGTTCTAAGCTGCACACCAAACAAAGAAAGAAATTCGCCTAGGGGCCTTTGTTCTCCATATAGCTTTCCAAGGAAAGACAATTAAGGGAGAATCCCTTAATTTATTATAAAATGACTGGATGTCAAATTCCCCATTAGGCTTCAACTTCCATCTCATCTGGTCTCCAACATCCATTGGGGGAGTATTAGCTCCCAATAAACGAAGGAAATGCAGCCCTTCATCCAATTCCTAATCAAAAAATTCTCTAATAAAACGAACATCCCAAATTCTTCTCTCCTCCGCCCCCTGCCTAGACAAAGAAGCTTCTACAGAAACCTCCTTATCAATGGCAATACCATACAACCTTGGGAAAGCCAATTGTAAAGGATGATCCCCATACCACCCATCCTGTCAAAACCTTACTCTATTCCCCAACCCAACAACAAACTGACAATTTTTTTCTGAAATCCTCCCATCCCATGCGAATACCTCTCTACAAACCACACCCATAAACTCCCCTACCCAGCTTTGAGGTCCATCCCCCCCAATCTTCCCCAAATTTTGAAGCTACCACCCTCCTCCATAACCGATCTTCCTCCTTTCCAAACCGCCATAACCATTTCCCCAATAACACACAAACTTTATCCCAACCTACTAGATGGGTCTTACTATCACCCCAAAGAAAGTCCCTTTGCAACTTTTCAATTTTATTAGCCACATGAGTAGGAATGGTGAATAACGGATCCACTTACACCACTTCACTCCAATGCCCAAGAACAACAATGTTTTGGGGAAGCAAATTCCATTTATAGAATAACAAAGTCATTAACCCATTTAAGTATATTTTTAAACATGCCATTTGTGCATTAATTACCGCATGGTCCACATACAAAAGGAACTCTAATAAAATACTACATTATCTGTTTGTTCACTACAGCATTTCAACTCCTATACATTGGTATCTTCTGCTCGCTATTGCATCTTGAACAGCCTAAAATAAGCAATCATCACAATCGTTGAACCAACCTAAGTGATGCAACAAACTTAAAATGATAAATCTGTAGCATGCAAAACATATATCATGTGCATATTGCAGGGCTTGTTGGCATGGTTTTTTCTAGAAAGGGGGGGGGGGGGGGGGTTGATTTCCATAATTTATTTTCTTTCTTAGTCCTTAGAAGGATATAATTTTTCATTCTTTATTTGGCCAGATAGGTGTCCTGTTTCCAGGAATCAAAATTATCTGTATCAATAATTGAAATATGCCTCCTGCTGATGTCGCCAATCTATATTATATTACAAGAAAAATAAAATAATTTATTTTCTTTCTTAGTCCTTAGAAGGATATAATTTTTCATTCTTTGTTTGGCCAGATAGGTGTCCTGTTTCCAGGAATCAAAATTATCTGTATCAATAATTGAAATATGCCTCCTGCTGATGTCGCCAATCTATATTATATTACAAGAAAAATAAAATAACCTCTTTTTTCTTTTTTACCAAAGAAATTCCCTATCCTTTTTCCATCAAGACCATCACCATGATCTCAGATTTTTTAAGCAATGAGGTTAATTCAAGTAGTAATATCAGATGGAACTTTGAATTCCATCCCTACCATTTGAAACAAAAAGACAAAATTGACAATTGACTGAGGGTGTCATAATCAACTCCTAGCTGTATCAACTTTAATCTTTGACATAATTTTAAGTTTTATCCCACCCTATCCCAAAACCATTCTCATCTTAGAAGTGACTGCATATCTTTCACAGTTAACACACACTTATTGCCCTCCAGTGCCTCTACCCAACTCCTTTCATGCAATTAGTCATCTAAATGACACCAAAATTCCTAGTAGACCAAAATTACTTTTGGACCTGAAGGATTGACTAGGTGAACTGCTAGTTTTTCAAATAGAAGATATCCATCCTAGTCACTATGGACGCATTTGTCCATAAAGACGTCTAACAGAAGAGTAACTTCAAAAACTTCCCAAGGATTCATTCATTTTGGTCTCTCTCATAAGGATTTGTTCAAAAACTTCCAACAAAACATGTGCTTAAGATATCTTTCTAGATTCTATGCAATCTTATAATATAAATTCACCCAACAAAAAACATAATTAAAAAGAAAAAGAAAAGAAAAGAAACAGAAAGTAGAGTATTAATCAATATTCAGCTAGCAATACTTTATCCAAATAAATTATGCAGAAAACAAACATATAACTAAATATTTGAGAAGGAAAATAATTAAACTCACATCAGGAACAGCAATCCTATCAGCATCTGGGTTCTCAATCAGCGGCGCATTTGAAAAACTCCTATTTCCGGTGCTGGCAATGAACTGTGGCTGCCCAGATGTTGAACCAGTCGCAGCCATTTCTCTCATCCTCTATACTAATACTATTTTATACTACACGGTTAGAACCAAAAATAAATAAATAAAGGCAAGCTTGAGTTAGTAATTGATATTCACGTAAAAACTCAATATGTGCACAAATTTAGTTCTGAATAAAGGGTAAAAATAAAGAATAAAAACAGTTTTATTGGTTACCGAAAAGTGAGACACATGGGATGGGAGTGTAAGATGAACTGTAGGAGTTTGACAGAATGTTAGAGTAAAGAAATCTTGTATTTATTTATTTTTTTTTTTTTTTTTTTATGTTGAACAATCACTTATTACAGATATACATAATCAGATCATACAAGTAATTAAATTTCGCATTGCTACTATGTATATATGTAACAACGTAACATTCTCTGCACCAAAAATACAAAGAAACAAAACGAAGAGACCCAACTTCGGCGGATTTTCTACTACTGGGTGGTGGTTGGATACAATTTTATAATAATAAGTAGATATATATATTTAAAAAAAAAAAGTTCAGAGGGACAGAAACCTTAAGATTTTGCAGAACCTCCTCCCTCAAGTAGAAGAAGTTCACGGCACGAATTCAGAGGGAAAATAAAATGTCCTTTTTATATATATTTCTCTAACACTCGCACCGCATATATAGTTAAATTGTGTTGTGACGATCCGCTCATAGTAAAGACCTATCACTTGTGAGTTGTAACAAACTTATAACAAAAAATATTTGACGCTGTGTGAGTGTGACTCTCTCTGTCCACCTTTTCTGAAACTCTCAGCTCATACCTGATTGTGAATGATACGACTCATTAATTTCAATCTCTCTCTCTCTCTCTCTCTCTCTTTTGAATGAATAAACGAAGATAACTATTTATAAATGTCACATGATGATTTTTTCTTCTCACTACATTTCCACAATTTTGGTGCGGAATAAAAAATGTTGTGGTACCATATTTTCTCATTCCTCTATAAATTCACACAATAACATTATTTGCACATTTTGCGAATGTATGATTGGATTACAATTAGTTACTTACACGTTGATCTTACACTAGAACTTAGTAAAATGCAATTCAATCACTATTTATCATGTGTTTTAAGTTGGATTTAAGTGTGTGATCTAGGCTTTTTGTACAACGGACAAAGTCCTCTCTCTCTCCCTCTCTCTCTGGTTTTTGACATGACAAACAGATCGGATTAATTGAGTTTGAATTAATAAAAATGTCATCTTAAATGGGTTTTAAAAATGAGTCAGGTCAATCAAGTTATAGGTCAGATCAAGTTCAGGTTGACCCGTTTTCTCAAATGAAAAAAAATAAAAATAAATAAATAAACATGCATTTGTCACTTCTTAACATATAAATAAAACAGTACTAGTCGCTCACCCGTGCTATGCACGGGGACTTATCTATTTATGATATAAACTAAAATAATTTTATAAAATCTTAAATTGGTTAAGAAACTACACCATTGTATGATTTGCTCTTATATAATTTCAATTTGTCAGACAATTTCAAATACTACCAAAAAAAAAAAAACTCAAAAATTTAAATATTAAAACTTCTGAAATGCCAAAAAATATTAAAGAAAAATTATCGACATTTGAGTTTAAATTGGACTTGTTAGAGAGATAGAGTTTCGCTCCTTATTAAGTTTGAATTAAACAAAAATAATTTTGTTTAAAAAAAATGATAAGTTTGAGTTTAATTTGGACTTGTCATAGAGATAGAGTTTCACTCCTTTTTAAATTTGGATTAAACAAAAATAATTTTATTTTTAAAAAAATGATGAGTTTGAGTTTGAGTTGGACTTGTTAGAGAAATAGAGTTTCACTCTTTGTAAAGTTTAGACTAAACAAAAATAATTTTGTTTGAAAAAAAATGATGAGTTTGAGATTAAGTTGGACTTGTTAGAGAGATAGAGTTTCACTCCTTATTAAGTTTTGACTAAAAAAAAAATTTTGTTTGAAAAAAATGATAAGTTTGAGTTTAAGTTGGATTTGTTAGAAAAATAGAGTTTCACTCCTTGTTAAATTTGGATTAAATAAAAATAATTTTATTTAAATAAAATGACAATATTATTTAAATATTATGCTAACGTGGAAAATTGTGAGAATTTCAGAGATTTCAGTTATATATATATATATATATAGAGAGAGAGAGAGAGAGAGAGAGAGAGAGAGAGACTGATTAGTGTAGTGATCATAAGCTTCTTTCTTCAAAGAAGCCAATTTGGCCTCAGAAAACCCAAGATTTTTGTTGTTCACTTGTGTTTTTATTTGCTATCATATATATGTTAGGATATGTGCCCTTAAATCCTATTGTATGATGCTATGTATAATATTATGTATGACATTATTTGAGAAATGATGTATGACTTAATATTATGTTTAATAAAGTTGTTTTATTCTTATCTAAAATAATGGAAACATGAATATTCGGACATTATCAAATAGTCCATGAGATGCATAGTATGTGATTTATGTGAAAAGTCACAGAAGATATAGATCACAAGTTCTTTGTAAACTCAGAATTTTGGTTCGTAGTCGGTGATGAAATTGGGCATTTCATCTGCGAAGACTATAACATATTAACTACGATGATTTGTCTTGATCATGGAAATGGTGATTTCTAGTTAATATGTTGATATGTTTTAAGAGTTAAGACATATTGAACTGGTCCGCTGTGAGATTTATTATTCTCCTAACGACTGTCAATTGAATAATAAATCTCACGACTTGTATTCACATGAACTCTTAATCCTGAGAGAATAATGGACCTGATCATGAAATGTAGGTTGCTTTGATATATCAGGAGTGAGATCTAAAGTAACGGTCAAAACCTCAGTATGTTGGGCAGCCACATTTAGTGTTGATGGAACATATATTCTCAAGATGGAATTCATAGTCTCTTAACGGAGATATAAAATATTCCCTTGAGATAAGTTTAATGGGTACAGTTATTCAGAGAGTTAGGCCTAACCACTTTAGTAAGACTAAAGTATATATTTATGAAATTGGATTTCATAAATATATGGTGAATAACTCAAAAGGATTAAACCGGGTACTCAAGGATTAAGATGTAGTAATTTACAAAGTGGCAGTCTATATTCATGACTTTGTGTTACTACGAATATTTTATGAAGGGGTTGCATGTATAATAAAGTCTTGGGATATAATTTATTAATGAGGCCTAGAGTGCAATTATATTTATATAGTGGTATTAAATATAATTAATGGTAATTTTGGACTTGTCAAGAGTTGACAGAAAAGCCCAAGGCCCATTGGAGCTAGTGTCTTATTTGTTCCCTTTTGGTCCCACTCCAAGCCACACAATAAAGCCCAATTGGGAAGGCCCAAAAGGCTAGCCCAATTAGATAATCAGTTATGTGGAGAGAAACATACAGAATTTTATATTGTATGAAATGGTTTGTATGTGTAATATAATAAAGAAATAAGGAAGAGAGACACTCTTCATATTCTCTCTAAAAACAGAAAACTGATTGAGAGACCACACATCTTGGGCATCGAGTGGAATTGGAGTGAAGATTGAAAGTATTCCCGAGTACTTCTTCATTCGGTTTTGAAATTCACCGCATCAAGGTACACTCTCTTGTTCTTATATTCTGAAACTTACATAGTGCATGTTATCGTTTTCGAATGAAGTAGATCCGTTTATTTTTCCGCTGCGTATGTTTTGTATTCGATGCAAACACGATGATTTCCCAACATTGGTATCAGAGCGGTCTTCATTTCGAATCTGTATAACATGTTTTGTTCGTTTTGGAATTAGAGATTATAGTTTCACGTTGATAGATTTCTGCATGGTCGTTGAAACTATGATTTGATAAAAACTGATTTGATGTTATGATGTTGTTTAAATATGAATTTAAGAATGTTAAATTGATCTTTAAGGCTATAGCATCAATAGATTTCAGTTTTGATATCAATCTCTGTCTATCATTTTCGTATGATGGTTGTTTGTTCATGCAAAACGGTTGAAAACTGCCTTAGAGAAATTCTGGAAATTCGAGTTTCACGAGTTTCGATCGATCGAGATTTGCTTTCGATCGATCGAGTGAAACAGAGACTTATCCTTTTGAATTGATTAATATTCGATTGCTAGTCGATCGATCGATCGAATTTTATTTTCGATCGATCGAGAGGCGATCGAGTATCAATCGAATCAGACAGAAGGTTTAGGTCGAATTATTTAATTTTTTCGATCGATCGAGGGGCACATTCGATCGATCGAAAGAAAGAAAATCAGAATTTTTCTAAGTGTTTTCAAACTTAAATTTTGTGTTTTTGCTATTTTTTCTTACGCCTTTTTCGTAAGAAAAAGTGCAAGGTTGTGTATAATTAGTTTATGCATGTTTAAAAGATAAAAACCTTTATTGTAAAATATTTAGTGGGAGAGAGATACAAGGGTTGGATCTCACGGCCTCCATTATCAATTCATAGTAGTGTGGGCTAAGTACCTCGTCTTGGCGTATATGCCTCGCGATCCCAAAGGAGGGTGTTTACTTCATAGTACTACAAGATTGAATTTACCTGTTTAAAGTAGTGTAGACAAGCACCTCGTCTTGGCGTATATGCCTCGCGATCCCAAAGGAGGGTGTTTTGTTCTATGGTACTACAAGTTTAAACACCATAAAGGAAGATGAAATGTGGCTACACATGATTCTAGATAATGGTATACACTAGACTAAGTTTAATGTTAACCTCCCAAAGGAGCTATGTCATTATTACTTAGAGGCTGAAGATAATACGGCATATTATTAGTGTTTGATAAGAGTTATCATGATAGCACTAATAATGAGAATAGTTCTCAACTAATTGATGTGTTTATAATAAACTTGCTACCAAGGAATTATAGACATGGATTGGGTTGTCGTTGCATATATTATTTTATGGTTTTATTAAGGTTCCATATTATATGCTTATATGCTAAATTGATAATGTCTGGTTTACTTATTATATTCATGTTTATTATTTCAGATTTGAACATGGCATCATTTAGCCCACTTGTTAGCATTCTTAATCAAAACAAACTGACTGGAACCAATTATGTTGACTGGAAAAGAAACTTGGACATAGTTCTCACAGCTGAAGAGCACAAATATGTGCTTACTCAACCATGTCCTAGCTTTCCTTCATTAGATGCTCCTCCTGAGGAAAAACAACGATATGATCGTTGGCAGAAATCTAATGAAATGGCCAAGTGCTACATCCTAGCGTCCATCTCAAATGTTCTACAGCATCAAATGCAGGATGTAGAACTAGTTTCGGATATTATGCAAAGTCTGAAGGAGATGTTTGGTGAGCAAGGCCGTTCTGCAAGGCAAGAAACCATGAGGCAAATTTATAATATCAAGATGGCTGAAGGTAGTTCAGTGAGAGAACATTGTCTTACAATGATCTCTAATCTGAATACATTGGAAGTTTTGGGTGCCGACATTAATGGAGAATCCCAAGTGGATATGATACTCCAGTCACTATCGGAATCATTCAAGGAATTCAGACTTAATTATAACATGAACAAAAAGATTTATTCTTTGTCTGAATTAATGAATGAGTTGGTAGCGGCGGAAGGCATCCTTGGTACTTCTAATGTTGAAGCCTATGTGGGTGAAGCTTCTACTTCTCAGCCTAAGTCAAAAGGCAAGGGTAAGAAGAAGAAGAAGAAAGACTTCACTAAGCAAGAGGGTAAACAAATTGTCTTAGGGGTTGCCGACAAAGGAAAGAAGCTGAAAGGAAAATGTTTCCATTGTGGTGAGAAAGGACATTGGAAGAGAAATTGTCCAAAGTTCAAGGCTGCCAATAAGGGTATGAAAATTTCATTCCTTCTTGAAATATGTTTGGTACAAAATCCCACGGATTCCTGGTGTGTGGATTCAGGTTGTACTAATCATATCTGCAATTCTTTGCAGAGGTTCCAAGAGACCAAAAGACTTAAAGAAGGAGAGTTGTTTCTGACCTTGGCTGATGGGAGTAGGATTCCAGTTGTAGCTATTAGAGTTTTTAATTTATGCTTTGATACTAGAGTTTTAATATTGCAAGACTGTATGTATGTACCTAATGTTCGTAGGAATTTAATTTCTGCAACTTATTTAGGTAAGAGTGGATATTGTGTTATCCTTAAAGACAATGTTGTAATAAAGAAGGGTAAAACATTTATCTGTTCTGGCAATATTGTGGATGGTCTTTATATTTTAACTTCGGATAAGCATGAATTGTATAATTCTGAATTAGATAATAACTCTCATGTAAAATCATTAAAGAGAAAGTTTCCTTCTACTAATGATGCATATCTTTGGCACTTGCGTTTGAGTCATATTAATCCAAACAGAATTCAAAGACTGATCAAAGATGGTCTCTTAGAACCATTGGACTTTGATGAATTTCCAGTTTGTGAATCTTGTTTGGAAGACAAAATGACCAAACGACCTTTTAATGCAAAAGGTAGAAGAGCCCAAGAGTTGCTAGAATTAGTTTATACGGATGTTTGTGGTCCTATGTCAACCCAAGCAAGAGGTGGCTATGAGTATTTCATTACATTCACTGATGATTACTCTAGATTTGGTTATGTGTACCTAATGAAACGGAAGTCCGAAACCTTTGAAAAGTTCAAAGAGTTTAGGACTGAAGTTGAGAATCAATTGGGTAAACGCATAAAGGCCATTTGATCTGATCATGGTGGCGAATACCTTTTTGGGGATTTCAAGGATTACTTAACTCAAAATGGGATCGTATCCCAATTGACTGCACCTGGAACTCCACAACAAAATGGTGTAGCGGAAAGAAGGAATAGGACTCTTTTAGATATGGTTAGGTCCATGATGAGTTATTCGACTCTACCAACTTCTTTTTGGGGATATGCCTTAAATACTGCAATGTATCTTCTGAATTTAGTACCTTCGAAGTCTGTTCCTAAAACACCTGTAGAGTTGTGGAATGGGCGTAAGCCTAGTATGAGACATCTCCATATTTGGGGTTGTCCAGTACATGTGTTAAAAGGAAAGTCTGACAAGTTACAGTCTAAAACAGAAGTGGTATTCTTTGTAGGGTATCCAAAAGGAACTGCTGGAGGTTTATTCTATAGTCATAAAGATAATAAAGTGTTTGTTAGTACAAATGCCAAATTCTTGGAAAATGACTATATGAATGATTTCACTCCTAGAAGTAGAGTTGTCTTGGCTGAAATGAATGAACCTGTAATTGAACAACCAATGGTTGAAACTAGGGATGATGTGGCTGTATTGGATACACCACAAGATACTACTCATGAGATGTCTAGTACACAGGTGCCTCGTCGTAGTGGGAGGAATGTTAGGCCACCTATAAGATTCATAGGTCTTGGAGAGACTTATGAGGCTATCTCAGAGGAGGCCGAAACTGATCCTTACACTTATGAAGAAGCAATGAATGATATAGATGCACATCATTGGGTCCAAGCTATGAAATCAGAATTAGATTCCATGTATTCCAATAAAGTTTGGGATCTTGTAAAGGCGCCTAACGGCATTAAACCTGTTGGTTGCAAATGGGTTTACAAGAGGAAGAGAGGGATAGATAGAAAGGTTGAAACCTTTAAAGTAAGGCTAGTGGCAAAAGGGTATACTCAAAAAGAATGTATTGATTATGAGGAAACATTTTCACCAGTAGCAATGCTTAAATCTATCAGAATTCTCTTATCCATTGCTGCTCATTATGATTATGAGATTTGGCAAATGGATGTCAAGACTGCATTTCTTAATGGCAATCTTGAAGAGGAAATCTATATGAAGCAACCAAAAGGTTTCATAGCAAAGAACCAAGAGCATATGGTATGCAAGTTGAATAGGTCCATTTATGGACTTAAGCAAGCATCCTATCATGGAACATAAGATTTGATCAAGCAATCAAATCATTTGGTTTTGAACAAAATCTTGATGAACCATGTGTGTACAAAAGACATCAAGACAAAGTAGTAATGTTCCTAATGCTTTATGTTGATGATATTCTACTCATTGGAAATGATGTAGGAGTAATATCATCAGTAAAGGTTTGGTTGTCAAGCCAATTTGATATGAAGGACTTGGGTGAGGCTAACTTTATTCTAGGGATTAAGCTTTGGCGAGATCGTAAGAATAAGATGTTAGGCTTATCACAAGCTGGATATATAGATAAGGTTCTAGAACGGTTTAGGATGCAAAACTCCAAGAAAGGATTACTTCCTTTCAGACATGGAGTTCCTCTGTCTGATGACCAAAGGCCTAAGACTCAAGAGGAAGTAGATATGATGAGACAAGTTCCTTATGCTTCTGCAGTAGGAAGTCTCATGTATGCCATGCTTTGTACTAGACCGGATATCTGTTTTTCAGTTGGCATGGTCAGCCGATATCAATCAAATCCAGGACCACAACATTAGCAAGCTGTAAAGCATATTCTCAAGTATCTACGGAGAACGAAAGACTATATGCTTGTTTACCGTTGTGAGGATTTGATTCCCATTGGCTATACAGATTCAGATTTTCAATCAGATCTAGATTTCAGAAAGTCCACGTCAGGATGTGTATTCACCTTGGGAGGTGGAGCCATAAGTTGGAGGAGTGTTAAGCAATCTTGTATTGCGGACTCCACCATGGAAGCTGAATATGTTGCTGCTTGTGAGGCGGCAAAGGAAGCTGTTTGGCTTAAGAAATTCCTTTCTGATCTTGGTGTAATAAGAATGGAGCAAGTTCCTATCACATTGTTTTGTGACAATAGTGGAGCGGTTGCACAATCCAAAGATCCAAGGAATCACAAGAAAGGAAAGCACATTGAAAGGAAGTACCACATCATTCGAGACATTGTTGCTCGTGGAGATGTGGTGGTTGCAAAGATTGACAGTGCAAATAATCTAGCAGATCCCTTTACCAAAGCCCTGCCTCAAAGGATCTTCAAGTCACATTTGGAGGGAATGGGAGTTAGATTAGTGCACAATAGTCTTTAGGGCAAGTGGGAGATTGTTAGGATATGTGCCCTTAAATCCTATTGTATGATGCTATGTATAATATTATGTATGACATTATTTGAGAAATGATGTATGACTTAATATTATGTTTAATAAAGTTGTTTTATTCTTATCTAAAATAATGGAAACATGAATATTCGGACATTATCAAATAGTCCATGAGATGCATAGTATGTGATTTATGTGAAAAGTCACAGAAGATATAGATCACAAGTTCTTTGTAAACTCAGAATTTTGGTTCGTAGTCGGTGATGAAATTGGGCATTTCATCTGCGAAGACTATAACATATTAACTACGATGATTTGTCTTGATCATGGAAATGGTGATTTCTAGTTAATATGTTGATATGTTTTAAGAGTTAAGACATATTGAACTGGACCGCTGTGAGATTTATTATTCTCCTAACGACTGTCAATTGAATAATAAATCTCACGACTTGTATTCACATGAACTCTTAATCCTGAGAGAATAATGGACCTGATCATGAAATGTAGGTTGCTTTGATATATCAGGAGTGAGATCTAAAGTAACGGTCAAAACCTCAGTATGTTAGGCAGCCACATTTAGTGTTGATAGAACATATATTCTCAAGATGGAATTCATAGTCTCTTAACGGAGATATAAAATATTCCCTTGAGATAAGTTTAATGGGTACAGTTATTCAGAGAGTTAGGCCTAACCACTTTAGTAAGACTAAAGTATATATTTATGAAATTGGATTTCATAAATATATGGTGAATAACTCAAAAGGATTAAACCGGGTACTCAAGGATTAAGATGTAGTAATTTACAAAGTGGCAGTCTATATTCATGACTTTGTGTTACTACGAATATTTTATGAAGGGGTTGCATGTATAATAAAGTCTTGGGATATAATTTATTAATGAGGCCTAGAGTGCAATTATATTTATATAGTGGTATTAAATATAATTAATGGTAACTTTGGACTTGTCAAGAGTTGACAGAAAAGCCCAATGCCCATTGGAGCTAGTGTCTTATTTGTTCCCTTTTGGTCCCACTCCAAGTCACACACTAAAGCCCAATTGGGAAGGCCCAAAAGGCTAGCCCAATTAGATAATCAGTTATGTGGAGAGAAACATACGAAATTTTATATTGTATGAAATGGTTTGTATGTGTAATATAATAAAGAAATAAGGAAGAGAGACACTCTTTATATTCTCTCTAGAAACAGAAAACTGATTGAAAGACCACACATCTTGGGCATCGAGTGGAATTGGAGTGAAGATTGAAAGTATTCCCGAGTACTTCTTCATTCGGTTTTGAAATTCACCGCATCAAGGTACACTCTCTTGTTCTTATATTCTGAAACTTACATAGTGCATGTTATCGTTTTCGAATGAAGTAGATCCGTTTATTTTTCCGCTGCGTATGTTTTGTATTCGATGCAAATACGATGATTTCCCAACAATATATAGACACAATAAGTGATTGTGTTGATAATTAAATTTAACTATATGGCTGTGTTTATAAATGCAATAAAAATTAATTTTTTAAAATAATAATTAAATTCAACCGTATAGTTCATTGGTCAATATAATCACATAGATGAATATAAATATAAAAATATATATATAATGCTAAAAATAAGTGAAAATCTAATTAAATTCCAAAATTGAAGCCTAGTTTGTGTCACGTGTCAAATTTTTTTTTTTTTAAATTTTTGTACAAGTAATTATCATTCAATGCAACAATCGTGAGTTTTGTTAGTTTTTATATTAAATGCGACACCACTTTCAACAAGTAGTATTTCTTTTTTAAAAAATAATATTTCTATAGCATATTAAAATTTTAGTTTCAACTAGACAACTCTTTTTTTTTTTAAGAACCTTATCATTTGTAAGAGAAAATATTATTTTGAATCTGAATTGAGTAAGATAATGTAACTATAAAATCTTTCTAAAACTATAATTAAAAAACCTAAATAGTAATTTATTTCATCACAATAATAAAAATTAAATTAAGAAGTAAAATAATATTTTCTTTCCTAGAATAAAATACAAAAGCATAAACAATTTTCATTTTCTATTAAAGAATATTCTTAATTACAAGGATTTTTCAAGGATTAACAATTTGAATTTCATAATTCCCTCATTTATTTTTTAAACTAATCAATTTCCCCTTTTATATTTGAAAAATGAGCATATACTCATAATCCATTATTTTTATAGCTAAATCCAATGGAATGACAATAATTACAAATACAATCCAATAAAGGCAAAAACTCCATTTTCGTCCCTACATTTTGGAGTTACAGTCAATCTGGTCCCTATATTTTAGTATCAGTTAATTTGGTCCCTATTATTATAAACTTACAATCAATTTGGTCTTTATCATTAACTCACTAACAGAAAATGTTTATATGGCAAATAGTTTGTACTTTTGGCATATTTAATATTAAAAAAATTGGATCAGATACTGATGTGTCTAAGTTTAAGTGGCCATGTCAGCACTTAGGTGGCATAAAAAGCCACATCAACTTTAAAAAATAATTTTCTTTTCTTTACTAATTTTTTCCGTTTTGTATTTTTTTTTTTTTTCTTCTAAGTCTCTCACAATTTTCTTAACCTGGCAAAATTTCATTTTTATTTTATTGATATTGGTTTTTTTTTCTTTTTTACAATTTCTTGGTAACCAAACAATAATTTAGTCCAACAATCTTAAATCAATATAGGCCATGTTGTTTCTAAAAGACTAAATCCTCGCCTAAAAGAAAACCCAAATGCGGATCCACCAAACCCAGTTTCAAGCTAATTCTAGAAATTTCAAACAAAAGCCCCAAATTCAAAGATCCAAACTAATCCCAAGATCCTTGGCTACAAACCCAAATCCACCAATACCCCAACCATCCAATACCATCCTAAACCCAGATCAACATCAGAGCTTGATTCGTGGCCAACAACCTCAAAGAAAACCAGATCCAATCGATCTCGACCCACCTGACTCGGATATCCTCGTCTCAAGCTCGACCAGCATGGACCCAGCCTCGAATCGTTGCCACCTTGTGCAGCAACAGCATCCCGCAAGCTCCTCATCGCCCATGGACATTGGTCAAAATGACAAAGTTTGAATTGAAGGATTGGCTATGGTGTTGGAGTGACAGTGATTGTTGTTGGCTTTGGCTCTTCATCGCGCGCGCGCACACACACACAGAGAAATATGAAATATTACTATTTGAGAGATTTGGTTTTATTTTTGTGAGATTGTAGGTTTATTAAAAACAAAAAAGAAAAAATATATATAAAAGCTTATGTGGCTTTTTTTGCCACATAAATGCTGACATGGCCACTTCAACTTAGACACATCAGCATCTGATCTAATTTTTAAATAATAAATAAGTCAAATGTACAAACTGTTTGCCACATAAGCATTTCTCATTAGTGAGTTAACGGCAAAAACCAAATTGACTGTAAGTTTAAAACAGTAAGGATCAAATTGACCCATACTAAAATATAGGAATCAAATTGACTATGACTCCAAAATGTAGAGATCAAAATAGTGTTTTCGTATCCAATAAAACAACAATACAATCCTTAACTTTTTCTATTCCTTTATGATATATGATTAATAGCATCTTTAAAATATTTTGTTGTATAATTGAGAAAATAATGAATTAGGGATATTTGTTCATTCCCTAATAAGGGGAAAGTTGGTTGGTTTCAAAAATAATGGTAGAATTGTGAGCTACCCAAAATATAGAGGGAGAAAAATATTTTTCCCCACCAAGTCTTGCAATTATATATATATATATATATATATATATATATATATATGCTCTAACGCTTTAGCTAGGAAAGGATCCAACCAAGTTGATGAATTAATTATTTTGTATGGTCCCCTTTGGACGTATGTATTTTATTTTAGTCTCAAAAAGGGATATGGCTTGTAGACATATATTTTTTGTTTAATATATGATCTATCCTTTACCAATATTTAAAGAAAAAAAATGTGCACCACCTCAAGAATAAAAAATTGTTGTAGCACCCATAAAAATGCCACCCAATAATGGGTTCAGACAAAAACTTGTGTAAGCTAGCTATTTCAACATATTTAAAAATTATTACCAATTTTTTTTCTTTTGTGCATGTAGCATTATTTGTTATTAAAATAAAAAAAGCAACGTATACATAGGAACCACTAACTGGGTCCAAGGCAAAATAAAGGAAGGTGTAAAACCATTTACATCAGTCCATGCATAATCTTGTATAATACAAAAAGTAGCTCTTTTTACACATTTTAACAAAAAAACTCCCACATCAGTCCGTGTAAAAAGGTGCAAAATATACACCCGGCTGTGTAAAGCTACAGTAACCGTGCATATTCCCACGGTTACTGTAGCTCGTGTATAGATTATTTTAATCTTTCCGTTCGCTTGTTTTTTTCTCTCTCTTCTCCTTGCTCAACAAACTCAGTAACTGCTCATTGCTCAAAAAAAAAAAAAACACACACACACACACACAGAGACAGTGGATCGGAGCTAGGGAGATGTGAATCGGAGTGTGGATCGGAGCTTGTAGATCGGAGTGGATCGGAGCGGAGATCGGAGTGGATCGGAGCGGAGATGTGCTTGATCGGAGTGGATCAAAGCTATGAGATGTGGATCGGAGTGATTGGAGCGGAGATCGGAGTGGATCGGAGTGAAGATGTGCTTGATCGGAGTGGATCAGAGCTATGGAGATGTGGATCGGAGTGATCGGAGCGAAGATCGGAGTGGATCGGAGCGGAGATGTGCTTGATCGGAGTGGATCAGAGCTATGGAGATGTGGATCGAAGTGATCGGAGCGAAGATCGGAGTGGATCAGAGTGATCGGAGCGGAGATCGGAGTGGATCGGAGCGGAGATGTGCTTGATCGGAGTGGATCGGAGCAGAGATTTTGTGGATCGGAGTGATCGGAGCGGAGATCGGAGTAGATCGGAGCGGAGATGTGCTTGATCGGAGTGGATCGGAGCGGAGATTTTGTGGATCGGAGTGATCGGAGCGGAGATCGGAGTGGATCAGAGCGGAGATGTGCTTAATCGAAGTGGATCGGAGCGGAGATTTGATCGGTGCTTGTGGGTCGGAGTAGATCAGGTCTTGATCGGTGATGTGCTGATCGGGTAGAGATGGGAGAGAGAGAAAAAATCAGAAATGGGTGGAGAGAAGGAGAGAGCCGGGTATAGAGAGATCAGAAATGGGTAGAGAGAAGGAGAGAAACGACTATAGAAAGAGAGAGAGAGAAAAAAATTAGAAATGGGTAGGGATAGAGAGGGAGGCGCGCGCCATGTATATAGGGAAATAATAAAAAATGTGAGGAAATTGATTATTTAATTAAAAGAGGTGATAGAATAGATGATCTGATGTGGGTGTTTTGTAAAAGTAAACGTGTAAAATAGAAAAAGTAGGTTTTTAGTGTAAAAATGGTCGTGTAAAATGGACGAACTAATGTAAATGCTCTAAGGAGGGGTCCAGGCATTTGTATTTCGATAGGATGTTGAAAATTTTGTGACGTGGCTACTCAGGGTACAAAATGGATGGCTGAGAATTCGTGGCATCTATATACTGGGAAATTGCTGTTGTTTGTGTTTGTGTGGCGTATGTTATTTTCTTCATAAAAATGAAAAATATTAACAGTAGGAAATGAAAAAGAAGAAATAAAATTAAGAAAGAAAGACTATATTCATAATATTTTCATAATACTTTTTAACTGATATATACAAGAAAGCAAAAAAGTAATTTTAATAGTTAATTTTTTTTTATTTAAAAAAACAAAAATAATAGGGGAAAAAAATATTTTTCTCTCTCTTTGTTTAGGGTCTTGCCCCCTTATGTTTGGAACCAATCAAATTTCTCATTTATGTTTGGGAAATGAGTTTAAATTGGATTTGGTCCTGGCATAAAATGCTAGTTTTAATTACGCCAACCAATGAAAATTGGATTCGGTCATGTTATATATATATATATATATATATATATATATATATTAAAAGTCAAAACTCAAAGAAAATCAAATTAAAATCTAAATTGTAGTCCAATTGTGCGTCATGTGTTCCATTAAATTTTTAATTATGGTGCCAAGTGAATTATTGAGTGTCAAAATCGAAAAATCCAAATCTAATTAGATTCTAAATTGGATTTCAATTAGAGCCTAATTTTGTGCCATGTGTCTATTTAATTTTTTTAATTTTTTTGCTAAGTAAATTATTAAGTGTAAAAATTGAAGAGTTTAAATCTAATTAAATTATAATTTATTTTTATTTTTATATAATGAGAAACTATTATATATTTTAGAAATCTATGCTTTAAAAATGTGTAAGCTAATACAATGTATAATTTTAACATCTTATCAAAAAATTGTATAATCTATATATATATTAAAAACCGAAACCTTTGAAGCTTCCACAATTTTCCACATCAGCATAATATTTATATAAAAAAAAAACTAATTAGAAAACCTCCCTTCCATCCCCAAAAGTAAATCCAATATTTTATAATAAAAAAAGAAAAGAAAAAGCAAACCCGATAAAACTCTTAAACAAAGGATACGTTAATCGGCTTTGACTTAGTCAATTTGTTTTCAACTCTAATTCTTTCTCTGCAAAGTATACGTTACTGAACCAACTTTGATATTTATAATCTTCCAAATTAAAGTATAGTATAAGATTGGAATATTGAGAAGAAGTATAATTCCTTTTCACAGGGAATCAAGTAGTTTTTTTTTTTTTTTTTTTACTCCAAATTAACAAAGAGTGGAATTCTATCTTTCTAACAAGTCTATCTTTAACTCAAACTCAAATATTGATAATTTATCTCCAAAATTGCGAGGTTAATCATGAACACTATTAAAGTAGTGATATTTTTTTTAAAGCCAAATTGATATGTTGTGGATTTCGATTGCCCCCTTTTTTCAGGCCTGCATGTTTGCCATCCGAGCACAAAGGAAATCTGTGACACAGAAAGATTTCCTTGATGCAGTGGACAAGGTCATCAAGGGATACAAAAAATTCAATGCAACACCCACGTACAAGGTTTACAACCAATTAAGCTGTTATGAATTATAAGGTTCTACTATTTCATCCATCATTAGGCTGCATAGCTTGGAACAATTGTACTTATTAGGGAGCTTTCTCGATGTGAAGTTGTGAAAGTGTATCAAACCATGATTTGCTACAAATTTAAGCCGTGTCTTCTGGAATATCCATTAAAATTTAAAACTTATTGTTTTATGGGTTTGTGTACTTTTTTCTTTTTCTTATATTTCTCTTTTGAATAATCATATATTTTTTGAATTGTTTCAATAACTTATTCTTTAATTATATATCTTTTTTGACATATGAAATTTTTAACATCTAAATTTGTGTTAGTTTTTGCAATATTTGGACATACTTAGCCGATTTCAATGACTATACTATGTATTATTCTTTTGACGGTAATCAATTTCATTTATATTTTCTCTATTGTGTAATCATATAAATTTTTTTTTTCAAAAATTTATCAAAAGTAAATCTTATGATTCTGTAATATTTTTTGGCCTTTCAAAAGTTTTAACATCTGAATTATTATTCTTTTGATTTCTTTCAATAGTTATGGCCATGAATTACTATTTTGAATGTAACTCATCTTTCTCTTATATTTCTCTATTATTTAGTCTTTTTTTTTTTCAATAATTTCTAAGCCAATTCTTTAATATTTTTTGATCTTTCAGAAGTTCAAGTAATGGTTTCTTCGTCAATTTGTAATACAAATTGAAGTTATAAAAGAGCAACTCATGCAATGATATAGTTTTTTAATTAATTTAAGATTTTATACAATTAATTTTAATCTATCTCACAAATAGGTAGATTCTCGTGCATAGCACGAGTTAGCGACTAGTTTGAATTATATAATTGTGATTATTTTTAGTGGTATGGGTTACGCGTTAGTTTTAGTAAAAGCCAAATAGACCTGTACCGCATCCAATAATAACATTCTTAAATCTCAAATCCACAAACGCCGATCAGACCCAGTAAAAAACCTCCTCTGCTTCCTCTTGCCTAGACCTCCACCCCTCTACCCATTGATGCACACCACCACATAAGTCGCTGGATTCTTGCTAGAGCTTATAATCATGCTGGAGCCACCGTGAGCATGGTGTCTCAATCCCAAGGTTTATTTTTGTGAGTTGCCCTTTTTCCCAATTTGAATTTCTAATTGTTGATGGATTTGGGTTGTTTTTTTGGACGTTAATAAATTGATTTGGGTTTTAATTACATTTCTAAGTGTTAGGGTCCAACCCCTAAACGAATCTAATAGTGGTTCTTTAGTAATAGGAGGGAAGATTGGTATTTTTTGATAGAGGCATAGAGAAGGCCATTACCTAACTAACTTAAGAAAATTCAAAACGATGATACTTCTTGTAAGACAGAAGTTTTAACTGTTGAGTAATGTGGGAAAAGAGAAAACAATATGAAATCTTAAAAAAAAAAAAAAAAAAAATCCTAGGGTGCAATGTAAGAATTTTTCTTCATTTTTGTTATAATTAAAAAGCAAAATGGTTTCAAAAAAAAAAAAAAAAAAGAAAAAAAAAAGAAAAAAGAAAAAAAGAAAGCAAAATGGTTGATTTATAAAGGAAAATCTTCTTTCTTTGTCTTGTACTTACTCCATATTGAAGGAAAACCTTGAATTTTGAAGAAAGTAATTTTGCACTCTACTGAAGATATAACAGGACTAACTTAGTCTTTTGGAATGAGAGCATAAGATGCACAATGAATGAAAATGGTAAAAAAAAAAAAAAATTCTATTTTTGCTATGAAAAATTTGGTAGTTAGAAATTCAGCAAAACCAAGAAGCCAAATAGTCCTTGCTCTACATGATTGGGGATCCTTTCCATTTACTGTATTTTGTCCAAGCCTCAAGGATACTAGCTCGTGACTTGTGGATTTGATATGCTTTATCATTTTTCATATCTTTCGTTTTGGCTCATTCATGTAAACTGAAATGATTACTAGCTTTGCATCTTTCATTGCGGTTATAAAATCACATTCCGTAAGTAGAATATGGAAGTTAATTTTTTTTCCTGCATAAATTTAAATTTAACTTTTGGTTAGCTGCTAGTTTTGTAGGTCATAACAGGCTTCCAACTATTGCATGTACATGTAAATAAAAAATTTATGCCTCAAGGGATATTTAGTATCAATGTTTGGCATCCTTATTTTACAACCCAATGAGATGGTATAAAATTTCTACACCAACATATGTTATGAACTTTTGGTCTTGGAAACAACTGGTAGCCACCTACTTTCATTAATCTCTAGACTCTTTTGTAGCATATAAAATATAAATTGGTAGAAAAATGATCGTTTTATTTTCTTTCATTTGGTAATTTTCTTCTTGGGGAATTTTTGCCTTTAAATTTCTAGTTTTGATGAAATGATACAATATATTAGGAATTTGTTGGTTTGTGAAACTTTTCTTTAGGGTCTATTATAATTTTAGTTTTGTAATGACCCATCATATAGTTTGGTTTTGTTTTTCTAATACTTATCTATAATATTAATAACATGATTCTCACTACCGCACATCCTTAGTGCAATGTTCACTCCATAAATATAAGTGTTTGTAGGGTGTTGAGGGCAAGAGTCGGGATTTAAGTTTTCAAGAGGGAACTTTACACACATATATATGCTTAGATTATGCTAAAGTAGAATTTCTATCTTGTATATATATATATATATATATATATAACATTTTTCTTTGTTTGAGTTTTAACATTTTGCATACTTAAATACCCTCATACAAATTCTTAAACTTTCTAAAATGCTCATATTTTTTAGTTAAATAATTTAAAATTTAAAAACACAAACTGGTTAAAAGAGTAATTTACTATTCCTAAATTTTAGAAATTTTCATTTATCTTCTTCATTCGGCCTAAAATTTATGACACAATTTTACCTCATTTTTAAACATTATTCCATGTTACCATACCTCTTTCTTAAAAAAAAAAAAAATACACGATTATTTATATATCACTTTTAAAAATTATAACACTAAAAAAAAAAAAAAAAAAAAACAAAAACAAAAACAAAAAAGAGTATTTTAATATGGACTTCCTATAGGTACCAAACCAGATGAAACCATGGTAGTAGGGGGCAACTTGACTCAACTTGGTAAAGTGGGTACGTATGGGAGCCACTATAGTGTATCAGATATAAGGTCAATGCAAAAATCTCATACGGCATTTGCAAAGAGAATTATAGCTTTTCTGGAGAGGTTAGGGAGGAGAAATATGATCTTGTTATTATGTCAAATTTTAGTTTGTATGGTACAGGAGTATTCGTTGGCTTGTATTATTTGAAAATTCATTACTTGTCAATGAATTTAAACAACTATCCATGTAATTTTGATTTTATAAAAGAATTGTTAAAATGTTTTTTATTTTGCTTATTTGACTGAAAGGTCTTTTAGTTATCTCATTTGAAAATTGTTTCAAGAAGTTTTCATCCTTGTATGTGATCATTGTTTTAACCATTACCTTTAACTAGAGTGTAGTTTCGTGCATATGCATGGATATAATTAAAAATAATTATAATTATACAGTTCAAAGCATACATAGTGTTAGTTTACACTTTTTTTAAACCATACATTTCTAAAATATATAATGGTTTCACATTACACACACACACACACACACACACACACACTTGATTTTGTACCCATAATTTAATCAAAGAAGATGGTTAGAATGACCATTCGTATACCCAAAATTCATGATTGTATTACATGCATTAATTCATTCATTGCATATCTTAAAAATGATCTTGAAATTCTAACGGTTGTGACGGTATGCTGGGTTTCCAAATCAGACCGTTAGATTGAAAGATATCATAAAATCAAGTTTGCACGGTCTACGTGCATTTTGTTTGGGTGGAACCAGCCATGCGCGATTAATTTAAATTAATTTTGATTGGTTATATAATTAAAATTAATTAAATAATTTTGTGATTGGTTATTAATTAATGTCAAAAATAGGCTTGCATGTGTGGGGATAAAAGGGATAATCAGATAACAACAAAATTGTGGATAATCAATACTTTTTTGGAGTATTTATCTACAAGGTAATCATTGCTAAAAAGACTTGAATTATTAGAAAAGGAGTTTAATTTTTAGAATATGGAATAAAAACCCGTCTAAGTGGAATTCACAACTTAAAAAACCTCAAAACAGGGGTCCAAAATGAACCAAAACTCAAACACGGGTCCGGCACTTAAGAGGGCCATTCAGCACTTCTCTAGTGCCGATTGGCACAAATGCGAGGCACGGCCTGAGGGCTTTTGGATTGAGATAAATCTTATCTTTTTCGATTTTTTAGAGATAAGGATGCGTTCCAGTTCGTATTCTAATCATTTAGCTAATTTTTCGAATTATTCCCACCCCTATAAATAAAGGATGCCTCTCAGAATTCAACACACTTTTTCACACTTTCTGACCCCCCTTCTTTTTGGCTCCTCTCTTCTTTTCAATTCTCTTTTACGTTAAAGACGTTCTGAAGGCTCTTGCCTCAAGAATTTTTTTTCTATAAGCGAAATATTTTAGGCTTCAAAGAGTTGAATAAATTTTTTTGAATTCTAAAATATTCTTTCACTAAGAAGAGCATGCATGCAAGAGGTAGTTAATTTCTTTTCTTTTTCTAGTCTTCTTTATTAATTTTGATTGATGATGCATGAATAGGTTTAGGATATTTAATTATTTCTGATTCTTGATATAATTGCCATGTTTTGTTCAAATTATTTTTTTAAAATATGTTCTTAGATGATTTTTTGTTATGATTTCTCTCTTGAATCTCAAAATCTGCTCATGATCAAAGATCTCTTTAAGTGTGCATTTGGATTAGGATGGAAAATTAAAATTATTTTACTATTCAACTTATTTTTGCTACTATTCATGGGTCACATTTCATTTTTTGGTACTATTCATGGACCTCACTATACTATTTCAACTAATTTTTATCTTTATCTACAGTACTTTCAGTAATAAGTTTTCAATTTCAGCAAAATAAGCGGTATTCAAACACACCCTAAATTAAAAACTGATCTGTATTTTCATTAAATATAGATCTGATTTTTTTTTTAACACATAAAACTAATCTGTATTTTTATTAAATTCAAATATGATTTTTTTAAGAAAAATTTCTTTGTCACAAAATAACAGATTTTGAAATTTATGAGAAGAAGTCAAAAGTTGAGATGATTTTTTATTGATGCGTGTAATATAGATTTATCTCATATAAGTGTAGTTCATCTTCTAAAAAAAAAAGTATTTTTCTTATTTTATTCATAAAAAAAACAGACCTAATTTTTTTTCTCTACAAATCTAGATTTTTCTTATTCACAAACCAGATCTGATTTTTCTTAATGAAAATCATCATTTTTAACTTTGCTCTAAAACAGATCTGATATTTTTTAGCGAAAACCTTGTTTTTTCTTTATATAAAATAGATCTGTTTTTTTTTTTTTTTTTACAAAACTAATTTTTTATCTACACAAAAACAGACTTGGATTCTTTTTTAATGAATCAAATCAATTTTCTTTATTTACAAAAATAGATTTGAATTTTTTTTTTTTAAAAAAAGAGGTTACATTCATAAGATAGACTTATGTGAGTTAGTTTTGGTCAAGTGTCTGTTATGTATGTTTGACATATCAGTCAATATCACGCATAAAATGGTATATTGGTCATTAGAGTCTAGAAGACCAAACTCTGTCTGGGCGGAATGGGTGCCTAACACCTTCCTATTTCGTAATCTAGCCTCCGAACTTAGTTCTTTTGGATAAGTAGATCTGTGCTTTGTCTTTCTTTTTATTTTTAGGTAGATTGTAACTGGGATAAAAAACTATGTATTATTTTGCATAGAATGTAACTAGGACTTGAAGCCTTGTAAGATTCAATTTACCAAGATTCAATTTATTATTATTCAATCAACGACAATGAAGTATTTTGATCATGTATTTTTTGTATTTAGTTTTTTCTTATTTTTTTTATAAAAAAATAAGTAGCGACTCCACACCACTTACCCAAAAAGAAAGGTGCCTTTAAAAGCATCCGAATCTCTTTTTTGAGGGCACCCCAATTTTGGTGGTCTCTCACAGTGGCGACTCCATTAGGGATGTCGAGGGCTAAGCATCGTATTAGACTTAAGTGACCAACAATATACCCTTCTCTTTTGCATGATTTTGCATGATATTGTTGTTTGTTTATTTATTTATGTCTTGAGATGTTTGTATGATATTTTTGTTTGTATTACCATGTTTGTTTGTTAAGAGCTTTTCTTATTAGGCTCCGTTTGGAAGTTTATAAGAGAATGGAATGGAATGGAATGGAATGATCATAAGGGAATGGAAAGGAAAGGAATGGAATGGAATGTATTTAAGTAAGGGAAAGGAATGGAAAAGAATGAAATGAAATGGAATTAAGTAACCTTGATTGGATGTTTTAAATGAAGGAATGGAAAGGAATGAAAATGAATGGAATGTAAGTAATCTTGTTTAGGAGTAATATGGAGGGAATGTAATGGAATCATTTTATGACAATATTGTTGGAAAAAATACATGTTTGTATCACATACAAAACATACGCAGCGAAAAATTAACGGATCTACTTCATTCGCAATTGATAACATGAATTATGTAAGTTTCAGAATTTAAGAACAAGAAAGCGTACCTTGGTGCGGTGAAATTCAAAACCAAATATCAGAAGTTCTTGGGAAGACTTTTAATCTTCACTCCAATTCCACTTAATGCCCAAGATGTGTGGTCTCTTAATCAGTTTCTAAGGAGAGAATAAGGGAGTGTCCAACATTCACATACAAACCATTTCATTCCTTGTGTAATCTTGATGAAAAATACTTATGAAAAGATTCATGAAATTCTGTATGTTTCTCTCCTTAAATATAACTGATTATCTAATTAGATTAGCCTTTTGGGCTATTCTAATTGGGCTCTAATGTGTGACTTGGAGTGAGACCAAAAGAGAACAAATAAGACTCTAGCTCCAATGGGCCTTGAGTTTTTTTGTCAACTCTAAGCCTTATTAACAAATTATAACCCAAGACTTTATTATACATGCAACCCCTTCATTAAAATATTCATAGTAATACAAAGTTATGAATATAGACTGCCACTTTGAAGATTACTACATCTTAATCCTTGAGTACCCGGTTTATTCTTTAATGTTATTCATCATATATTTATGAAATCCAATTCCATAAATATATACTTTAGTAACTCCTTATTAAAGTGGTTGGACCCAACTCTCTGAATAACCAAACCTATTAAACTTATCTCAAGGGAATATTTTATATCTCCGTTAAGAGATTATGAATTCCATCTTGAGAATATATGCTCCATCAACACTAAATGCGGTTGCCCAACATACTGAGGTTTTGACTGTAACTTATAGATCTCACTCCTGATATATCAAAATAACCTACATCTCAAGATCAGGTCCATTATTCTCTTAGGATTTAGAGTTGATGTAAATAGAAGTCGTGAGATTTATTATTCATTTGATAGTCGTTAGGAGAATAATAAATCTCATAGCGGTCTAGTTCAATATGTCTTAACTCTTAAAACATATCAACTAGAAGTCTGCACTTCCATGATCAAGACAAATCATCTTAGTTGATATGTTATAGTCTTCGCAGATGAAATGCCTAATTTCATCACCGACTATGAACTACATTCTGAGTTTACAAAAAACTTGCAATTTATATCTTCTGTGACTTTTCACATAAATCGAATACTATACATCTCATGGACTAAGATAATGTCCTGTTAGTTCATTTATAGATAGTCTCATATAATTAAACAATTTAATTATTTATGACATGACAATAAATTGGATTTTAGGGCATAAACCCCAACAAATATTACTATTAAACCCCTATTTTAAAATAAAATGTTGAATATATAAGGGTAGTTTGAGAGTTTTAGTAAAAATTTCATTAAACCTAAATCCACTCTTTCTCATTCCTCCCAATTTTGAGGGGAACAAAAATTTGAGGTTTCGAGGGAAAAGGGAGGAATGAGTATTCCCTCCTAACCATTTCATTCCTTCCCACTTAAACTCCCAAACAAGAGAATGGACTTTCCATTCACTCCGTTAAAACTCCCAAACAAAAGAAAGGAAGAATATTCTAAAAATATTCATTTTATTCCTTTCCATTCTATTCCATTTCGTACTTCCAAATGGACCCTAACTGTCATTATGTGTGCCATCAAAACAACAAATATGTTTGCACCCCTCTCAATAACATGGTGGTAGTAACCATGGATCACTGGTCTTCATTAGATTCGGGTACCCAGTGGCAAACTCACCAACTCATAATTTAAAGTCACTGCATCATTTCTTGTTGACTGTAAAGGACAGACCATGCCGTTCGGACAAACGCAATGTTCATTACATTACAAGTTGGGAGGTGTAATCTCCTAGTTATAGGAAATAATAAAACAACAAACCCACCCTACAATGTAATGACTTAGAACCTACCTCTAGGCCAGTCCATGATTAAATTGCATTGTATCTTGCGTGCGTTTGTTTGGTTGGTTGATTGATGTACATAGGGACCTAGCTTTAATTAACCTAACCAAGCCTGTTCTTAGGGAAGAATTTGGTCAAGATCCGAAGGAAGGCTACAAAGAGAACCCAAGGCTGACACTCAAGCTAGTAGCTCTAGTTCCAAGCCCATTACTCACATCACGGCACTGAAGCCCATGAGCATAAAAGACACTCCGCTGCTGCAACATCACAATCCTATATTCGACCTACAAGACAATTCAAGCCACAAGAAGTCTAAAGCTCCCAACACTATGGTGGGAACATCCAAACATTGAAGAACCTATGAACACCCAAGAGCTACTTAACACTATGGTAGCTAATCAAATCTAGTTGAGGGAGGACATGAACCTTATAGTGCAACAATTTCAGAACTTGAAGAGTAACCAAGAGGAGAACAAGGCTGACCATAATCCACCAACCATGGAGAGTGAGAAGAAGATCAACGAAAGGATGAACAAGATGGAAGAGATGATCAAGAGAGCTCCTAAGATGGAAGACCTCATAGACTACCAATCACTCTCACTTTTTCTCGATGTGAGATTGCCTCCCAAGTTTAAGATGCCAACCTTGGACAAGTTCGACGGAATTGGCTGCTTAAAGTCTCATTTGAAGATGTATATGAGGGCCATGCAGCCCCTAAGTGTGACTGAAGAACTACTTGCTCAAATGTTCCAAAACACTCTGACTAGAGCCGCTCTCAGATGGTTCCTCAACCAAGATGATGCTAGAGCAAAGAGTTGGGAAGATATCTGCCGTGAGTTTCACAACTAACACAAGTACAACATAGAGGTGGATATAAGATCTCGAGACCACAAAGCAAGAACCGAAAGAATCTTTCTCTACCTTCATTACCAAATGGAGGTCCAAAGCTGAGCTAAGAAGAATAATTAGCTATGGTTGTAAAGAATTTATTTCTTGTATACCATAAGTAGTTGTTTGCTCAGTATTTTCCTAATTTTAAGGCTTTGATTACTGCTGGAACCTAAATTGAGAATGCAATAAATAATGGCACTATAAAGAATAAGGACCTACTGAGGTTTAAAAAGAATTTAAGATCTAATTCCAAGACTACAGAAGTTTCTAATATATGCAAAAATGATCCTTATCAACTTATTGCTCCCATTGCCCCTGTGCAAATATCGCAAGGTCCACCTCAAAGGCCTAGGAGAGAATTTCATGAGTTGTATATGCCTGTGAGTCAAGTGTTTGAGAAACTAAAAGCCAAAGGGTCATTAAAGCCCTTAGATCCAAGACCAACCCCAAACCCATTACTTGCAAGATTTGATGTGACTAAGAGATGTGCCTACCACCAAAGCCCTGGCCAGGATACTGACAAGTGTTTTGGCCGTTGTCATGCAATTCAAGACTTAATACAAGGCCTAGTATCACTAATAATCCCTTGCCCAATCACAATTTTAGGAGAGGACCAAGGATTAATTGCTTAATGATTGAGGAGGAAAGTAAAGAAGACCTATCTGAGTTGATTTATGAGCTACCTGAATATTTTATGATGACATGGGAAGAGCTGATGGGAATGACGTCCATTGCAGGGTATGACATATGGAGTGAAGATGTAACCGAAACCACAATTACCCGACATCAACAAATGGGGGGAGACCTTTCAAATCCCAATCAAATCATCCGATATCCACAAATGGGGGGAAACACTTCAAACCCTAATCAAATTACCAAGCACCAACTGTTAGGATATGCGCCCTTTAAATCCTATTGTATGATGCTATGTATGACAATATGTTGTGATTAATAAAGTTGTTTTATTATTATTTAAAATAATGGTAACATGAATATTTGGACATTATCATATTGTCTATGAGATGCATAATATGTGATTTATGTGATTTAGTCATAGAAGATATAAATCACAAGTTCTTTGTAAACTCAAAATTTTAGTTCGTAGTCGGTGATGAAATTGGGCATTTCGTCTGCTAAGACTATAACATATTAACTAAGATGATTTGTCTTGATTATAGAAGTTGAGACTTCTAGTTGATATGTTGATATGTTTTAAGTGTTAAGACATATTGAATTGGACTACTGTGAGATTTATTATTCTACTAATGACTGCCAAATGAATAATAAATCTTATGACTTCTATTTACATCAACTCTTAATCCTAAGAGGATAATGAACCTGAT